>JADRCH010007459.1:50987-144978 GCA_019843965.1 Rhynchomys soricoides | reverse complement strand
ACAGGTATGCACTTCTGCTTCATAACATCGTGTCTCTTTATGCCCTACCTATATGAAGTTCTTTGAGCACTCAGTCATTTCTGTTTAACCTTTGCATCTTGGCATGCTGGTTCATTGACGGCTTCTCCCTTTGCATCTCCTGGATCACATGTATATGTCTGTATCAGCGTCTGGAATGCTCATTGTTGTCTGTTTATAGGAGGGAGTTGGTCGGCTGCAGTGACTATGGAGATAGGTGCAAAGCATCTGTATGGCAATGGGGCTCATCTTTATTTTTTAAGATTTATTTTTATTTTATGTGTTTGAATACTGTGCCTGTGTGTGTGTCTGTGCAGCACATGCATGCAGTGTCTTTGGGGGCCAAAAGAGGGCACTGGATGTTGGATCTTCTGGAATTGGAGTTACAGATATTTTGTAAGCTGCCATACTGGTGCTGATAACCTGGGTCCTCTGCAAGAGCAACAAGTGCTCCTAACTTCTGAGCCACCTCTCTGAGCCACCTCTGCCTTTCTTGAACACCTGCTCTGTTTCGTTTCATTTTGTGTTGTCTTCCCTGCTTTTTGCCATACGTCTGTCCACAACATGGGTGCCCAGCCCCTGGTGCTGCTTTTATCCCTGAGATTCGCAGTCCTACCTCCTTAGGTGGTCATCCTCAGACTAGCCAACCTTAGGTTGCCCTATGGCCAAAGCCATATTTTGGTTGTGAAATCTCAAGAAGCTGAGATGTGACATCTCAGTACAAGGAGACTTTCTCTCGAGTTGGGGGTATTGTTAGACAAGCTTGGAAAGACTCAAGGTCTTTGAAGCAACCCTGCAGCCTACATATAGGTGCCTTGGTCCAAGAACAGCTAAAGTTGATGGCATATTTGTCTTCTGGGAGCTTGACGTTTCCTTGTCTGCCCTTCAGGTGCTTCTTGTTCACCTCTGGACCTTAGGTTGTTCCTTTAAAGTTTTAAGCCCTGTTACTTGCTGTACTTTTGGAAACTATTCTGGTGCCAAGGGGATTGCAGGGAACAAAACAGGAAGTCTTCCTCTCTTGAGGTCTGCATTCTAAGAGACTGCAGGGAAACACTTGAACACAAAGTGTCGCTAGAGACAAAACATGCTCCTGTGCTTCTCCTAATAGGAATTTGCCTTGGGATGCAACTAGCCGTGATTGAGTTTGCAAGAAACTGCCTGAACTTGAAAGGTAAGTCCAAGGTTTGCTAAGCACCATTTATTTAAAAACAAGAATGTGTCAGCAATATTGGTAAATGACTAAACTACTTCTTCATCTTTAGATGCTGATTCTACAGAGTTTGAGCCAAACACTCCAGTCCCATTGGTAAGTGGCTTGGTCATCTTTCTGGGTCCAATTATTGTCATTCTGTTTCAGTTCTTGCCTAAAGGGGTAACTATTGTTTTCTCCAAAACTTTAAAAATTATATATGAACTTATTATTAGCTATTATTTTTGCTTCAAACTGCTTTTTTCTCACTAGCCTATCTTGACAGCTGTGCTTTGAAGAAACATAGTCCAGCCTGATTTGTCTTTGCAACAGCTTTCAAGCTTAATGTTTAGGAAAGGATTAAATTGACTGTGACAACAATTTATAACAGCTAATATAAATAAATGAGCTGTTCTTTCTCTAGACTTGTTCCCAGTCTGCCTATTTTCCACATTGGTGGCCATCTATCTTTGTAAAACAAAAGTGACAACCATTGTGGTACTGGTCCTCATCTGTCAAGATAGTCATGGGGCTAGAGAGATGGCTCAGTAGCTAAGAGTGCTTGCAACTCTTCCAGAGGACCCAAGCTGGGTTCCCAGTACCCACAATTTGGTATCTATCTCATAGTCACCTATCTCTCCAGTTCTAGGGATCTGATATTTTCTTATGGCCTTTGTCAGCATCCATGTATGTGTGCACACAAATAAAAATAAATGGTTGTGGTTTTGTTTCTTTAAGACAGGATCTCATTATGTAGCCCTGGTTGGCTTGGAACTTGATATGTAGACCTGTCTGGCCTTGAGCTCAGAGATCCCTGCCTCTGTCTTTCAAGTGCCTGACTATAAGAGGTTTTTTGTTTTTTGTTTTTTGTTTTTTTAAAAATGTCAGGATTCTTTGCTGGTCAATGAAGGCTCTCCTATTTTATCATTTGTTTGTCCCATGTCAATCCACCCACACTTAACATTTCTAATTTGGATGATCGAAGTAGTACTTTTCAGTTTTTTTTCATGAATATTCTCTATGCCTTAGATGTCCCTCTTACGATCTTCCCCTGGGACCTCAACAAAACCAATGAAGGACTGAACCAGTTATTTTAGGAAGTCTTTATTTCTGTGCCTTTGCTTTCTTGCCACACTCATTGAAAGAGCTTGACTTTCATGCTTGGCATTGGCCTTTGGCTTGCCTGATCATCAGTTGCCTGTGTGCATCCAGCTATATCCCTGTGCCAAACACACCCATCAAATAACAGGTGCCTTCATATAGTGGTTATACTCTTCTTTGTTGGTTTTTTATTTTTATTTGTGTGTGTGTGTGTGTGTGTGTGTGTATACACCATATGAACTGGTTGCAGTTGTTGGCTTTCTTCTGTTGCTATATGTTCTGGGTAACAAACTCAGGTTGTTAGGCTTGTGTGTGGCAGGCATTTTTAATCCACTGAGCTACCTGATAGGCCCTTGTTTTGTTATAGATATGGTCTCCCCCTATCCTAGGCTTACCTAGAACTCACTCTGTAGCCCAGGCTGGCCTCAACCTCACAGCCATCTTCTAACCATAGCCTCTCAAGTTGGGGGTCACAGGTAGGAGCTGCCACTGCCAGTTCTCTCTCTGTGGTTTTTAAAGAATTATATTTTATTTATTTTGTTTGTGTGTGTGCTCACACACATGTGTAGGTGCATGTGCCACAGCATGCGTGTGGGGATCAGAGGACAACTTGCAGGAATTGCTTCTTCTACTATGTGGATCCAAGGGCTCAAATTCAGGCTGTTAAGCTTGAGGCCAGTGCCTTACCTGCTGAGCCATCTTGCCTGTCCTGATTATGTTTTTGACACTTTACAGATTCAGCTACTTGAAATGTCTCATTCAGTGTGCTTTAGCATTTTTAAAAATATTTATTTATTTTATGTATGTGAGTACACCATTGCTCTCTTCAGGCACACCAGAAGAAGGTATCGGATCCCATTACAGATGGTTGTGAGCCACCATGTGGGTGCTGGGAATTGAACTCAGGACCTCTGGAAGAGCAGTTGCTGCTCTTAACCGCTGAGCCATCGCTCCAGCCCCGTGCTTTAGCATTTTTACAGATCTCTGTCACCATCATGGCAATCAATTTTGGATCACTTCATCACTTAAAAAGGAAATTCCAAGGCTTGGGATGTAGCTCAGTTGGTAGAATGTTTTGTTCTGTATATACAACCCCCCGAGTTTCATCTCCAGCAGTGGGTAACTTAGGCATGGTTGTGCATGTGTGTAGTGTCAGTACTCAGGAAGAGGAGGTGGATGCAGGAAGATGAGAAGTTCAAGGTCCTTCTCAGCTGTATGGTTAGATCAAAGCAGACATGAGAGCCTGTCTCAAGAAATAAGAAGCAAAGCCCATATGCTTTAGCAGACATCAACCCCCCATTCCCTTTCTAGGTGACTGTTGATTTACTGTCTATATCCAGATTTGCCTACTGTAGTTAATTTGTATAAATGGAACCCTCTACTATGTGGCCCTTTGTGACTGGCATCTTTCATTTGGCATAAGGAGCTCTCTCTCCCTCTCCTTCTCTCCCTCTGTCCCTCTCTGTCCCTCCCTCCCCCTCCCTCTCCTCCCCTCCCCCTCCCTCTCCTTCCCTCTCCCTCTCTCTCCTCTCCTCCTCTCCTCTCTCCCTCTCTCTTTTCCTCTCCCTCTCACCCCTCTCTCCCTTTCTCTCTGTGACGGGGGTTTCTCTGTGTAGCCCTGGAACTCACTAAGTAGACCAAGTTGGCCTCCAATTCAGAGATCTGCTTGCCTCTGCCACCCAAGTACTGGGACTAAAGGCATGTGCCATCACTCCTGAACTGGCATAACACTTTCAATGTGTATGTTGTAGCATGTCTCAGTAATTCATTTCTTATTATTGTTAATTACTGTTCTTTTGTGAGGACATGTGCTTTCTTTGATCCATCTAGCTACTGATGGATTATTTGGGTTGTTCCTTCCTTTTCACTATTGTGAATAATGGTTCTGTGAACATTTGTATATGGGTGTTTTTTTTTGTTGTTGTTTTTGTTTTTGTTTTGGTATGGACATGTTTTCATTTCACCTAAGAGTGGAATTCCTGGGTCATGTGATAACTATGCTTAGTCTAGTGAAGAACCGCCAGACTGTTTGCCAAAGGGGCAACGACATACACAACAACATTCTGTGAGTGAGGGACTCAGTTTCTGCATTCTCTGGAGCACTTGATACTGTTTGTGTCTGTCCTCACAGCAACTCCAGTGGAAGTGAAGTGACATCTCTTCTGGGCTTTGATTTGCACCCCCCACTCCATAGCTAATAATTGTAGGATAGCTTTCATGTGTGTAATGGCTATTTTGTTCTTTCTTTGGAAAAATGTCTTTCACATTCCTGGTCCACTTTAGTTAGGTTGTTTGTATTATTATTGTTCAGTTGTAATAGTTCTTTGTATATTATAGATGTAAGTTTCTTTTCACTGACATTTTGGGATAGATGATTTTATAATAATAATAATAATAATAATAATAATAATAATAATAATAATAACAACAATAATAATAATTTGTTATGTGTGAGGTGCTAGATGGTACTAGTGCTGACCTCAATTATGACACTAAAATTTCCTCCAGATATTAGCAAATGTTCCTTTGTGGGAGGGCAATTATTCCATTAAGAATAATTGACGGTATTTCAAACTTTTAGGCTAATAACCACTTAACAGTGAGTACATACCATGTTCATTCTTTTGTGACTGCGTTACCTGGCTCAGAATGATGTTTTCAAGATCCATCCATTTGTCTACGAATTTCATGAAGTCATTGTTTTTAATAGCTGAGTAGTATTCCGTTGTGTAAATGTACCACATTTTCTGTATCCATTCCTCTGTGGAGGGACATCTGGGTTGTTTCTAGCTTCTGGCTATTATAAATATGGCTGCTATGAACATAGTGGAACATGTGTTTTTATTACATGTTGGAGCATGTTCTGGGTATATGCCCAGGAGTGGAATAGCTGGGTCCTCCGGTAGTATTATGTCCAATTTTCTGTCACTTCGCAGGAACAGTAGTACTGAGTACGAGGTCCCAGATGGAGGGCTTGGAGAAAGGACTGAAGGAGCTGAGGGAGTGTGCAGCCCTAGGGAGGTAGCAACACTGGCAACTGGCCTGACCCCCCATACTTCTGGAGACTGATCCACTATCTAAAGAATACACATGGAGGGACCCATAGTGCTGGCCACAAAGACTGCAGAGGAGGGTCTTGTTACCCGTCAGGGGGAGGAGAGGCCCTTGGGCCTGAGGGTGTTATATCCCCCAGTATAGGAGAATGTCAAGGAGGGAAGACGAGAGTGGGTGGGGGGTGGGGTGGGGAGGTTTTTTGGAGAATATCCATAGAGGCAGGGGGAGGGCAGAGGGAATGGGGAGGTTCCAAAGGGGAGATCTGGAAAGGGGGAAACATTTGAAATGTAAATAAAATATGAAAATAAAAAAAATAAATAAATAAAAAATAATTGACGGGCTGGAGAGATGGCTCAGTGGTTATAAGCACTGGTTGCTCTTCCAGAGGTCCTGAGTTCAATTCCCAGCACCCATATGGTGGCTCACAATCATCTGTAATGGGATCTGATGCCCTCTTCTAGTGTGTGTCTGAAGACAGCTATAGTGTACTCATATAAATAAAATAAATCTTTACTTTTTTAAAAAAAAAAAAAAAGAATAATTGACTTTGGGCTTAAATGAAAGCTCAGCAGTTAAGAATATATGCTGTAGGCCAGATGTGGCGGCACATGCTTTTAATCTCAGCACTTGGGAGACAAGGCAGGCGGATCTCTGTGACTTGAGGCTAGCCTGATCTACATAGTGAGCTCCAGAACAACCAGGATCCTGTTTCAAATACAAGTGTGTACTGTTCTGCAGAGGGCCTTAGGTTTGGATCTTAGCAGCCTCAGCAGGCAGCTCATGAGCACCTCTATCTGCAGCTCCAGGTTATCCAACGCCTCTGACCTGCTCTTGTGTACATGCCTACACACAGACACATAATGAAAACTAACAGTCACTTGTTTAGAGGAATCTAGTTCTATCTTACTCCTTTCTGCTCCTTACTTTTTCTCGTCTCTCTGATGTGATTAATCCCCACTGTAGCAGCTTAAGGGAGGAGTGTTGGTTTGTTTTTAAAATTAATATAGGGTCTCATATAACCAAGGATTCTGTTTCTTTTGCTGTTACCTCCCAAGTGCTGGGATTCCAGGTATGTATCCTCACTTCTTCTTTATGTAGTGTTGGGGATGGAACCCCAGGGCTTTGTGAATGCTAGGGAAGCCCTCAACCAACTGAGTTAGCTACTTCTGAGCCTTGAATGGTTTGAGTATATGTGTGTATACACACACACACACACACACACACACACACACACATATATCCCATGATAGAGAAGATGTGGTGGGTGGTACTGGTTCCTCTCCATGTTGGTAGGAGCATGAGGTAGTTTGTCTTATGCTGTAGGCAGACAGCAAGTGCCAAGCAGAGCTGGCCTATTAAATCCTCATTCCATCTTAAACAGTCCGACATCCACCTGTCAACTAAAGCCCTCGTCCAAAAGGTTCCTCTGCTTTCCTAAACAGCAAGTGTTCAAACACCCAAACAATAGGAGCCTGTGGAGTGCATTTCACACTTGAACTTAACACTCCTCCTTGATAGCAACTATTTGTTCTTTTTCCTTTGTTCATTCCATTAAAAATGACATTTTGAGTGTATGTGCATGTGTGTATATGTGTCCCAGTTCATGTGCCTGCTGTAGTAGAGACAACTTTTATGGGATTTGGTTCTCTCCTTCCACCATACAAGTCCTGGGGGTAGAATTATGTTTGTTAGCTAGGTGCCAAGCATCCTTATCCACTAGGACATCTTGTTAGGCCCATCTTTCTATTTAAAAAAAATATAAATAGGGTCTGGAGGATGACTCAGCAGTTAAGAGCACCTGTTCTTGCAGAGGACCTGGGTTCAGTTCCCAGCACTTACATAGCAGCTCACAACCACCTATAATTCCAGTTCCAGGGGATCTGACCTCTCCTCTGGCCTTTGTGGGCACTGCATAGACATGGTACACTTATATACATGCAGGCAAAAGACTGGTGCACAAAGATAAAATAAATCTTAAAATTAAAAATATAAACAAATGTATTTGTCTATCTGTAACTTCTCTTCTAAGATACATCATAGCATATTTTTTGCATTTTTCCTGATTTGTTTTTTTTTCCCCCTAAGGCATTATATGCTGGAGATCACCTCATGGAAGAATATAGAAATATTCATGGCGTTTTATAGCTTTCAATTCAAACCATAATGAACCGTCACTTCCCATCCAGATGGTACTTTTAAGCCTCATGCTCAGAAGGCCTCATATCAGCAAAAAATTCCTTAGGAGGCTTTAATAGAAATGTATTTCCTGAGTAATAGCTGCCGTGGCTCTGCCAGGAAAATGATAGCTTTTTCTTTTTCTGGTGCTACTTTGGGATAAGAAGGGATTTTACCAGTAGGTGTCGCTATTAGACAGCTTTGTCGAGGTTAAGTCTTGGATGACAGCTTTTAACTCGGTATGTGTGTGTACATTAAAGAATAATTGACGCACAGGGTAAAAAAGTTAAGTCTATATAAAAGGTATAAAGGGATTGGATTCATCTCATTTTGCTTTACTTCTCTTCCACAGAGGCAACTACTTTTATTTTGTGCTGCTGTTACTGGTTTAGGGACATATGCATGGTGTGTGTGTGTGTGTGTGTCCACATGTGTATGCACCTATCCATATATGTGGATGGACAGACATATACTCTTTTGGGGGGCAGTCAGTGCATTGAATGGGAACTCAAGATACCATGTGTACTAACCACTGGGCAACACCCACAGCCACTTTAGCTAGCATCCTTGTACCTTGTACTGATCACCTATCATTGTGTAAGGACCTTATATGGCTTGTCTAGCTGTGTGCACCATGGACATGAGAGTATTTATTGCATTTATTGTATTGTGTTTATAGTCTTGTATTTAGGTTGTACGCTTTCTTTTTGTAACCTGAAGTCACTCTACATTTTGACCTCTGTGTACAAATATGTTCTGTATCCACACATAAGCACCTCTGTGGGATGAATCCATAGAAGGGAAATTGCTAAGTCAGAGGATGTGTGCATTTTACATTTCAATGGCTCCTATACACATAAGTGAGATGAGAACAATAAAACCTAATTGCTATTGGATGTCTTTATGTGCTGAGATCACTTTGCCGGAGAAAAATAGCCTTAAGAACCAGCAGTTGTGCTGATGGCTGAAAGTCTTATTAAAGGGGGATGGAATCATAATGCAGCCAAGAGCACAATGCCTGAGGAGTGACTTGACTTGGGTAGATAGCAATTACTTAGTGGGCATGGTCATTCTTGCTCTTCTAGCTAAAGAAAGTAAACATGTTGGAAACCAGGAGCCTCTCATACGATATGTCTGTGACTACAGTCTGTTTCATTTCATTGGTTGTCATGACCTCCCTGCCTTTTTTTTGGCATGCATGTGAAGTGTTATGGTTGCTTACAAAATCGTCAGAGATATTATTATGCAGAATAGGCTCTTAACAGGCACACATAAAAGGAGAAATAGATTTTTTCTGTAAGGGCTACAGTATATGCTGAGTCCAAGGGTACCCAGGAAAGAGAGCAAAAATTCACTATAAGCTATTTCCCTGATTTATCCACAAGACCTAATAGAATACTTCGTAGTGTTGCAGAATACTTCTGGATCTGTAGCAACTCTGCTCTCTTTTCTGCTTTAAAGTTGTCTCAGCTGCATTTAGAGGAGGCTTCTCAGGAATATAGCTGGCTTTCATTCTAACTATGATCTGTCTGAGGGACTAGGTATCAGGGCTCCCTGGGAGGCAGACAGACAGGAAAAGGAGCTTTAGGTAAATTAATGTACTTTTCACTTAAATATTTAAGATGGCCGACTTCTTGATTCTTTTTCCTATATAAGACAAAGGCTTAGCAGCCTTTTTGATGGGACTCCCAAATCTCCTGGGAGAGTTTGGGGCTTCTGTAGTAGGAACCAGTCAGCTTTCTTTGTCTGGATTATCCGATCTTCTACAATAGCCCAAACTAGCAAATTCTGAGAAAGAAAGGGAATCCCCAACATAAAAATTTCAGCTCCCCATACAAACTCAGATTCTGGATTCCAGATCCTTTCTCCCACTGGAGGCTCTGTGTTTCCTGTTTTTTAGTTTTTAAGTCAGTGGAGAAAAAGAATCTGTTCCTGCAATCTAGCCATGATGCCATCATTGGAATCAGACCTGTAATCCCAACACTAAGAAGACCAAGGCAAGAGGATAGTGAGTTGGCAGCCTATAGAGTATGTTCTAGGCTGTCCTCCTTCACATAGTGAGACCCTACCTCAAAACAAAACCCCAGAAACCAAACCAAACCAGAATAGCAAGGGAGATGGTATAGCAGGTGAAAGCACTTGCCACCAAGCATGATGATCTGTTTGATTCCTGGAAGCCACATAGTGGAAGGAGGGAACAGATTCTTGGAGGGTGCTCTTTGATGTCTACAGTCACTGTAGCACATGCATCCACACACACAAATACATAAAATATTAAACGAGCAAAAATGTGAATTCATGTAAAATATAACATCATGAGAGCAGAATGCATGTGCTGCCTTCAAAACATATATGGACACTCAGATGGTGGTATTGCTAAAAGAAAGTGGGGAGGGGGCAGGAGAGATTGCTCGGCAGTGCTTCCTGTTCTTCCAGAGAGGACCCAAATTTCGTTTCTAGCATCCATGTTAGGCACCTCACAACTGCCTGTTAGCGCCAGCTCCAGGAGATCTATCTCTTCTGTCCTCCATGGTCACCTGTACAGGCCATAGACACAGATGTACAGAAGAAATACACATATTTTAAAAATTTAAAGAAAAGTGAGAGATTAGAAGTGTTTTTCCTATAACTTATTATTTTATGTGTAGGAGTGTCTTGACTGCATGTGCACACCGGGTATGCCTGGTGCCCTGGGAGGTCAGAGGAGGGCATTAGATCCCCTGAAACTGGAGTTGTAGATAATTGCAAACAGCCGTGTGGGTGTTGAGAACTGAACCTGGATCCACCTTAAGAGCAGCAACTGTTCTTAACTGTTGAATTACTGTCCAGCCCCAGGTTAGAATTTTACTACTGAACCACTCATGGGATGGCTAGAAATGTTTTCGCACGATGCAAATGGACTTTTGAGATTGTTGTATTGGATAATATTCTGATTTGGAGTTCTTTATCATAGTTATGCCTTCATTTATCTCTTTCTAAACTAGGAAGTTTCACAGTTAAAAATAATTTGACATCTGATTCGTGAAATAGTTACAGTTAAAAGCTGATTCCTGTGAAGGGTAATTTATGTTATGCATTAAGCATAATGAATGCATTACATTTCTTTTTCTACCTTCAGTTGAAGCCCTGTTCGAGGTATTTCCTTTGACTTATTTTTCAACAACATTTGATGGTATGCAAATTAAGATATATTTTAAAATATTCTTGTAAAAACAAGAACAAGACTCCAACAAGCCAAACAATAACAAATCTCCCAAAAGACCACAACCCCATAATCCTAGCACCTGGGAAGTGGAGACAGGAAGATCAGGAGTTTGAGGCTGGTTTGGGCTATATGTCTGTCTCAAACAAGTAAACAAACACCCAGGCAATCTACTCCAGAGTAACCTTTTAGGCAATTTATATTACTTGGGCATTTGCTTTTAGAACATGTACCACACCATCTGCCTCATCATCAGCTTACCTTCCTCGTCTTCATCATGAAGGACTACGCTCTCAAACTGTGAGCCAAAAAACCCCCTTTCTTCCATAAGTTGCTTTTGTCAGGCATCTTGTCCCAACAAGAAAAGTAACTAATGCACCAATTTCTCAAATCCCCAGGTTGCCTGCAAGCAGACTAGTGTTGGTAGTTCATTTGCAATGCTGCATTTAGGACTCTCTAAGGTGGACAGCCCCAAACTGCCCTTCCCAAAGTATCTCCTCCCACCACCATTCATTCATTTCTATTAAAAAAAAAAATCAAGTGGTCGAAATACTTATTTCTAAGGCATTTCCCACTGAGCTCAAGGTAAAAAAGCCTGATGAATACATTAGCTTTAAAGCACTCATGGAGTCGGTCATTTATTGTTAACATTATGGATTACTCTTAAAACTCACTAATGGGCACTCACTCCAAATTGCACTGGCCCCTTTCAGACAGCAGACTCTGTAAGACCCTGCCTTAGGCAGGGGCCATCATGACTGGAAGAAAAATGGTCCTTTTTTTTTTAAAAAGAACAGACAAAATAGTATGTATTTAACATGTACAAAGTGAGTTTTGGTGTATACACATTATGAAAGGATTACTAAAGTCATACTAGCATCTACTAGCCATGTAGTTCAGCGAGTTTGGTAAAAAACATTTGAGACCTACTCGCTTAACAAGTGTCAATTATTCTGTAGTTGTTTTTTGAAATGGGGGTCTCATGTATCTTTGGCTGGCCTTGAATTCAGTATTCAGCCAAGGATGACCCTGAATTCCTGATTCTCCTGCCTCCATCTTTCCAGTGCTGAGATTGTAGTTGGGTGTGGCTGAGCATGAATTCAATTACGTGTGTATGTGTGTCAGTGTCAGAGACATGAGCTTCCTTAATGGGGCTTCTTGCTAGCTGCCACCTTGGCTGCAAGTTCAGCGAGAGAACCTGTCTTAAAGGAATCAAGTGATTGATAGAGCAGGATGTCCTCTTCTGGTGTCTGCATACACATGAATGGATGCATGCACACATACACATTCACACACACACACACACACACACACACACACACACACACATATATATATATATTTAAAACAAGGTAGATGGCTCCCGAAGAAGCAACCCAAAGAGTTGGCCTCTGGCCTCTACACAAAGACACACACGTGCACCTGCACACATATGGACATATATATGCATATGAACAAATACACACAAACACATAACACATAGGAGGAGGAGGAGGAGGAGGAGGAGGAGGAGGAGGAGGAGGAGGAGAGAACTCATGTGTCTTGCCTTGGTGGAGCCAGCCTACAACTAGTGAGCAACGTAACTCTTTGGTGATGTAGGATAATAAGGTCAGTGTAGGAAGAGAGGTCAAGAAGACCTTTCAAGTACACTCACCCTACTCCCATTTTTTGAGATAAGGTCACTATGTGCTGGCTCTGAATCTGCAACAATCCTTTTGCCTTGCCTCCTGAATGCTGGGATTACAGGTATGCGTCACCCTGCCGTACTTCATTTTTATCCATTTTGAAGGTTAAACTTGAAACAATTTTCCCATGCTAGAATATCTAGCAGTCATAGAAAATATCAAAGTCCTGTGTAAGGACTTTATGTCTCTACTTTATGTCTGCTATACCCATGCAGGGTGTGCCTACCTCATTTTAAAGCACACCTATGTTACTTTGTGATTCATTCCTCCCTCCCTCCCTCCCTCCCTCCCTCCCTCCCTCCCTCCCTCCCTTCCTTCCTTTTTTTGGCAGTACTGGGAAAGGAACATAGACTATCATGTTTGTGAGGCAAGTGCTCTGCCACTGAGTCACAACCCTAGTTAGTCTGTGACTCTTGGCACTGTTTTTCTTCTTTCTGACCCTAGATTGGTTATTTAGCATGGTACACAAGAATTTTCATGATCTGAAGCCAGGATGCCGTCTTTATTCTTCATACCTGACAAAGGCAAAGCATGTGTGATCCTGGAACAGACTTGTAAATTGGTCATGAAGTGTTTGCCTGGGGTTTGTTCTGTTTTTTCTCTGTCCCCTTTTATTATTTGTACATGTGCCACTTTTGCGTATAGAGCCCAGAAGACAATTTTGTGGAGTTGATTTTTATTCCATCTTTACATGGGTTTGGGGATTGAACTCAGGTTGTTAGGCTTGTGTGGCAAGTGCCTTTGTCCACTGAACCATCCCACTGGTTTTCTCTGTTTTAAATATTCTCTGCCATCCCTTCCTTGTATACCCCTCTTAAGCCATCAGGGCACTGGGTACAAGACCCAATGGAAATGCTGCTTTCCATATTCACCCTTTCCTTGCTTATCACAGACTTATTTAGAGCCTCACTCTGGATGATGTTATTATCTTTCATAATTCTTTGATCACAGTCGATGTTTGGTATATTTAGATTAACATATTCTCATTTTATTTTTGGTGATGCTGGAGATCGAACCCATAGTTTGGTCATGACAGGCAAACACTTTATGATGAACCATGTTCCATCCTTCCCTCCTTTTTTTGAAATAGGGTCTCATGTTTGCTGCCAAGCTGGCTTGGCTCAAACTTGCTACATATCAGTGAATGATGGCTTCCTGGTCTTTTGTTCTCTACTTTCCAAGTGCTCAGATCGCAGGCATGAGCCACCATGGTCATTTTTTGCTTTAGATATTTGGAGCTGAACTAACATGCTTCCTCTGTGAGGGGCTAATTGACATCCAGGACATAGGCTAAAATGGGAGCTAGCCTGGCCTAGGTAAGTTTTTTAAAAGGCACACGAATAATAAACTTGGAACCATAGACTGCTGTTGCCTGGGAATTGTGATGATTCCTATTGTCAACTTAGCAGGATCTGAAATCAGGTAGAAGACAATTACTCAAGCACACCTGTGAGGGATTATTTGGCTGTTGGCAGTGTCTGTGAAGGATTGATTATTTAGAGTAGGTTAGTTAAAGATGGAAGAACCACCTTGTGGATGGCACCATTCCATAGGCTGTGGTTTCAGACTGAATAAAACAGAGAAAGCAAGCTGAACCATGACTTGCATAGCTCTCTGCTTCCTGATTGTGGGTGAAATGTGAACTATTTCCTCAAACTCTAGCTTCTAGGATTTCCTTTCAATGATGGGACCATACTCTTGAAAAGTAAACCAGAATAAACCCTTAAGTTGAATTGTTGGGTTATTTTGTCACAGCTTGAGGAAAAGTAAGACAGAAACAAAGCTGTTAAAATCTTAAACAAATACTAGAACTTTCTTTTTGAGACAGGGTTTCTCTGTGTGGCCCTGGATGTCCTGGAACTTGCTTTGTAGACCAGGCTAGCCTTGAACTCAGCAATTCAAATACCTCTGCCTCTGGAGTACTCAACAGCATTGGAGCATAATCTGGCTGGTGTGGTGGTACATGCCTATTATCCTAGTACTGGGTGAAAGGATTTATGCAAAGTTTGAGAATAGCCCAATCTACATAATGAGTTATAGGACAGTCAAAGCTCCTGAGTTAGACTGTGCCAGGGTCATGACTGATATTGCTTATCCCAGGAACGAAATCTATTAGCACAGCATATTAGTTGAACAAAAGAGAGAAACCTCATCTCACAGTATATGCTTAGTAGACTGTCTACAGTGTCCACACCTGGTGCTCACAATCTCAAAAACAAACCAGGGAGAACCTGTACTTCCAAAGCAAAGAAAAGAATGTCTTTTACAAACCACTAGTCAAGAATAAACTTGATGGTGAAATCGGAGTTCGCATTAAAACCAGCATCAGGGCTGTGGGTGTGGCTCAGTGGTACAAGCGTGTTTTCCTACCACATGAAATGCTCAATGTTCTATCCCCCAGCTACATAAACACTCTACCATTGCTGTGATAAAACACCATTACCAAAAGCAATGGAGGTGGGGGTTGGGGGGGATGGAGGGGTTATTTCAACTAGTCTATCATCCAGGGAAGATAGGGCAGGAACTCAAGGTAGGAACCTGGAACAGGAACAGAAGCAGAGGCTGCAGAAGTGAATTGTTGCTCACTGGCTTGTTCCTATGGCTCGCTCAGCCTGCTTTCTTATACAACTGAGGACCACCTGCCTAGGCATAGCACCACTAATAATGGTCTGGGCCCTCTAACCTCAATGACTGCATAAGAAAATGTTCCATAGGGGTGGGGTGCAGACATTTTCTCAATTGAGTTTTCTTTTCCCAAATTATTCTAGCTTGTGTCAAGTTGACATAAAACTAGCCAACACAACTACATACCCAGACATGCTGCTCTATTTCTTGGTGGAAGGATTAGAAATCACCTTTCCTTATGCTTAATTTTTTTATGCTTAAATCTTAAGCTTTTATGCTTGCACTTTGTTTATTGGCTTTTCAAGACAAGGTCTTTGTTGTCTTGGAACTTAGTCTGTAAACCAGAGTGGCCTCAAATTAACAGATTCTCATGCCTCTGCCTAGGCATGCACCACCTCTATTCCGCACTAAAGGATGCCTCTCTGTCTCTGTCTGCTTGTCTCTGTCTCTCTCTGTCTCTCCCCCTCCTCTCTCCCTCTGTTTTGTTTTTGAAACAGGGTTTCTCTGTATCCCTGGCTATCATAAAACTTGTTCTGTAGACCAGGCTGGCCTCAAACTCAGAAATCCCTTGCCTCTGCCTCCCAGGTGCTGGGATTAAAGGTATGTGCCACCCTCACCTGGCTGCTTAATTAATTTTTTGTTTGGCTTTTGGGGACAGAGTACCCTAGGCTGGTCTCGAACTTGCTATGTAGCCAAGGATGATCTTGGACTCTCAATGCTTTGACTCCCACCTTTCAAATCCTGAGATGACAGGTGCCTGGCTCATTTTTTTTTTTGACTGTTGTTTGCTCTTTTGTTTTTTTCTTTTCTTCTTCTGTTTCATTTTCTATCAGTTGATCAACCCACAACTAGTTAACGTACCTACCCACCTACTTACCTGTCTATCTTCTTACTGCATTTATGTGTGTGGGAGGCAGGAGTTGGTTCCCTCCCTCTACCACAGGAATCCTGGGGATTGAAGCCATCTTATCAAGTGTGGAAGCAAGTCTTTCCTCTTGCTGCTTAATTTCTTGAATACACAACATAGATTTCAGTGTCTCATTATTGCCACATTCTTTCCTCTGAAGTTTGTTTTCTGACTTTTAGAAGGAGGGAGGGCAGAGGTGCTTATTATGAAGATCAGTGACTCAGCAATTAAAAATCATTCTCTTGTATTTGGGGAGTGTAGTTTTTAAAGATTTATTTAATTTGTGTGTGCATACCCCCTCAGGCATCCCATGACATAGTTGAAGGCCATAGGACATCTTGCAAAAGTTGGTTCTCTTATGTGAGTCCTGGGGGGTCAAACTCAGGGCATCAGATTTAACAGCCTTGACCTGCTGAGCAATCTCATCAGCTCCTCGTTATTCTCTTATTCTGTTTGTACCAAGTGAGATGTGGCTCTTTCATTCCTGCCCCCATCTTGCCCAGTCATCCTAATGTGTAGTTGTCTTGGTTACCTTTTCTTTGTGTTGTGCCTAATACCTGACAAGAAGCAACATTACGTCTATATGTTGCTTTATAGTTTGAGGGGGTACATTCCATCCTGTCAGGAAGGCATGAAAGTGAGCAGAAGGTATGGAAGTATGAGCAGAAGGCATCTAGTCGAATTGCTCTCTCAGGAAGCAGACAGTATGTTAATTTCTAGTGTGCATGTCATGTTTTGTTGTTTTATTTTGTTTGAGACAAGGTTTTGCTGTGTAGCTTCAGCTGACTTCTACATCCTCCCACCTTAGCCTTCTAACTGCTGGGATTTAAGGTGTGCACCACCAGCTGAGATTGGATATTTTAGCACATATCTAAGCATATTTGAATATATTTTCTCCATCTCCTCCAAGTCATTAAGCCCTACTCATTTTGTGTCTGGTGCCTTGCGGCCACCCATGCTGTATGCTGTTAACAGATCTTTATACAAATTTGGGCTTCCAGGGTAAAGACACTTGCTACTAAACTCCCCAGAGATGAGCTTGTCCCTGTCTAGCTTGTGTCCTTCTGTCCAGTCTCTGTACAAACTAGGTAGATGTGGGGTTCACTGGTCACCTCACGGCTACTAGGGATATGACTGCAGCTAACTTTATGGACATACCCAGTTTACACTTTTGTGTGCATGTACATACGTTCACAGGCATGCCTGTGGAGACCAGAAGACAAGTGTCACTGAGTAGGCTAGGCTGGTCAGCCAGTGAGTCCCAAAGATCTGCCTCCCCAGAATTCCTTCCAAGTCCTTGATAGCATTTTATTTTATTTTATTTTATTTTTTTGGTTTTTCGAGACAGGGTTTCTCTGTGTAGCTTTGGCTGTCCTGGAACTCACTCTGTAGGTAGACCAGGCTGGCCTCGAACTCAGAAATCCGCCTGCCTCTGCCTCCCAAGTGCTGGGATTAAAGGCGTGCACCACCACTGCCCGGCTTCCTTGATAGCATTTTAAAAAAAGATTTATTTATTATATTTATATGAGTACACTGTAGCTGTCTTCGGACACACCAGAAGAGGGCATCAGATCCCATTACAGATGGTTGTGAGCCACCATGTGGCTGCTGGGAATTGAACTCAGGCCCTCTGGAAGAGCAGTCAGTGCTCTTATCCTCTGAGCCATCGCTCCAGCCCCTGATAGCATTTTTATATTCTTTGGCAACATTGTAGAAGTATCCTGGAATTTTTTCTTAATTTTTATGTTTATTATTTTAAAATTTTGTTTTTATTTTGTTTTATGCCTATGGATGTTTTACCTGCATATATATCTATCTGTTCACCACTTGTGTGCCTGGTGCCCAAACAGTCTAGCAGACAGTGTCAGATCCCCTGGGACTAGAGTTACAGACTGTTTAGGAGCCTCCACGTGGGTGCTAGGAAAACAAACCCAGTTGTCTGGAAGAACAACCAGTGCTCTTAACTGCTGAACAATCTCTTTAGCCTCTATTTTTCTTTTTAATTATATGTATGCGTGTGTGTGTGTGTGTGTGTTGTGTGTGGGGTATGTTCAAATGTGTGTAAGTACCTGGGGCTGCTGTAAGAGTCCATTGGATCCTCAGAACTGGAGTTACAGGTAGTTGTGAGCCACCTGCAAAAGCAGTATGCATTCTTAATCACTGAGCCATCTCTCTAGCCAATCTGGGAAATTTTTTTTTGGAGACAGAGTCCTGCCTTATAGCCCTAGATGGCCTAGAACTTGTTATGTAGACAAGGCTGACGTTAAATTCACAGAGAGATCCACCTATCTCTGCCTCCAGTACTGGGATTAAAGGCATGTGGTATCACATTTGGCATTTTTTCCTTCTTTTTAATTTTGGTGGTACTAGGGATAACCCAGGGTCATATGCATGCTAAGCCGACAATCTCTAATAGTCTGGTTCATTACCTCCCTAGCCCCACTTTTTTTCTCTATAAATATTTATGTGTAGTGCAAAGTTTCATTTTTACCTATTTTAATAGGTGTGAATGTTTTGCCTGCATGTGTGCCTGGTACCCCCAGACCTCAGAAGAAAGTGTTGGATACCCTGGAATTGGAGTTACATGGTTATGAGCCACTATAAGATGCAGGGAACCAAATCTGGGTCCTCTGCAAAAGTAGCCAGTGCTCTTAATTCCTGAGCTATCTTTAGCCCCATGTTTATTTATTTATTTTTTTAAAAAAAGCCCTATTATTTGACAACCCATACACATTTTGTGTATGTATATATGGCATTGTTTCTTGATCTTACCTGTGGGACCAAGGACCAGGAAGTGGGGGGTAAGTAGAGATGGATCCCACAGTGCCCGGGATTGAGACTCCAGAGATCAGCATCAGAATGCAGATCTAACTTTATTGTTTAGCACATGAGCTTATATATAGTTTTTTAGTCGATTAGGATATATTTATGTACTCAAGGCAAATTGGGGAGCAACCTGTATTGTTTGGCAGAAACTGGCTCGCCTATCCATGAGCCTATAGGGGATGGTTCAATCCCCCATGGAGATTTCTGTAAGGACAGGGGACAGAGCCCTGGCTTGGGTCCGTTGTGTTGTCTAACTGGTATGCTGGGAGCAATGTCAGTAGGATCAAGACTCTTAAAGGCATTGCAGAAGCCTGTGACTCTTCGATCTCTGTCCCACTTCTTCCTCCTCCAGGTTTATCTTCACACATACCCACCCAGCTCTCCCCAGAACCTTACGCATTCCAACATGTTTCTGTTCTTCTGTCATGTCCTCTATTATACATACATATATATAAGATCTAACTCATGTATCCCATTTTAAAAAGAGTCTTTTTGTAAGGGGCTACTTGCTACTCTTATAGAGGTCCCACGTTCAGTTCCACCCACCCTCATAGCTGTTCGTTTCTGTGTGTAATTCCAGTTTCAGAGGATCTGATGTCCATTATGGCCTCCACAGGCATAGTGCAAAGATGGACATATGTCACAGGCAGACAAATACACAAAATAAAAATGAATAATAATAAAAAAACAACCCAGCAACAAATCTTTTTTTTTTTTTTTTTTTTTTTTTTTTTTTTTTTTTTGGTGAGACACAGTCTCATGTAGCCCAGGGTAGCCTTAAACTCTATGGAACTGGGTATGACCTTGAACTCAATCCTCCTGCGTCCACCTATCAAATGCTGAGAATACAAGCATGAGCTATCATACCTGGTAATATACATTAAATTTTTTTTTTACTTTTAAAATAAAAATATTCTTTGGTGACTTTATGCACGTATATGATGAGTTTTATTTAGTCCGGTTCACCCCCATTACCCTGTCTCATTCCCTTTTTCTTATGAGATTTATGCTCTTTCCAGTAAGCCCCCTTCAACTCTCATGCCATATTTTGGTGTGTATGACCTACTGAATTTAATTTGGGTCTGATGATTTGTCATTTTAATCTTGAAAGCAGGTGAAGCAGTCAGAAAGATGGCTCAGGAAGGAAAAGGTACTTTGCACCAAGGCTGACAACCAGAGTTTGACTCCCCCCCCACCCCCCGACTCCCACATGGTAGGAGAGAGAGGACCTTCTCTCCATGTTGTCTTCTGACCTCCACACATGTACTATGACCTGCTGGTGCATGTACTTGCTCATATGTACATGTGTGCAATAAACACACACCACATAATTAAATAAATATACAACAAATAACTTTCAGAAAAATCAAGTAGGCGCATCAGGCTAAGGTTCCTCTGAAATCTAAGTAATCAAGAGTCAGTACTTGACAAGAGAGACGTGTCTCAGAATTTGCTTTATTAACAGTATCTTGAGCTCACAGCTAGATCTTCAGGATTGGATAGGGTTCAATCAGTAGGTGGTGTCGGAGCTCCTTCTTCCTGGCTTCTTCATTGTGATAGCTTTTTGAAGAAAACTTCGAATTCTTCGTAACTAACTTCTCCATCGCCGTTCTTATCCAGCTCTTTAAAGAGATTGTCCAGAGTACTTGAAGCCTGCTTTTAGACAAAAAGAATGGAATAGGGGAAGGAAGAACATTTAGATAGAATACTGCAGCACATTTCTGAAGTTAGAGGCACTGAATTTTCCTTCCAAGAAGGCAGCTTTAGTTTCAGTTACGTGCCGCTGACAATCTGATGGTAGGTGTGGTGAAACCAGCTTCAGCTGGAACTGTGCTTTTATGTCCATTACTGGGTTCTGTCTTTCGGTTTTTATTTTATTTATCTTTGAGACAGAGTCTCATTATGTAGCCCTGGCTGGCCTGAAATCCACTATGATCAACAGAGATCTGCCTGCCACTGACTCCTGAGTTCTGAGATTAGATGTGTGTACCACAATACTTTACAAAGTAGTTACAAATACTTTCTTATGTGTATATGTGTGTGCCTGTGTGGGGGCATGTACATGTGAGTGCAGTTGCGCTCAGAGGCCATTAAATGGCATCACATCCTCTGGAGCTACAGGTGGTTGTGAATTACCTGACATGAATGCTAGGATCTGAGTCCAGGTCTTTTGGAAAGCACATCATGTGCTCTTAAACACTGAGCCAGCTCTCTATCCCCTGGTTCTTTACAACATTTGTACACGATATAGCACACTTATTATTGTTCAATAGTTATAATCTGCATTTTGATGTATTTTATGAGATCTAAACGTCTTTATCTTTAAAAAAGTTCTTCAAACTGGACCTGGTAGCTCAAATCTGTAATCCCAACTACTTAGAAGTTTGAAGCAGGGGGATTGCATTGAGTTTGAGGTTAGCTTGGACTGCACAATGAGTTTTAGGCCAGACTGGGCTACATAGACCCTGTTTCAAAAGTGATAAAATTCTAACAGTTTATCATGTAACCATTTTTTAAAAAGATTTATTTATTTATTTATAAAAATGTAAAGAAAAATTTCTGAGTATGTGTGTTTTGCATGCATATATGAATATGTGCCATGTATGTCTGGTGCCCACAGAAGCCAAAAGAGGGCATTGGATCTCCTGAAATCACAGTTACAGATGGTGTCAGCAGCCATGTGCCTGCTGGGAACCAAACCTTCCAACCCTCATCTATCCATTTGTATGTGGACACTTCAGTAGTGTTAAGTATATATGCTCTACTATGCAGCAAATGTCCACATACATATCTGAGGTCTTGGGTTTAAGTCCCAGCAACACACACATAATGTTATTTTGAATTGTAAGAAAATTAGGAAATGCTTCCCTATACATATGTAGCAGATGTGCAGCTTGCTGAAGCGGGGGCTATCCCAAAAGCTGTTACCTGTATGTGTTCTTCTAGCTGGGCTGCCTTGTGTGGTCTCAGTGGGAGAAGTTACACCTAGCCCTGGAGAGTTGATGTGCCAGGGTGAGGGAATACCCGGGGAGGACCCTCACCTGCTCAGAGGAGAAGGGAAGGGGATGGGGGAAGGATTGTGGGAGGGGGTGACTGGGAGGAGGGCAGTGATCGGGATGTAAAGTGAATAAGTAAAAATTAAATAAAAAAATTAGGAAACATTAGATTATAATATTTTCAGTTGTGTGTGTGTGTGTGTGTGCGCGTGCGCGCGTGCATGCACAAAATACAAAAGTTCTGTGGATCGTGGCTGTAGCTCAGTGATAGAGTGCCTGTTTAGTCTTTGCTAGGCCCTGGGTTCTCTGTGGCCTTGTCCCCAGAAGGGGTTTCAGAGGCCGCCCTTCGCCCTTATCTATGCTTCTCTCCCACCACCAGAGAGAGGCAGCTGCCACTGGCTGCCCAGGTGTGCACTCACCTTCAGGAGACTAGGGAACTCCGACTCAATCAGCAGCTTCAGCTCCTCCTTGGATAGCTGGTTTGGATCGCCTTCTTTGGCTGCATATTTTTGAAAAATGCTCTTCATTTCTTCAGGAGACTTGTTAGCGCTCATTTTGCTGTCCTGTAATTTGGGAAGAAAATAAGATTTGCTAAAAAAGCTGAAGTGGAGCTTTTATACCAAGGGTTGCCAACAGGGTTTGCCTGACCCCCACTACCCCCCTTGGGAAAGGCAAGGGGGGAAATAAGGAAAAGGGAGAGGAGAAGAGACAGGTGGGAACAGCATTAGTGGTTTCCAGTGTATTTTAGAAGCAATCAGGTTAGGGGTTAGGGAACATAGCTGTTAGCAGACTGCTGGCTTAGCCTGTTGGAAGCCCTAGGTTCCATCCCCAGACCCCCGCAAGCTAGAGAGGCATGTTAAGATCACACTGACCTACTCACCAGTCAGGGCAACCGCTGGAAGAGTCAGACACGAACAGGTGATAGTGGATGAAGAGCCAAGGAGGAGTTCTTTTATAGTCTTTACAGACACGCCACGCTGATTATGAAATTCCCCTTTGTTTACTATTTAAGGGTAATGATTAATGGTTGCTGAAACCAAGCTTAAGACTCTCAATTAAGGTCAAGCTCCAATAGAGAGCTACTTCAACAATTGCTTAATGGTTCAGAGTTCCAAGGGTAAAACCTGGATTTTCTTCTCCTTTAGAATATTTTCCTTCCACTATAGAATTTCGACCTTCAGCACAGCACCCATTTCTAAACGCAATGGAATTGCAGATTTAGGCTTGAAAAAAATTTTCCTACTCAGGAAAAAAAAATCTGTCACAGAGAAACAGTACTACATGGCTTCTAAAAAATACAAAATGGGGGTGGGGGGAGTTTGCTGGAGAGATGGCTCAGCAGTTAAGAGTTACTCTTCCAGAGGACCCAGGTGGTGGCTCACACCTGTCTGTGACTCCAGTTTTAGGGCTTCCGACACCCTCACAGAGACAAACATGCACACAAAACACCAATGTACATAAAATAAAAATATATATTAAAAATAAAGAATGGCCCTGGAAATTATACTTTGTGCATGCTAGGCTCTTCAGCATTTACTACACTGAGTGAATGAGGGGGAATGGTTGCTTCAGAAGCAGGTTGAAGAATGGGAAAATAGATAAAAAAAAGTTCTGATTTTATTTGGCAAAGTGATTTCTGAGTCCATTTTTTCTCCTTTTTGATCATTGTTCCCAGCTCTCCTTTTTTTTTTGTTTTTTTGATATTTACTTTATTTACATATCAAATGTTTTCCCCTTTCCAGATCTCCCCTTTGGAACCTCCCCATTCCCTCCCCCTCCCCCTGCCTCTATGGGGGTATTCCCCCACCCACCCACCCACCCACCCACTCTCGTCTTCCCTCCCTGGCATTCCCCTATAGTGGGGGATCTAACACCCTCAGGCCCAAGGGCCTCTCCTCCCCCTGATGGCTAACAAGACCCTCCTCTGCCACATATGTGGTCAGCTCTCCTTTTTAATTTCTCATTATACTTACATTCCTTCCTCTTTTTCTCTCTCTTCTTCCCTCCCCACTTTCTTCCCTTCCTACCTCCTTCCCTCCCACTCTTCTTCCTTCCCTTCCTCTTACTCCTGGATGGCCTGGGACTTGCTGTATAAACCAAGCTAGCCTTGAAGTCATAGAGAGCTGTCTCCTCCTGCCTCCCATGTTGGAGGGAGCAGTTTGTGCCACCATGCCCAGCTGTATTTCTCCTGTTTGTAACAAAATATATTTTGTTAAATCATTCTAAAACTCATGAAAACACTGGACTTGTACTTAGACAATTAGAACTATTTCAGAACTTTTGGAATAGCTAGGATTTGAAATTAGAGATGAAATTGATATATTTTTCTTTTCTGGAAAGAGTTCTGTCCATGAAATAAGTAGGACATTTTTAGGGAACATTACTCTAATGCTGATTATAACTCACAGGTAGGGGTTCCAGATTGACTCCAGAAGTCCGTCAGTGGCTTTTATTTTATTTTTGTCAATGGCTTTTAAGCACTTGGGCACTTAGACTTTTCTCTGACCTACAGTATATTACCTACAAATTCAGGGTTGGAATATTGAGCTGTACTTTGCCCAGATGTTTTTCACTCCTAAAATTTTAGGACCTTATTTACATTGAAGAACAAATAGGAAGTGCTGTGGCTTTGCTTACACAATTCTGGTCAATCCTGAGCGTTTCTTCTTTCATAGGTTTTGGCTGTTTTATTGTTATTTATCTGATTCTAGTACAGACTTATATATTAACCTACTTGTACTGGCACTGTAGATCAGTCTGTCAGTAGGCAGGTAGGTCTGTCTATCATGTGTGTGTGTGTGTGTGTGTGTGTTATATACATGTGTATACGTGTGTACAGATCTATAGGATGTCAGGTGTCCTGCACTATCAGTCTTCTACCTTATTCCCTTGAGATAGGGTCTGTCATGGAACCTGAGCTAGGTTGGTGGCCAGCAAGCCCAGTAAACCCATCTTCTCCCCTCCCTCATAGTGCTGGCATTACAGGCAGCAGCCAGGCCTGACATATTACATGGGTGTTGGGATCCAAACTCAGATCTTTGTGCATATGCAAGGAAATGCTCTTATACGCTGAATTATATTTCCAAAATCTATATCTATTTGTTTATTTTTGCAGACAGGGTCTCTCATATGGCCCAGTCTGGCCAAGAATGACCTTGAGTTCTTGATCCCTCTGCCTCTACCTCAGTGCTGGGATTACAGGTGTGTGCTACCATGTCTAAACAGGCGTTGTATTTAGTTGATGATTTTACACAATAGTACTCTGATTTGGACAATGTTTTTAAAGGGGTTTTAGAAATTTTCCAGTGTCTTTGTTGGTTTGTTCCTTTGTTCATTTTACATGTAAGTTCTAGTCTCCTGGGAGGAAGTGAGTTTTTGTGACTAATCATAGTTTTTCCTTCAACATTTTTTTTTTTTGGTTGCTGTTTTTTTCAGATGGAATGTCTTTGTTTAGCCAAGTCACAATGTTCTTCAGGCTACCTTTGGACTCCTTCCTGGTCCTCGTATCTTAGTTATCCTGATTGATGACTTACTCCAACATCTTTAAGGTTTTTTTTGCTTTGTGGCAAGAATAACACAGAAGGGCACCTTTTCATTAGATCCTTTACCTGTTACCATTTCCACATTGGCTTTCCCTTTATCTGGGCCAGTACTCTCCCTCCTCATCAATCATTTGAGGATAAATTGTGGAATTTCACTGGTTTCCCTGCAGTAGCTTAGCCTTTACCTCCTAAGGACAATAGCTTATTTTTCTATATAACCTCAGCCTATTGGCGTAGCCTGTATTTCAATCTCCTCAGTTGTTGAAATATCACCTTAAACCATCTGTTTTCATAAAACTGACGAGAGTTGTTATCATATTTTTGTGGCTGTATTAAAAAATGATTTTAAACTATATCTAATCCAAATATGAGTAGATTATATGATATATCTTATATAACATTCTTATATCATGTACCATATATGATGTGTAGAAGTATAAAAAATGCATACTATACACATTCTAAGGATCGGTGTTAAATAGTATAGGCCAGCAGTCATTTAGGCCCCACATCGCTCATTTCAAGGGAAGATTTCTGCTTAAAATGGCCCAGCGTTGCCTGTCAGAACTCAGGCTTGTAGCAAGTGCCAACAGAACTTGAAAAACACCCTGTGATTCTCCTCATTCTTTTTCATGTTTGTCTCCTCTAGTGGTTATCTCTCATGGCTTATTGTTTTCTTTATCTTTGCACTCAAAAGCACGAGGGTAACCCGGCAGTTAGAACCACGAAATCCACTAATAGTTCCATGAAACATTAACTAACAGGGTATGGAAACATGCCATAAATGCAGGGTGTGTTCAAAAGAGTGTGTTTTGAAATGACAGAATGGGAAAGAATGACAGGTATAAGATTGGTAATGGAAAAACGGACAAGCTTGATCTTTGGCCAGACTTTTTTCTTTCTTTCTCCCTCTTGAAGACCAAGTGCTCTGGGCATCTGTGGCTTCTGTGGCCATGGTTTCTGCTCAAAATCAATAGTGTGGAATGCACAAAGAAAAAAGTTCCTTCTTTGTTTGGTAGGTAGCTCAGTTGGTAGAGTGCTTATTTAACATGTAGGAAGCCCTCGGTTCTATCCCCAGCACCCCCAAAACTAGACATGGTGGTGGATACCTGTAATCCTGGCACTTGGGAGGTGGAGGAAGGGGATCTGAAGTTTCAGGTCTTCCTCTGCTACATATGAGAAGTTTGATGCTAACCTGGAGTACATGAGACCTTGTCTTTAAAATGTTGTTTTTGTATTACTAATTGTATTAGTATTACTTGTGACCAAGTCCCCACAAAACAAAGTGGGTGTGAAATGCTATCGTATGTTATCTTTGACTTTGAGATTTAAAAGACCCTGAACTCATCCTTTCTAAGGAAGTTATTTAAAGGATTTAGTTGTCCCTAAAATTGACAGCGTACTTGGTCTCCCTTACTTGGCTTTTACTTGGTGCCTGCCTTCCCTGGCCCATCAAAGTTCCTTTTCTTTTCTACTTCCAGCTCTCCTTTCTACTTCTACTTCCTTTTCCGCTTTGCCTGGGGTCTGCATCTACTGCCTGTGCTAGTCTTTGGTTCTGAGTTCCCAGAGGCCTCTGCACAGAAGCCAGTGTTTACTGAGGGCTTTTGTTTTGCTTTCTTTTTAAACTATGGGCACTCAACTTCTACAGCCTCCTGAATTCATTGAAACAACACTATGAAGTAGATAGTGTTTAGTGTTCCCTTTGGTCTATAGATGTACAAACAGGACAGTACTGGATTCCTGTTGCTGCTTTAATAAGTTCTTAGGCAGTACCTGGAAACATCACAAACTTACTCCCTTTTGGGCATGTAGGTCAAAAGTTTAAAGTGGGTCGACAGGCTGTGTTCCTTCTGAAGTTATAGAAGAGACTGCTTAGTTTTTCACATTCTAGAGGCTGCTTGTTCATGTATACACCCTCCATCCTGAAAGCCAGAAGCTTAGCATCTTCCAGTCTGTCTGTAATGTCTTCTTTTTCACCTCTGATTCTGTCCTTCCTTCCTCTGTCAGGGTCTCATCCTCAGAACCCAGAATACACATCCGTGGTAGGGTGAATTCCTTAGAAATGAGGAGTTCAGCCTGCCTCTCCTCTCTCTGGCTTATGTCATGACAGCAAGAAAGCTCCACCCCCACATCTCCAGGAACTGTAACATAATCACATGTTTAAATTCTTAGGTCACAAAAGGTCACAGGTTCTTAGGTTCCAAGAACTAGAATGTGGACATCTTTTGAGAGGTATGGGAAATGAATTAACAATATATAGGTGATTTATTTGGTAAGGAGAATTTATTGATTATAGGGCAATAAGGAGAATTGGAGGACGCCCCCAAATCGTGGGGGTTTGTGGTGAGGTAGGGAGAAGGCCTCTTTAGAAATGTAATGAAGAAGTGGTCTGTGTATCAGTATGGTGGGGGAGTGAGGAGTGGAGGAGCCTGGACTTGAAGTAGCGTAGGTAGAAAGTACAGGTTTGAATCCATCAAGAGAGTCCAGCTAGCTAGGGGTCATGTAGGATGTGAGACCTGAGGGCCACTCGGGAGGGTTCCACTTGGATTTGCAGTGACAGAGGCTGCTGGAGCAAGTAGCAAGACAGTGTTAGGTAACATACCAATGATGTAAAGCTGGTTCTTATTTACATGCACGTCTCAACATGACTGATAAAGAATCCAAATCATAGTACGGCTTAAAAAAAGGAGATCCCCCCAAAACCCCAGTGGATGGTAGGACAAGAACAGATTGGGGAGTCTTTTCAAGAACACTTGAGGAACACACAAGAAAGTCTGGGAAAATCACTAGAAATAGGGATGGGGATGTAGCTCAGAGGTAGAGTGTTTTCCTACTGTGTGTGAAACCCTAGGTTTAAGGACTAGTCCTGGAAAAAGGAAAACAACAACAACAAAAAAAGGCCAACGGAATGGCTCAGCAAGATCAAGGTGCTTGCCGCCAAGCCTAATCTGTCCCTGGTAGTTACATGGTAGAAGGAGAGAACCAACTCCTGAAAGTTGTTCTCCGACACCTACACACATGCTGTGGCACAACAAGCACCCCCACACAAAACCACACTATAAATAAATGTAATTTTCTTTTTTTTTTTTTTTTGGTTTTTTGAGACAGGGTTTCTCTGTGTAGCCCTGGCTGTCCTGGAACTCACTCTGTAGACCAGGCTGGCCTTGAACTCAGAAATCCACCTGCCTCTGCCTCCCGAGTGCTGGGATTAAAGGCATGCGCCACCACTGCCCAGCATAAATGTAATTTTTTAAATAAAGAAGAGGGGGGTAGGCAGGGTCTTCTGCGGGTAGGTGTTCCTGTTTTCTCCAAATAAAGTATTCAGACAAGAAACCAGCTCCCAGGATGCAGTTAGGTAGGCCCCATAAACACTGCCATTAAGGAATTTCATCATTGATAAGAGACTCAGACTTCTATACTCTTGGTTTCGGGACACTGTAGGACTTGAACTAATTACACTTTTATTGAGGTTGCAGAATACCTTAACCAGGGTTAATTAGTGCTGTATTTATCCTTGTGCAGTGCTTTTACATTTCCAAAAGCTGTATCATTTATTGATCCTTTTTTACTTTTTATTTTTTTATTTTTTATTTTTTTGGAGCCTGCATGGCTCTGTTTCAAGAAAGGACAGGATGTGGCCATCAGATCACAGCCAGTAGTGTTCTATAGCACTGGTTTTTGCAAAGGAAGAAGCCTTTTCCTTTCAGATGCAAAAACTGTAGTACTTTAGAAATGTTGGGGATAAATATAAAGGCACTTGAGGTTTACTAACCACTTGACAGTGATAAAATTAGCTTTCAAACCATGGTTCTCTCCTCTCTAGGCTTTTTGGTTCTTCTTGTTACCTAATTAGGTTGCTTGTATAACTGGAGAGAACATCACTAGCCTTCTCCCTCCCCCACCCCCTCTCTCACCCTCACTATTTTATCTTTTTTGAGTCAGGGTCTCCTGGAGCTCTGGTGGGTCTTGAACTTGCTGTGTAGTACAGCCATGCCCTATTTTATGTGGTGCTGAGGCTCAAAGCCAGCTAATCCTGCATGCTAGACAAGTGCTTTATCAACTGAACTATGTCTTAGGCCCCTAGCTACCATCTTTAGAGCTTGTCATATTGTCTGAGGACTAAGTCACTGTGTTCTCTGTCCACACTTCCCCGGCCTTGTATTTCTAGAGTGGCTCCTGCATGCTTGCTCCCAGCTGACATCATGCTGTGTATCTCTGGATGAGGCCTTCAGAACCAGGCCCAGAGAGGCCTCTCCTGATCCCTTCCTCCCCAGTGACTCCTTGCAGCCTCTCTTGGTATTTTTCTTCTTTCTCTGCTGCTCTGGGTGTCATTTAGATTTGGCACTTGTTTCTCTTGCTCTTTCATCTTCACTGTCTTTCTTCTCCACTCACTCCTCTATTAGCTAGCACTTTTTTTTCTTTTGTTTTTTTTTCGAGACAGGGTTTCTCTGTGTAGCCCTGCCTGTCCTGGAACTCACTTTGTAGACCAGGCTGGCCTTGAACTCAGAAATCCTCCTGCCTCTGCCTCCCAAGTGCTGAGATTAAAGGCGGGCGCCACCACTACCCGGTTCTAACACTTCTTCTTTAGAGTGTTTTTAAAAGTTTATTCTGTGGGCTGGCAGTGGTGGCGAATGCTTTTTCGCCACTCAGGAGGCAGAGGCAGGCAAATCTGAGTTCGAGGCCACCCTGGTCTACAGAGTGAATTCTAGGACAGCCAGGGGTATACAGAGAAACTCTGTCTCAAAAAACAAAACAAACAAAAAACCCCAAACCAACCCCCCAAACCAAAGTAAACCAATAAATGAAAAACAAACAAGGAAAAGTATTTTTTGACAGTTTCAAACTCACATGTATGTATACAGTGCATCTTGATCTTACCCAACCCAATTCCCATCCATCACTAGACCCTCCCGTTTTTTTCCCTCCCATTCTCTTCCAGCTAGCACATTTTTGCTTGTTTTGATTTTTAATTAACTAGTTAATTAATTGCTTGATTTTATGTATGAGTGCTCTGCTGCATGTAGTGAAAAAGTGAGCAGTCTTCAGCTCTTTGACACCTTCAGCTCTCCTTCCTCCTTCTCCTGGTCTCTAACTTCAGGTTTCTAAATCATTGTTATCACTTTGCTTTTTCAAGAATTTTCAAATTTCCTTTGATGTGGGAGGAATTCTTAATGGCCTTAGGCCTCCTCTCCATCCTCACCCTTACACTTCAGTTTTGGAAATGAGTTTTTTGGTCTGGAGGTACTTACAAATTTCATACCTAATGATGAGCACAAAGGTAAGTTAGTTAAGTTCTATTTATCATTCATCTATCTATCCATCTTCTATCATTTATCTATCAATCATCTATTTTACCTATTTTTAACCTTTTCCCTCTTTCTTAAATATAATAATAATATTTATATTTTATATGTCTGATTGTTTTGCCTGTATGTAGGTATGTATGTATGTACGTATGTATGTGCACCACATGCATGTCTGATATGTGCAGAAGTCAGAAGAAGCTATCGGATCTCCTGGAACTGGAGGCAAGGATGGCTGTGAGCTACCATGTGGGTGCTGGGAACAGAACCTGGATCCTCTGCAAGAACAACTAACCCCTTAATTGCTGAGCTATCTCTCTAGCACTGTCCCATCCTTTCTTAACTGGTTACTTTTACTCTATTCTCAATAGTTCAGAACAATATATTCCTTGATTACCATAGTCACTGATAACAAGTAGTTTACCTTCAAAGACTTTAGGTAGTTAGACTCTATATAATAAATTAGGGTGAATTGCTTGCAGAATCATAATGCACCTTTGACAAGAAAAGAGGGGGAATTTATCAGTGTAGTTGGAACTTAAATGGAAACTGAGGATCTGAATATACATAGAACTTTTATGGAGTCTGTGGAAGCTCTGGTGAACTTACCTGCCTTTTTTCTAGAAAGTACAGAAAGGGCCAGGCAATTTAGAAGCAGTTTGCCTTCCTAAACTGGAGGCTGCCTTCTTTCACTTCACTCGAGTAACACTTAATCTAGCCCTCCTTAAGTAGCCAAAGAAGACAGGGAGACGTGCTAAGAGTTAAGGGCAATTCAGAATCAAGCACCCCTTCCTATTAGAGGTATAATCTAGTTTCCCCCAGCTCTTCCCCTCAGTGACTCTTGGAGCTTGTTGAGTCCCGGGATTCAGATGGCTCTAAACATTTTCTGGGGGCACTGATGAGATCAGATATTTTCTAAGAAATTCTTCCTTTAAGAAATTCCAGGTGTCAAAGTTTCCTTTAGAGCTGTGTGTGACATTGTGTGGGTGTGGGGATGTGTGTGGGGGCATAAGGGATCTTCTATGAGAAACCTGAGCAACTCTATCAGGAGACACAGGTAGGCTGATCACTGCAAGCTCAATCCAGCCCATTCTTTTTTTTTTTTTTTTGAGACAAGGTTTCTCTGTATAGCCCTGGCTGTCCTGGAACTCACTCTGTAGACCAGGCTGGCCTCGAACTCAGAAATCCACCTGCCTCTGCCTCCCAAGTGCTGGGATTAAAGGCAGGCTCCACCACTGCCTGGCTGAATCCAGCCCATTCTACAGAGTGAGTTCCAGGACAGTCAGAATTATATAGTGAGACTCTGTCTCAAAAAAACCCCCAACCTCCCAAAAAAACAAAAAAACAACCCCCCCAAAAGTCCAACCATCCCTCCAAATCCCATGAAATAAAACACTGAATCACTGTAAACAGAACTGAGGAAAAGGAATTATCAGGTCAGTGAGAACAGATCTTATTCATAAGCATCTTCTTTCTGAATTTTAGTGGTGTGACTCAGAAGACAGATCTGAAATTGTTTTCTTGAGGGTCATTCATTCATTCACTCATTCACTCATTCAGCTTCTTCTTTCAGCAGACAGCTGAGAAAAGGCCGGTGAGGAGGAAAGGTCTTCTGCAGGGCCACAGACAAGAGGCCATGGCTCCATGACAGTGGACAGCTGAGCAGAGATCTCTGAGTTTACAAGGGTTTCATTTAGAACAAGGTGGTCTAGAGGGGTTAATTAATGGGACTTGACAGATTGCATATGAAGAAGGAGACATCAGCAGTGTTGCTAGGTTTTTGACTCACAGCATGCACAAGAATAGAGGGGAGAGAGATATAGCTAGCTAGCTAGACAGACAGTTTGGTATGTGTTTGTGTAGGTGTGCGCACATGTCATAGATTGATGATATCTGGTGTCTTTCTCAATGGCTCTATTTTTTTGAGACAAGATTACTCACTGAACTTGGAGCTAATTGATTCACAGACTAGTTGGCTGTGAGACCTCTGGGATTATACATATGTATATGTGTGCTGTCTCATCTGACTTTTATTGGGTACTAGAAAGGATCTTAACTCAAGCCCTCATGCTTCTGTGGAAGGCACTTTAACCAGCTGAATTATGCCCCAAGGACTCCTCTCTTTGTTTTGTTGTTTCTTTTTGAGACAGGGTCTCATGTATCACAGGATGGCTTAGAACTCCTTACATAGCCAAGGATGGCCTTGGACTTCTGATCCTCCTGACTCATCCTCCCTAGTGCCAGAGTTGGACTGTAGGTGTTTAACTACCATGTCTGGTTTATGAGGTACTGGAAATCAAACCTAGGGCTTTGTACTTGGCTGGGCCACTACTTCACCAGTGGAACTATATTAGGGCTCGCTCTTCCTTTTTCTTTTCTTTTTTACCTCCTTTCCTCCCCATCTCCCTCCTTCCTTCCCTCTCTCTCTCCTTCCCTCTTTCCCCCCTCCTTCCCTCCCTCCCTCCTTCCCTCCCTCTCTCCTTCCCTCCCTCTCTCCTTCCCTCCCTCCTTCCCTCCCTCTCTCCTTCCCTCCCTCCTTCCCTCTGTCTCTCCTTCCCTCCCTTTCTCCTTCCCTCCCTCTTTCCTTCCCTCCCTCCCTCCTTCCCTCCGTCTCTCCTTCCCTCCCTCCCTCCTTCCCTCCGTCTCTCCTTCCCTCCGTCTCTCCTTCCCTCATTCTTTCTTCCTTTCTTAATATGTTACTTTGTAGTCCTAGCTGTCCTGGAACTCACTTTGTAGACCAGAACTCAAGAGATCCATCCTCCTGCCTCTGCTTCCTGAGTACTTGGATTATAGGTGCATACCACCATTCCCTGTTTATGAGGTTCTAGGGATCAAACCCAGGGCTTCATGCATGCTGGACAAGAATTCTACCAACCAAGCTACATACTCAGCTCTGTGATAAATTGTTTTGTAAGTGATTGGAGTGAAAGATGAGACTCAGCGACAAGGGGTTTATACAGTCTGAGGAGGACATATCTGGTGGCTGCTTTTCTCTAGAACACTGGGAGAACTGATCAGACACAGTACTGAAGGAAATCTTTTCCCAACAAGTGTTTCTCTAAAATGAAAGCTGGAAATTTGAGAAATTACATCCTTGCAAGATGGTAAAATTGGACTTATTTTGTTACAGGTAATTGACATGCCTGAACACAACCCTGGCGATTTGGGAGGAACAATGAGACTGGGATTAAGACGAACTGTTTTCACAACTGAAAATTCCATATTGAGTAAGTTTTCTAGAGTTTTGACTTTTATGGGACATTGGGGTGGTTCATATAGCTGTGTCAGGACCATCCCTCTTGGAGCATGCGCAACCCTTCTCTTTCTAGCAGCTGCGGCTCTCACCCAGTCACTTCTTCTTGCTGCCTGTCACTTGAGGCATTTGATCTCTCCCCATTCAGGCTCATTTTCAAGAGTATTGGCTATGCACAAAATAACCCACTGAATAGTGTCCTAGAGATCAGACGACAATGGGTGCCATACTGTGTCCTGTACCTGCAAAAGTTCTCTCAGGAGTACGAACACAAATTTAAGTCTTTTTTTGAGTTCATGGACCAATGTTAAAAATGCTCCCTTTTTACCATTTCCTTTCTGTTTGAGTCAGTGTTTCATGTGTTATGCCAGAAACCTAAATGAACACATTTGGCTCTTTCCATAATGTTAGCACTTATTGAATAATAAAGTTTAGCAGTTTCAATGACAGAATACTGTTTAGCTGAAGTGAATGCAAGTTCTTTATTCCAGTCTTGTCTTTTTAAGATTTATTTTATTTTTAATTATGTGTATGTATGAGTGCAAGAAGCCCCTGGAAGCCAGAAGAAGCTGTCAGTTCCTTGGAGCTGGAGTTACAGGTGGTTGTAGACTGCCTGATATGGGTGTTGGAGTCCATTGGGTCCTTTGCAAGGGCAACAAGTGCTCTTAACTGCTGAGCTATCTCTCCATGCCCCTTTATGCCTATCTTAATGACTGGCATTAATTCTCATATACCATAGTACACAGTAAATATATCTGTATACCTCCCTACTTATATATGGGTTACAGAAGAAATACAAGTTGAAGAGGCCTTAGCAAAGTTGAAGAGGTTTCAAAGTGGGCTGAGAAAGTCTGTATAGACAAAATAACATAACAAACCAAACAGGTCCCAGGAGTGAGCAACTAGCAGAACAGCTGGAGTCAGATTTGGGAGCAGAGAGGCAGAATTCAGCTGAGAGGTGAAAAGGTCGAACTGGGTGCAGAGCAGAAAACAGAGCACGAAGTGGGTGAGGAGCTGATCCAGGTCTTGATGGGTGAACAGGTAGATGGGCAGGCAGTTGAATAGGCAATATTAACAGTGAAGGACCAAGCAGAGTCTGTTACTGCTTCTTTGCCTTTCAGTTGTTTCAAAGTCTTTGAAACTTTGGAACTTTGTTCATGTAATTGCCTAGGTGACAAGAACAAAACAAAACAAAACAAAAAACCCAAAAACAACAACAACAAAAAAACCAAAAAAACAAAAAAAGAAAAACAAAACAAAAAAATCCCCCAGAAACCAAACCAAACCAAACCAACCAACCAAAATAAAAACAGTTAGTGAAAAAGGTGATCAATAATTATGTACTGTAAAGGATTTGGTGATAATGCAAATATTAAAAACACCATCATGCTCAGTATATTTTAAGACTTGATGGTAGTAAGAGTGACCTAAGATTTATTTTTTATAGTAAATCAAAAGATGATTATATGAATCTTAAATTTATTTTATATGTCTTGAGTGTGACTGTGATATCTCTTTCTGTGTCTCTCTGTCTCTGGGTTTCTCCCCCTCCCTGTGTGTGTGTGTGTGTGTGTGTCCATCCTTGAGTACATGTAAGAGGCTAACTTGGGGGAGTTGGTTCTCTCCTGGCTGGTGCTCAAACTCAGGTCATCAGTCTTGGTTGGCCCCAAGAATCTTTACCTTCTGAGACTGCTCCATGGCCCTGAATTTTATGAAGCTTAAACATAGCACTTTTTGTAGAGACATAAGACCCGTAGCATATACTTCATCTGTTAGTGTATGGTTTATTGGTTTTCATTGTACTCATAGAACTGTCCAGCCATCACTAGGATATCCACAAAAGTTGTCAGATCATTGTCTCACTTTCAATAGACATTCTATACTCTTTGGCTGTTACCACCTCGAAGCCCCTGAGCCTCTGGCAATCACTGATTCCATTTTTTAAAAAATTTACCAATTCTGGCCTTTTAGTGCTAATGAAACCACATGAAATAAAGTCTCTCATGGTTTCTATCACTTAGTACACTGTTTTCAAGTTTTATCCATGCTGTGGCATGGATTAATATTTAATTTCTTGTAATGGCTATATGATAGTCCGTTGTGTGGTTGTACCAGAATTTTAAATGTTTGCTTTAAATGTTTTTATGGAGGCTTTTTTTAGCCAAAGATTTATTTAATTTGATTGTTTTAATTTTATGTATTTTTTAAATTTTTTTAGACAATTAAATTTTTTTGAGACAAGGACTCATATTGCCTAGGCTGGCTTAAATCACACTGTGTAGCCAAGGATGACCTTGATCCACCCCCTTCCCTTTTGAGCCACCACTACCAGTTTATATAGTGCTGGAGATCACACCCAGGGCACTTGCTCTCTCAACTGAGCCGTGTCCCCAGTTCCTGATTGCATTGATTTTAAATTGTGTTTTTTTATAAAAGGCGGTGGCATATGAACCTGTGGGTTTTTGAAAGTATAAAGTTTTGCCTCCCTTCCTGGTGAGACTAGCTTCCCATGATGTCTCTGGCAAATGTTGTAAGGGATAACAACACTCTCCCCATTGTTCTATAGAATGTCATTTCTTAACAAAACAAAAACCAAAAAAAAAAAAAAAGCCTTATAACATTATAAGGAATTTTGGCTCCCTAGTTGGCATATTGATTTTGTAGTATATATATTTTACAAGCTGACACATTTATATAGACGCCATTTTTCTAGTCAGTACATTTTTACAAGGTTGATATGAGCAAAATACATTTGCCTATGCTACCTGTAAAAATGATTGACTATTCTGAACTGGACACAGTGGCACATACCTTTGATCCCAACACCTTGTGAGGTAGGAGACTCTCTGTAAATTCAAGGTCAGCCAGAACTACACAGAGAGACTCTGTCTTGCAAAAAAAACCTAAAAACCAACCAAACAAAATGATTAGCTATTTTGACAATGTTTTGATGTGTTCTTTCTTTCTTTCTTTCTTTCTTTCTTTTTTTATTTCAATTTAATTTGTAGGCCTGTATTTGCAGTGCTTTGGATGAGGGAGAAGCAAGAAAGTAAAGAGCTCTTTAATAAAAGAATGCCCTCCAGCAGAACAAAACCTGAATACTCCTCTATTGAGGGATAATTCCTGTTTTTCTTACGTCACTTGTTAATCCAATAAGGGTTTTGAAAACTGAATTCACTCTTTCTGAGTCAGAGTATAACTATAAATTGATTTGGACAAAGGTACCGGTAGTCATCCTTTACTTGGTTTAAGAGATGGATTCACAGAATCTTGTTTCTGTCCTGTATCCTCTGAGATTGGGTTTGGTTTTGTTTCAAGGGCTTTCAGAGATGAGAATGTAGCTCTGCTGATAGAACGCTTGCCTGTCATGCATGAAGCCCTGGGTTCCAGCCCCTGCATTGAATGAGCAGGGCCTCCTGGTGTGCATACCTGTAATCCCAGCACTCAGGAGAAAGAGGCTAAAGGACATGGTGGCACACGCCTTTAATCCCAGCACTTGGGAGGCAGAGACAGGCGGATTTCTGAGTTCGAGGCCAGCCTGGTCTACAGAGTGAGTTCCAGGACAGCCAGGGCTACACAGAGAAACCCCCTATTCCACTCCCCCTTCCACCCTGACCCTGCAAAAAATTCAAGGACAAAATCTGTTGCATAGCAAGTTTGAGGTCTGCCTATCTCAAAGTAGGGCAGGGGCCTTTAAATAAAAGGGCTAACAATAGTGTGTGTGTGTGTGTGTGTGTGTGTGTGTGTGTGTGTAGTTGTCAAAGCTGCCTTAAAGGTCATTAGAACACCAAATATTTTTCTAAAATGTTTATGACTCTCTAAGTTTGGTTATCTCTGATCTTCTCTGAACTTTATTATACTTAATATTTATATTTTATTGTAGCATAACTTCTTCATGTATTTGGATTTTGTGCCTCTTTTTTGGGGATATATATATATATATTTTAAATTTTTTGAGATTTACATCATTTTACCTCTTTCCCCAATCCAACTCCTCCTGTGGACTCCTGCAACTACTTCTTAAATTCATAACCTCTTCTTTGAATATTATTGTTTGTGTGTGTGTGTGTGTGTGTATGTAACCTACTGAGTCCATTTAGTGTTTACTTGTATGTACATGTGTTTAGGGCTGACATCTTGGGGGTGGATAACCTGTCAAAGAGCTTGTCCCTAGAGAAATCTGATCCACCGTTTCTCAGCAGTCATACGCGCGCGCGCGCACACACACACACACACACACACACACACACACACACACACACTGCAAGTTGTTGCTGTAATTTTGAGCCCGGGTTTCATGTATGTAGTCCACACTGGCCTGGAACTCACTACATAGGCAAAGACCTTAAACACCTCTTCTTTTGCTTCTACCTGCCAAAAATGAGATTATCAGATTGCTTGTCATTGTCCCTGTCTCCATCCTCCTCCTCTCCCCAACCCCTCAGGTCTTATTATTCAGGTTGGATTTGAACTCTTGGGCTCAAGTAGTATTCTTGCCTCAGTCTTCCAAGTGCTGAGGACTCTGGGTGTATACCAGTGTACCTGGCCCCCGGGCAGATAGTGTTTGAGTTAAGGAGCCCTAATGTGCCGATTCATTTTCTCCTGATAATCATTTCAGACTGGTTCCAGCATTTTATAAGAAAAGTGCTGATTGGGAGATCTCCATACAGGCATTTTGTTCCTTTGAATGTTTCCGTAGAACAGGTTTCCAGGAGTTGGGTTATTAGGTTCAAGGGTATGAACAGTTTATGGCTGGTAATTCTCCTAGATTGTTTGAAAGGAGGGTGAGTGAGTTCAGAACGTAATTATCTGCGCTGCTGTCTCGCATTGTTGGCTGTCTCCTTACATTCTTAGTTTGCTTGCTGTGTTCTCGAGAAGTTACTCTTTGTTGCTGCCTTTAATTTTGCATCCTTCCATTGCTACACAGCCCCCTTTCTTCCCCTCCAACTGTTGGTTTGCTTGAGTGTAGACTGCTTAGGTCTCAGGTATTGTTTGGCAGGGAGAAATCTTCCCATCTCCAAATGATCTAAAACAGTGGTTGATATGTTTTTCCAAGAAAGGACCAGCTATTGGGGCAGGAGAGATGGCTTAGATGTACAGAGCACATTCTTCTCTTCCAGAGGACCTTGGTTTGACTTCCATCACTCTTATCAGGCAGATCATAATTGTCTGTTACTCCAGCTCCAGGAGATCTGACACCTCTGGTCTCTCCAGGCACCATGTACCCATGTACACATACCTACACACAGATATATAGATAATTAAACATAATAAAAACTATAATAAATCTTTTTTAAAAAAAGGACTAGCCGCCATGCTGTACAGGTAAGCAATATAACTCTATTGATGGACACTGAAGTTTAATCTTGGATCATTTTCTGTGTCTTTTAAAATCTTTTCCAACCTTTTGAAATATAGAAACCGAACAAAGATTGGGGGGGGGTCATTGCTGGTGATGGGCTGGGCAGGAGGTTGGCTGAATTCTGGTCTGAACAAAAAGCAGCATGTGGGAGGGACAGGAACAAAAGATGGCATTTCCTCACTTTCAGTTAAGTATCAGAGAGTAAAGACCAAGCCATTTATTTTAATCTGGCATCTCTAGTATTTGGTTGAATCCGGCATCTCTAGTATTTAGTTGAGGAAATGGTGCCCTAAAAGGCAAAAGGCATCTGGGAGGTTGGGAGAGTCAGAAGCAGGTCTTGTGACACTGCCCATATGTTGGCATCTAGCCTTCTACAAAGAGTGCCTCCCTGGCCCTACGGTCTCACTGTTAAAAAATTACACACCAAAACGTAACTTTTTAATAGTTTTTATTTTGAGATGGGGATCTCATTAAGTTACCCAGGGTGCCTTTAAATTCACTCTATAACCCAGGCACGCCTTGAACTTGTAATCTTCCTGTCTCGGTCTCTGGAGAGCTGGGTTTACAGTCCTATGCCACAAAGCTTGACTTCAAAAATGTAATTTACAAATCGTGTGTGTGTGTGTGTTTTCACTTGTGATAGTACTTCAGGCTAGCTGTTCCTAGAACTGCTTCATATTCTCTTGTCTTCACCTCCCATCCCCTCATAGGAACACTGGGATTAAAGATGGTTGCCACCATAACCAGCTTCCTGTGAGTACAGGGGAGCCAAACTTAGATAGGCCCTTACACTTGTACTGCAAGCACTTTGTTCAGTAAGCCAACTCCCAGTCTCAAAATATAATTCTCAAAGCACACATCATACAGATACCAGGGTCACCCAGAACTCTCTTTTCAGATTTATGTACTTTATTGCATGCTGTTGTACGTCAATTATAAAAGTACATTTTTATAGGAAGTTAGATAATGTGATTTTTGTCCTCGGAACAGCATTGCTAGTTAATTGAAGTCAGTGAGAAACAGCCCAGGGTAGGAGAGTATGAAAGGCAATCCCACTGGGCTGGTGAGATGGCTCAGCAGGTGAAAGTGCTTGCCACCAAGCCTGATGACCTGAGTTCAATCCCCAGAAGCCAGGGGGTTGGTGGAAGAAAAGAACTGACTCCTTCCTGTAAGTTGTCCTTTGACCTGCACATGTGCACTGTGGCACATGAATGCCACCCCCCACACAATCAATGAATTACAAAGATAAAAATAAACTGTGGTATGTTGAAGGACAAATTCAGAAGGCTTGAGATGGGCAGATGAGGTGAGAGAGGGCTGTAGGTATGCGTGCTGATGCTGGTTATTAAGCCATTGCTTTGACCGGGGCTCTTCACAGAACACAAACGGCGATGTGATAAAGCACAAAGACTTGATACAAAGTTCAGAGCTCATGTAGGGGATGGGTGACAACTTGTTTGATAGTGTCACAGACCCTGGTCTTAGTTATAGTTAAGTCTCACATATATACCAAGGCATCCAGGAAGGGAAACAAATCTTAGTCTGTGTTGAGTATGGTTTTCAAACTATATGTCAGTTTCTAGAAAAAACACATGTGGCTGGATTATCCAGGCAGCAGGGTTGAATACTGCTCAGTCTAATATCTTTGTCTCCAGCAGGATGACTGAGTTTAGGATGTAGGAGACAAGCCAAAGCTGTGTGGCTAAGGTGAAAATTATATGTTTTCCTTTCCTTTCTTTTTGTTTTGTTTCATGTCTTTTCTTTGCTCTGTGTGCATTCTGCCCGTTGTCTGAAAAGGACATCCAATCCCCCAGAACTGGAGTTACAGACAGTTTTAAGCCACCATGTGGGTTCTGGGAATCAAAAGGGGATCCTCTGGAAGAGCATCTGGTGCTCGTAACTGCTGAGTCATCTCTCCAGTTCTAGAAGTGTAACATTTTAAGAGAAGACTTCAGGGGCTAGGGAGGTGGTTCAGTCAATAAAGTACATGCTGTGTAAGCATGAAGACCCACGTTCAGATCCCTAGGACCCATGTAAAAACTAGGTGAAGTGGTATGCATCTGACACCCCAGCAGTGAGGCACGGGAGGGGCCGGGAGGAGACAGGCAGATCTCTGGAGCTCATGGCCACCCAGCCTATCCAAATCAGTGAGTTCTAGAGCCAGTGAGAGACTCTGTTGAAAAAAGTAAGGTAGAGAGTGATTGAGAGAGACACCAGCCAAGGACCTCTGGCCTCCACACTCATGTGAAATGCACACATGCATATACCTATCTGAAGATGTATGTATACAATGCACACACTTAACAGATGTGTATGTAAAATACACTCAGTATTAAAAGAGAGAGCGAGAAAGGTTCATTCCTTTCAGGGATCTTGCCTGCTTTTTCTCATTAAGAAAAAGAGCTTGCCTTATGCAACTTTAGTCCTTGCACTCAAGTCAGAGGCAGGTGGATCGCTGAGTCCTGGTCTACAGAGTGAGTTCCAGGTTAGCCAGGGTTACACAGAGAGACCCTGTCTTGAAAAAAAACAAAACAAACCAACCAACCAAATCAGAGGAACTTGACTAGAGTGGTTGGGTCTGCTTTATTGTAAGAGAAAGAGGTGGGTTTTTCCCTGAAAGAACAGACTGGGAGACCAGTTAGGAGGACACTGAGTGAGTGCTGGAGTTGAGGTAGAATCCCTGGTCCTGGCACTGTGGAGTGGTTAAGTCTGAGAACCAAAAGAAATGGGGATGTGGAAGACACAATTTTAGGGGCTCGAAAAATGACTGTTGCTTTATTTTTTCCTGTCTAAGCATGATACAGTGAAACTGCCTCCTCTTTCTAATGGGATTAGATTGTTAGGAAATTAAAAACAAACAAACAAAACTACAAAAATCCTTGTCTGGGTTAATGGGGTGATTTACTAAGGAGTTCTAAGTCTATACCAGAGTACTTTGTGATTATACAGAGACCTGTTCAAAAGGAAAACAGTGGGGCCCATGAGGGGGGCACACTGCTACCAGCCTTCCCATAGCCCCCACCAGGGTCCATATCACTGGGGGTGGGAGGTAGATGAGGGATTTGGGCCGCTCTTGTCCTAGCTTCTTGCTGTTGTTTGCAACAACAAAGGGGAATCCTTTGCTGAAGTGTGCTTGTGAATACGGAGGCTCCTAAGTACCTCCTTCATCCTAAAAGGGTAGGATGTCATGCCCTTCTTATCACACTGGCTCTGTCATAACCCCTGACTAGTGTAGGGGCTCTGAGACAATCACTGTGTGTTCTCCAAAAGCCCCATTGGGTCTCAATTCTCAAGCACTAGAGGTGCCTACTTGTGGCTTACAGTTTCTGCCTTGGAATCATTGGATAAGAATGCCTCCTCATAGGGTTCTTATGACAGTGAGTTGGATTCCATGTGGAAGTTGCTAGGCCACTGTCTAGCACATAGACGGTATATTGCTCTAGTGGGGCTGTTGGGATGGTCAGCTGGTAGCAGTTACTGTGTTCGTCTGTGATCCTGTCACAGATTGCCCCAAACTTCAGTCTGTGACCTGTTGGTAAGACTAGGGGTCATCTGGGTATGGTGGCACATGCCTTTGATCCCAGCACTTGGCAGATAGAGGCAGTTGGAGCTCTGTGAGTTTGAGACCAGCCTGGTCTACATAGCAAGTTCCAGGCTAGCCAGAATTAAATAATAAGATTCTGTCTCAATCAATCAATCAATTGGTGATCAGGTGCTAAGAATGTGGTGGCTCAGTTTATTGAATGCTTGCCAGGAATTCATGAGGCCCTCAGTATGATCCCCAGCAGTAACTAAAGCAGCCATGGGGAAACATGTCTGAGATCTCAGCACTCAGGAGCCAGAAGCAAGAAAATCAGGACTTCAAGGTTATTCTTAGCTCCATAGTAAGTTTGAGTTGAACCTGGGCTGCATGAGACCTGGTCTCAAGAAAATAAGAAACACGCAGTAACAAATAGATCCTGGGTGGTGCATGTCTGTGCTGTTGGCACTTAGGAGTCAGACACAGAAGAAACACTGCAAATTTCAGGCCTACCATGGCTACAGTTAAGACCCGGTCTCAAGAACAAAAGAAAACAACAACAATAAAGAATTAAGAATCAAGGTCAGGCAATGCTAGTTAGGCTCCCTGACCTCAAAAAGTTCCTAATTTGACTAATAAGTGTGTGATTTTTTTCTGAACTTCAAATCATTCCCTAAGATTTTCTTCATGAAAACCACTAATAAAAACGTCTTAACCTTAAAAAAAAAAAAAAAGAATTAGAATCAGCTGGGCTGGGGGTGTGGCTCCCCGGTGGGGTGCTTGTCGATCATGTAGGAGTCCCTGGTGAACCTCAACACAGGGGTGTGGTAGGGGGTGAGACTGGCTTGAGGCGAGGGGAACAAATAACCTTTGTGACTTACAAATTCTCTTTCTTCACTCTACTCCTGTCTTCTTTCTCTTTCTTAGATAAAGAGGTTGGGGTGGCATATAACTCAGTTGTAGAATGCTCACCTAACATGCACATGACACTATCCTCAGCACCCAACAAGCAAAATCCACGACAGAGAACAAAGCACTGCAATGCAGGGTTAAAAGCCGGAATGGCATTTTTACATTGTGATGGTTTTACCTTGAAAACCAGACTTACTAAGCTGGAGAGATGGTGGGTGTTTAAGAACACTGGCTACTTTCCCAGAGGACATGGATTAGGTTCCCAAGCACCCACAAGGTGGCACACAACCACCTGTAACTCTAGTTCCAGGGGATCAGATGTTCTTTTGGTATCCTTTGGCCCAGGCACTCATATGGTATGCACTTAAATGCCTGCTATATATATGCAGGCAAAACACCCATACACGTAAAATGGAATTTAAAAGATACATAAAATAGACATAAAATATGACTTCAAACATATAAGGTTAGGGGAAGGGAAGCTGTTTAGATATTGAAAATTACTGTGTTGCTTCATAAAAATGGAAATGATATTAAAGTCCAAAAGTAGCAAGGGAGGGAGAAAGCTGGAAGCAGGCCCTGATTCTTCTATACTCCTGTTTGCTTCCTTTGTGGTGTTGGCGGAGGTAGAGAACCTTGCGTGTGTGAGACAAGTGTTCTTTCTGAGGAACCCCCCAGCCCTTGGGTTTTTGAGGCTGCCTTTCACTATGTAGCTCCTGACTGGGTACACTGTCAAGAATGAAGACACTATGTGTAGCATTTCAGTTATTCTTGTCACTCTCTAGGACTCAATGATCATTTTACATAGAACAGAATCTTTGCCATCCAGGTCACTCTTTAGCAAGCCACTGAGCCAACTCTGGATCTCCAGTGTGATATGGAATGGCTGAATTGTGGAGATGAAAAATTCAAAGCCCCTTTTTCTTTGAATAGCCTTGAAATAAGGTTCTTTGGGCTCAGTCTTGACCAAGAGGAGGAGGAGGAGGAGGAGGAGGAGGACGAGGACGAGGACGAGGACGAGGAGGGAGAGGAGGAGGAAGAAAAAATAAGAAGAAGAAAGTGTCTTTGTTTGCAAGTGCTAAATCAATATTGGCTAGAGGGCTCAAAATAGATCTCATTTGGTAAAGTGCTTTCCTTTCAGGTATCAGTGAGGGCACAGTAAAACTACTGAACTGGATGCTTCTGTGGGTAGAAAGAAAGGTTTATTGGAGATCAAGATGCTAGGCTGGGGGCGGGGAGTGGGCAGGGAGAAACAAAATGGAGGAAAAGCAAGTGGATTTTATATGACAGGATAATAGCTATAACCTGTTGAATGTGTATAATGTTACTTGTATATGTGTTTTCAGGGCTGACTGACAATAGACAAGCAATTGGTATGCTCTTGCCACGCCCAACTGGCCTCAGTTGTCTATGGTTTTTTATAGGGTTGAGGCCACATGGACTTTCCCTCATTCAGTTTGACATGTTCATTGTTGTCGTCCTTGTTCAGCTCATGTAGTGAGACTTTATGAGTATGATTTCTGGTGCCAGTCTTTTAAAATTTAATTTTATGTGTATGAGTGCTCTTAATTGCTGAGCCACCTCACTAACCCCTAAGCCTATTCTTAGTACAGAACTATGATAGTATCACCATGGGTTGCTTTTTCTGAATTTATTTCTAGTAGGTTTGTAAGCAATTGAGATTTTTAAATGCATCAGATAAAAATTCCAAACAGCTGGATGTGGTGGCTCAGACCAGCAATCCCAGCTCATGCAGAAGCTGAGGCAAGAGAATCACAAATTCAAAGCCTGCATGGGCTATGAAGCAAGTTTAAGGCCAGTCTAGGGAAATTTGTGAGACCTTGCTTCAAAATGAAGACATTTTTTTAAAAAAAAGTAAGACTGTCAATGTAGCAGTCAATGATAGAGCACTTCCCTAGTGTCTGCAAGGGTCTGGGTTTAATCTTCAGTACCAATAAATACGAAAATCAATACCAGAATTTCCATACTATACACGTTGTATATGCATGTCTCATTTATTCAGCACAAATCTATTACTACCTGCTGTGTGCTATGCATTGGTCTTAAGAATCGGACAGGTCCCTATTTTGTCTTCTACCACATAGAACTTACAATCTACATCCTTTCCTTCTGTCTCTATTTTATTAGCTAGAAATAACAATAACAGTTATATATTTGATTTTCTTACTATTCTAATACTTCAACCTATTTAATCCTTATAATGACCCTGTGAAGTAAGGATTATCATAATTCCCATTTCACGGATGGGGAAAACTGAGGCATCGAGGTGAAATTATTTACCCAAAGCACATATCTCTTGAATGGTGTAGAGGGATTTAAAGCCATTCAGTCTGGCTTCGGAGTATCTCTCTCTTCCTTTCTCCCCCTTCCTATCACCTGTGAAATAGACACCTTAGCAAACACAGTCTGCCTTAAACTAGATAATAGTTCATGCAGTTTCTAAAGTCCACACAGAGTTGATATATGCTTCCATGCTTTCCAACTGTGTATCACTGTGCTGTTTCCCATTTTTCTTTGGTTTTTATGAATCAATAGTACAAACGTGATCCCAAATGACCCCACCCTTTGGCAGAAACCTCAGATGGAGCTCTCTCAAACACCTGAACTATTCATTTGATCACCACACTCTGTCTGTATGGACAGAATTGTAAATAGAAGCATGACTGTGGTCATCATACACACAGAGGCATGTAATTGGCATTTATTTTTTGTTCTAAGTCAAAAAGCTCAAATGAAGTCACAAGGCATTAATTTGGCCTTTCTCAGTTGAGACTTCCTATTCCAGCTTCATGATGTGTTTGAGATTTCAATAGCCACCCCGTCTACTGAATGGAGCCTGGCTCCTGATTCTGTAGAGTTTGACAGCAATTGCAGCACTTTTGTCCCTTGGATGTGTGCTGGGGCCTGCACCACGAGGGCTGCTGCTATGGGGATAGTCACTGGCTTCTTAGTGTGTTCCACTCTTGTGACTAATCGAATGGAGTTTGCTGATGGAGCTGGCTCTGTCCAGATGATCCTGTGGTCACTGAGCATCCAACTGTAGTTACTGTGTCCAGGGTCTTGCTGAAGGTGCTGCTCTAAGCTGTAGTGGTGCAGCTACGTGGCTGTTTGAGGCCCCCTTGCCTGATTTGCAGCCACACACTCCTGGGTAAGAAACACAGGGAGACGAGGTGCTCTTATCTCATCCACTATGCTTCTCATCTTGATGCTGAGCTGGTTTTCATCCGTTGTCTGTTAATGCAGCAGTGAACATCTTTGAGGTCAAATCTTCATCTTCATTTCAGCCCAACTTCAAACCTTTGGCAATACTAGAATCTCTGAGAGTTGTGGTGTGTATGTGTGTGTGTGGTACATGTGTGTTACATGTGTGGTATGTTTGTGTATGTAGGTACATGTCTATGTGCCATAGCATGTGTATGTTTATATATGATTATGTGTGTATATATTTGTGTATATAGGTATATATGTGCCATAGCATGTGTGTGTTTAAATATGATTGTGTGTATGTTTGTATATGTAGGTACATATGTGCCATAGCATGAGTGTGTTTATATGTGATTGTGTGTGTGCACATATATGACATAGAACATGTATGGACGTCAGAGAACGTCTGAGTTCATTCTGGCCTTTGATTTCGTTGAGGCAGGCCTCTCTTGTTTTCTTTGTTGTGCTGTGTACTTGAGACTAGCTGGCTGGAAAGCTTCCAGTCTGTTCTCCTGTTTCTACTCTCAGTCTTGCTGTAGGAATGATGGCATTACAGATGCGTACCGCATTTGGTTTTTCACATGGGTTCTGGGAACTGAACTTGGGTTGCTAGGCTTTTGATATAGTTGCCAGCATGTGCTGAGCCATCTCCCCAGCTCAAACTCAGGATCTTGTGCACGCTAGGCTAGCATTCTACCACCCAAACACTCCACCAGTGAGCTACACTCATTGTCCAGAAGTCATATTTTAGGGTCAAAGTATATTTTTAGGGCAGAATATGCAGAAACGTGGACAGTAGGGTAAGAGAATATGCAGGTGGCTCTGGGGACCTGGCTCAGTTGGTAGAGTGCTTTTGTATGTACAAAGCCTTGGGTTTGATTCCCCAGCATCTCATAAAAGTTGGGTGTAGGTGCTAGGGAGATGGCTCAGAGGGTACAGTACTTGCCATGAGAGGATGAGAACCTGAGTTCAGATCCCCAGCACCATGTAAAGAGCTGGGCATGGTGGTGTGTTCTGATAATCTTAGTACTGGGTAGGCTGGGACTAGAGAATTGCTATAGGGTTTTCTAGAAAACCCTGGGTTTTTTTTTTACAGAAGACAAGAAAATCTAGATTGTTCTTGAAGTCTGGTCCTTTCTATGCCTCTGTTAGAGATCACAGAGGCTTTCCTCTACATTCTTGCCATGGGTGTGCTTCTGATGTTTATCACTCAGTGCTAATTCTATTCTTATGTCTTCACAGAGAAGCTTTATGGTGATGTTCCTTACATAGAAGAAAGACACCGACATCGGTATGAGGTACGCCTTTCATCTGAATTACTGAGGGATGTGGATACCTGGTGCAATGAATCCCAGCGATTGTAAGTGGGCCCTTTGGGAAAAGTGCCCAGCTCATAATATCTGTAAGGAAGGCTGCGAAAACTTCCCTAGCGTGCAGGCAAAATAATCAAAGGAAGCTATTGTGATGAAACAGCAGATGATGGAGGAGAGTCATAGAGCCTGCTTGCATCCGGACAGGCACAGCAGAAAGACTGCCCTAAACCAAAACAAGCTTACCATTCCCCCTTCACCCCTGCCGCTTGTTTCTCAGTTTTAAGACCGATAGATAGCATCCAACAAGGAGCCAAATGCTTCTGGCACCGGAATGAGTGCCTGGATCTTGTATGGTGGGTTATAGCTTTCAGGAGCCTCTTTTGAAATTCACATTGAGCTCAAGGGTTAGTGTTCCATGACTCAAAGGAGTTAACTGTTGAGATTGCAACAGACATGGCATCTGGAACTGTGTGTGGTCATAGTGGGATTACTTAGTCAATCATGATGTATTTGGCTTTGAAGAATAGGAATCTCTTCCTGTTGTTTATTCAAACCAATTTGAACAATAAGGACATTTATCAGCTCAGCTCACAGGTAGATTTGAAACATGGTACAACCAGGACTCTTCTTGTATTCATGGGTCTCTCAGCCTCCCTTTTCTGTGTGTCTGGTTTGCCCAGAGTGGTCTCTTTCATCATTGTGAGGTATTTGCCAGCATGAATTTTTTCTTCAGTCTGATTAGGTCACTTTTTTTTTTTTTGAGACAGGATCTTATTATGTATCTCTGGCTGACCTGGCATGCCTATGTAGACTAGGTTGGCCTTAAACTCACAGAAATCTCCCTGTCCCTGACTCCCAGGTAGTGTGATTAAAGGTTTGTGCCACCAGTTGAAAACAATTTTGAGTCACAGTCTCGTGTATCCCAAGCTGGTTTTGAACTCCATACATATCTGAGAATGCCTTAAATTCCTGATCCTCCAGCCTCTACCTCCTCAATGCTAAGATAACAGGGACATGCTACCATGCCCAGTTTTATGTGGTGCTGGGGATTGGACTAGTTTTATGCATGATAGGCAAGCACTCTACCAATTGAGTTACACCCCCAGCCCTAATTGGATCAACTTTAATTATCTGTCAGCCTGTGAATTCATACCATTGCCAGTCCATTGGACTGGTCTTAAATTGAACATTGGAGGCCTTAAACCGGAGTTTTCACAATATCAGCCAAGAAGAATGAGTATCTTAATCACTGTTCTATTGCTTTGAAGAGACAGCATGACCAAGGCAACTCTTATAAAATAAAGCATTTTATTGGTGACTCACTAACAGTTTTAAGAGGTTTAGTCCATCATCATCATAGCAGGGAGCATGACTGCACACATGGAGCTGGAACAATAGCTGAAAGCTACATCCTGACACATAGGCTGAGAGAAAGAGCTGCTGGCCTGCCCATGCCTCAGTGACACACTTCCTCCGTAAGGCCACACCTATTAATCCTTCTCAAATAGTACCACTCCTTAATGACTAAGCATTCTAATATCTGAGCTACCTTAACCAGGGTTCTCTAAAGTCACAGAACTTATGGACTTTATATATTAAAGGAAATTATTGAAATGACTTACAGTCTGCAGTCCAACTAACCCAACAATGGGCAGCTGTGAATGGGAAGTCCAAGAATCTAGTAGTTGCTCAGTCCCATGAGGCTAAGTATATCAGCTGGTCTTCTGTGTGAGCTGGAATCCTGAAGTGGGTTCCAATGGATGTGCTAGCAAGTAAGTGCAAGCAGGCAGAGAGGAAGGAAACCTTCCTTCTTCCATTGTCCTTATGTAGGCTTCCTGCAGAAGGCATAGGTCAGATTAAAGGTGTGTACCACCAGGTCTAAACCTAAGCTGTTCTTTACTTGGAACTTGCTCTATCCCAGGCTGGCCTTGAACTCAGAGATTTGCTTGCCTCTGTCTCCTGGGATAAAAGGCATGTACCACCTTACCTGGGCCTATACTTTTCATGGCCACCATGCCTCAAGATCCAGATCAAAAGCCCATGTCATCTAAAATTAAGATCTGGATGCAAAACCTGTGTCTTCTAGCCTCAAGATCTGTATCACAGGTGTGCACTCCATTTCTAGACTGTAGTTCATTCCTGATATAGTCAAGTTGACAACTAGGACTAGCCATAACATGAGCCTATGGGGACCACTCTTATTCAAATGATCACAGTGGGTTTATTGTATTTGGCTTGACCAATTGGAGTCAGCTTCTGGAATGGGACAGATAAGAGCCCCAAGACCAAAGGAAAGAAGAATTCTAATCCACAATCAAATTTGTGATTTGGGGGCTTGGAGAGATGGCTCAGAGGGTAAAGTGCTTGCCCCACAAATGTGAGGACTAGACTTTAGATTCCCAGTACCCACATAAATGCTGGGCATATGTAATGACCTGCCTATAATCCCAGCACCCAGAAGGCTAAGTAAGACAGGATCCTTTGGGCAAGCTTGGCAAACTCCAGGTTCAATAGGAGATCCCGCCTCAGTAGGCTATCTAAGAAGACACCTGACATCAACCTCTGGCTTCCACATAAATACACCCACATGTGCACATGCACTCATACCCGTGTGTACTCATACACGTGCAAACATGTTTGTATACATGCACACTATACACATATACATGTAAAAATTATGAGAATTTGAGGATAGATAGTATACGTTACTTTCTTGTTGCTTTGTAAAATACACACAAAAGAAACTGAAGGATTTATTTTGGCTCATTGTTTAAGGAGATATAGGCCATCACTCTAAGGAAGTCAGGATGGGGGAGTATAAGGTAGCTGATATCATTTTACCAGGGGTTAGGAAGGGAGGGAGGGAGAAGGGAAATAAGAGGGGAGGGACAGAAGGAGGAATACTGGTATTCAGGGTTTTTTTTTTCTTTTAATTCAGTCCAGAACTCTAGCTATGGGGTGGTGTTGCCTACGTCAGGTACATCTTCCCTCCTTAGTCAGTTAACTCTTTGGAAACGCTCTTGTTATCTGCCCAGAAGTGTGTCTCCTAGATGATTCTAAATCAAGTCAAACTGACAAAGATTAGCCATCGCAGGTTTGTTAAGGGCATTTAACTTGGGGAAGGAGCAGATACAGGAGGTCTATAAGTATCACAGTTCTGATTCAGAATATTTACACTGCCATAGTCCTTTGTTTTGAGTCCTGTCTTTGAGTGATGCAGCATGGACCTTTCAGGTTCATGTTATTTGAATTATACTTCATATCTGTGGTTCATCATGAGTTTAAAATTAGATTTGGGATGTTGAATGTAGAAATTAGGTCGAGGATCAATGCAGTGGAAAAGCCCACCAACTGATGCAGGGCCTCTTTATAAGCTGTTTATTATTGTTATTATTATTATTATTATTATTATTATTATTATTATTATTATTAAATTGCTCTATAGTTCAAAGACTTGCATTTCTCCCATTTCCAGGTGAACCCTAACATGATCAACCAATTTGAGAATAAAGACCTTTGTTTTGTCGGTAAGGATGTAGAAGGGAAGAGGATGGAAATTATTGAGTTGACAAGTAAGTGGGTTCTTTGTTTCTATAAAGTTCCATGATGACCTAGCACCATTTTGTCTAACATAGACTAATTTGGGATCTAGTTCATTGTTAACTCCCCCTCCCCCATTCCTCCATCATACAGAATGTCAGAATGTCTGGAAAACACATTGCATATCACTTTGGGACCTGTTACTTTGAACTTAGCATCAATAGCTGCATTTTCCTAAGTCTACCAACTGTACAAATAGTAGGCATTTTTGCCATTCCCCCCCCATCCTGTGTCAGCTCTAAGCTAAATGCTCTGCAGAAAGCACACAGCTCATTGTCCACTGGTTCTCTTGTTGCTCTTCCCCTTGCTCTTAGTGGTCATTGTGGATGTCGATTGTGTAAAGGGCCCAGATCCTCTCCTGACTCTTTTTGCCTGCTTTTACTTGAAGTGCAACCTTAGGGTAGTCATTGAATTTCTAGACACTAATTGCTGCACTTAGGGTTTTTCATAAGACCAAACAAGAGGCTGGAGATGTAACTCAGTTGGTCAAATGGTTGCCTCCCATGCACAAATCCCTAGGTGTGGTCCCTAGCACAGTATAACCTGGGCATGGTGGCACAGTCCTGTAAAGTAATCCTGGCAGGAGGAGCAGAAGTTCAAGGTTACATAGTATGGACAGCTTAGGCTATGTGAGACCTTGTCTTAAATAAAACACAAAGGACTGTACTCCTGTTGAGAAAGAGCCTAGAAGGGAGCCTGGTGTGCTGGCTCATACCAGTAATCTCGGACTTGGAAAGTTTTGATTCAGGAGGATTGCTTTGATTTAAAGGCAAGCCTGGGCTTGTAGTGACTTGTAGTGGGTTACATGAAATAAATAAGTAGCACAGAAATTGTTTATGGCTGAGCTATAGAAGACCCTGAAAACATAGGCCCAAAAGCATACATTTGTTACCGACAAGATGTAAGGCAGTGAGCAGTCTTTACATTCATTCAGCCCTGCAAGGACCTAGCTTGTCTCAGCTTTTTATCTTGCCCAGGGGTCAGCTCCAGTCTGCTCATTTGTGCGAGTGTGTGTGTGTGTGTGTGTGTGTGTGTGTTTATTGAACTAATACTTTTTCCACATTTTCAAATGATTAAAAAAATTTAAAAGACTATGACATGAGAAAATAATTCTGTAATTATGTGACATTTGAGTTTCTGTGTACATAAATAGTCTTATTGGAGATTGGTGTAGGGGTGGAAAGGTGTGACCTTTTCCTCACTCATCATAAAGGTCACAGCTGACATTCCTTTGATACAGGTTTAATAAGAAAACAAGGGATGAGGATTTGGCTTGGTGGTACGATGCCCTTGGTTCAGTTCTCCACTCTGGAAGAAAAGAAGCAAATAAATAAGAGAAAAACATGTTCTAGTTAGCATTTTTGTTGTGATATACCACTATGACCAAAAGAACAGGGGAAGGTGTCTTAGTCAGGATTTCTATTTCTGCACAAACATCATGACCAAGAAGCAAGTTGGGGAGGAAAGGGTTTATTCAGCTTACTCTTCCATGTTGCTGTTCATCACCAGAGGAAGTCAGGATTGGAACTCAAGCAGGTCAGGAAGCAGGAGCTGATGCAGAGGCCATGAAGGGATGCTACTGGCTGGCTTGCTTCTCCTGGCTTTCTCGGCCTGCTTTCTTATAGAGCCCAAGACTACCAGCCCACAGATGGTACCACCCACAAGGGGCCCTCCCCCTTGAGCACTAATTGAGAAAATGCCTTACAGCTGGATCTCATGGAGGCATTTTCTCAACTGAAGCTCCTTTTCTCTGTGATAACTCCAGCATGTGTCAAGTTGACACACAAAACTAGCCAGTATAGAAGGAAAGAGTTTATTTCATCCTACAGGATATAATCCATCTTCAAGGGAAGCCAAGGCAGGAGCTTGAAGTAAAACCACAGAGGAATGCTGTGAATTGGCTTGCTCTCAGGCTCATTTCCAGCTAGCTTTCTTATATAGCCCAGGACCACCTGCCTAGGGAAGGTACTGTCCACAATAGCCTGTCTCCACTACATCAATTAGCAGTCAAGAAAATACTCCACAGACACAACCATAGGTTAATCTGATGGAGGTAGTTCTTCAACTGAGAGTCCTCTTCCCAGGAGTGTCAAGTTGACAACTAAGATTCGCTGCCACAACTCTTCCCCTTGTCAACTTGACACTCAAACACTTCACTGTTAAACCGTAACTTTTCTTGTCCTAAGATCTCGTGTTGGTATCACAATATACAGCAGTCCAGTTTTTAAAGTATCACAGTCTTGAACAATTTTTATGCTTTAAAAGTCCAGTGTCTCTTTAAAAATCCAAAGCTTCTTAACTGTGGGTTCTTGTAAAATTAAAACAAACAAACAGATTATATATTTTCTTATTTGAAGAGAAAACCAGGGCTTAGTGCAATCAGATCAAAGCAAAACCAAAACAACTTCCATATCCACAGTCTGGGACTCATTCTTGATCTTCTGAGATCCCAGGGATTTGGTAGTCCTACTTCTCTGGCTCTGCCGCCTGCAGCACACTGCTTGTGCTATATACATCCTCGTTGGCTTCATTCCACATGTGCCACTGCCCTTGACTGTTGCTCCAAAGTCCTGGAATCTCCAGTCATCTGAGGTCTCCACTGCAGCTGGAGTTGCAGCTTCATCAGTGGCCTTCCATGGCTTCTCCGGGATTCCAACTCTGTCACGTGATACCAAGCTTCATCTTCTCTCCACTATGCTTTCAGTTCTGCAGCTTTCATGCTTCCCCAACCAATGCCACTGTCAGGCCGTGGTGGCGCACACCTCTAATCCTAGCACTTGGGAGGCAGAGGCAGGCGAATCTCTGAGCCTAGTCTACAGAGTGAAAGGACAGTCAGGGCTACACAGAGAAACCCTGCCTTAAAAAACTAACACCACGTACACACACACACACACACACACACACACACACACAACCACGTGGGCCATTCTTACACATTAATGAGGTAAACACTGACCAAAACTAACTTAGGAGGAAAGGGCTCATTTCATCTTACAAGTTACAGGCCATCAAGGGAAGCTAAGCAAGAACTCAAGGCAGGTACTTGAAGCAAAATCCATGGAGATATGCTGCTCGTTGGCTTGCTCCCAACAGGCCCACCAGCATTCCTAGAGGCAGGGATGATGCTGCTCACAGGTGCTGGGCCCTCTATCAATTAGTGATCAAGAACATGACCCACAGAAATGACCACAGGCCTCTTGGATTCAGTCAGTTTTTCAACTGAGGCTCCCTCTTCTCAGGTGTGTCAGGTTGACAAGATTAGCTATCACAAAGAGTAACAAGTCTATTTAGTTAGTTTCATGTGACTGACACAGGGACTTTCAGAAAGGAAGACCCAAAGATCCAGAGAAAACTCTTTTAATTCTTAGATTTGAAGAAGAATAGGTAGTTCTGAGGAAATATGATAAGGCAAAAGGTATAATAGACTGTCCAGATTCTTCTTGGCCTCTCTCTGCAGCATTCTTCCCCCACAGATGCAGGGCAGAATTTTTCTGGAATGAGGGTTTCTTTTCCAGATGTTGGTTTTGTTTTTGCTTTCCTGAGAAAGTCTCATGTATCCCATGCTTGCCTTCTTCAACTCAGTACCTAGCCGAGGCTTGCCTTGGACTCCTGATACCCTTGGCCCCACTTCCCATATGCTGGAGTCACAGGCATGCGCTACCATGCCTGTCAGGCAAGAGGGTATTATGACCTACTTTTAGGCAAGGTAACTCCAAGATTTTTTGCTGGCTTACTCACACAAAGCCATGGATGGTCAGAGTGACCTTGCTTCTGACACAGCTTTTTATGTTACAGTAAGAGAGCTGAGTGGTTAGGAAAGAAGCACCATGGCCTGCAATGCTTAAAGTATTTATTATTCAACCCTTTATAGAAATATTTGCATGCCCCAGTCTAGACCATACTTCATTTGACAAGCTTGAACACTTGGGGAGTTTCTTCTTGATCTGTTTGCTTGTCTGGATGTTCTCTTGGCATGTTCATCTTATGTTAAACTAAATCTAAATGCTCTCCAAACTCTTCCTTAAGATGATTTTTATTACTGTACCATCAGTCTCCTCAGAGTTTCTTACTCTCTCTGCCATTGACATTTGGCACAAGATCATTCTTTCTGTTGAGCTGTCCTGTGTTCTGTGTAGTATTTGTCAACATCCCTGGCCTTAGGTCAATGGATACGAGCAGCAGACCTGATTCCCCCTACCCTTGAGTTTTAACGTTTCAGAAATATCTTTACAGAGTTAGGGAGAAAAAGGTCTATATTCCTGGCAGAGTGTTTGTCCAACATGCACAAGATCCTGGGCACAACCCACAGTGCCATGATGGAGCATGCTTGTGACCCCAGTACTTAGAAGGTAGAGAGGCAAGAGGATCAGGAGTTCAAGGTCCTTCTTAGGTCTATTGGGGTCTACCTGAGCTACAAGAGACCTTGTATCAAAAGCCAAGCCAAACCCAACACAACCAACCAATCATTCTAACAAACCAACTAAACAAAACAACAACAAAAAACCATCTGTAGACACTAGCAAATGTGCTTGATCAAGAACCACTCTCCTAGATCACCAGGCTTGACATTGAACTCTTAAGCTCTTCCTCTCCTTCACACCCTCAACTTGTAATCACTTGTCAAGTGATTCTACTAATGGAAAGAAAGTGTTTGAGATTACCCTCCCAGTCCCTGCCAGAGCCTCACTGCATGATGGCTTTAAGTCTGATTTGTCCCAAGTTCCTCCCTGCCTCTAGGTTCTCCCATCTCTCCTACTTCCTAAGCAGGATAAGACTCTGGCTTTACAGTACACACATACTAATTTGCTGGAGAAACAATTCTGATTTGTTGGAGAAACAGTTCTGATTTGTTGGATATGAAGTACATGTTAGTTACTCCAAAAAGGGTAGCTTGACCTGGGTATAGTGGTGCTTGCCTGTAATCCCAGGATTTGGGAGGTTGAGCAGGAGGATCACTGCAAATTTGAAGTTTGTCTGGTTACATAGTGGGCTCCAGGCCAGCCAGGGCTACAGAAGGAGACCTTGTTGGCATAAAAATTAACAGCCTGGCATCATGGCTCATACCTTTAATCCCAGCACTTGGCAGGCAGAGGCAGCCAGATCTCTGAGTCTATGTGGTGAGTCCCAAGCTAGCCAGGGCTCTACAAGGAGGTGTTGACTCAAACAAATAAACAAGTACAAATACATGCAAAAAAGTGTTAGAATGACGTTGGGAATGTGTCTTTTCAACCTATGTGCTTTAGATTTCAGACTTTCTTCACAGCTTGTCAACTTTTTTCTCTATCTCAGCCAAAGCCATTCAATGGTCCATAATCTGAGTTCTTCAAGAACCCAAACAGGAAGGGGAAGAGGACTCCCAGACCTGGAGGAGACCTGATGTTGGAGATGGCTGCCTTGAGCATAGTAACCTTTTCCCTGGACTTTTAGCATGCTCACTAGCTGCCTAGTCCTAAAGCCCATGCTAGGGACTCTATATGAACCTGTGTACCTCACAAAGTGGTTGATGGATGTTAATTCCCTTTTGCAGAAGATGCTGGAGTGTTAGAGAGGTTAAATAATATGTCTAGGGCCATTGAACTAGGCATCGGGAGGTGGCGAGTAACTCAGGTTGTAGCCTCCTCCTGCTCGCACCTTGAAAGCATGTTGGTTTTCTGTATTTCCATTGGGTCCTCCACCTAGAGTCTATTTTGTGGTAGTTATTATTGGTTAATTTTGTTTTCTGGAGACACAGGGTATCATCCCATAGCTCAAACAGTCCTAAAATAGATTGTATAGCCCAGTCTGGCTTCCAACTTGAGATAAGCCTTCTGCCTCAGCTTCCTAAGTCCTGGCATTACAGGTGTAAGCCACCATGTCTGGTTTCTGTATAGAGTTTTTTTGGTTTTGTTTTTTATTTGTTTTGCTTTGTTTGTTGTTGTTGTTTTGTTTTTCCAAGACAGGGGTTCTCTGTATAACAGAGAGCCCTGGCTATCCTGGACTTGCTTTGTAGACCAGGCTAGTCTAGAACTCAGAGATCCACCTGCCTCTGCCTCCGGAATGCTGGAAACCACTCCAGGCCCTGTGTAGAGTTTTGAGTTAGAATAGTGATGGTGTTTTAGAAGTCTTTAACGTAGAATTAAAGTGTGATTGCTGATTGCTGTTGAAGGCTACCAGCTTCTCTTGGCTTGTGAGGAGAGGGCAAAGAATTCCTTAAGCAAAGAACTGCTTGTTTACCTTATTCAAGTATTTATTCTCTTTTCCTTCTCCTGCTTCTCCATTGTCAGCAAATACCGAGAGGCCTCTTTCTTCACAAAGATTTAGATTCCCATTGATGCCTCAGATTTAATGAAGGCTGGAAAGGAAATGAGAGCTGCTGTAAAACCTTGCCGTTTTTAAAAGCTCACTACAAGGGAATTCATTTTATGAAGGAAATTCCCCCGGAAGATTTTGATCTTAAGTACCCTTTAGAAGCGTATCCACCAGTCTCTACTGTCCCTCAAGGATTCTGAGAGGAACAAGGCTTGAGATTTGTTAGAATGTCAGAATGTGCTTTAAGGTGATTAAGAGCATTATTTTTAAAGGTACTTGGTTTGACTGATAGGACATCATCAAAATAAAAACTCTTTCGTCATTCTTCATATCCACACAGAGAATTTGTTTGAATAAAATGATTCCGAGCAATGATCCGTTCATTTAGATAGTCAGTTTCCGGCTGTAACATGATCTGTGTCACAGCTTCTCTCTGTAGCTCTGCAGAAACATAAGCACTGTCTTTTTTCTTTCTAAGACATCCCTAGATATCATGTTATAATGTTTAATGTGTTTCACTTTAAAATTATATTGCTCAGTTTCTTCTCTAAGTGTGGATGACTTTTCTTCCTTTTAAAATAAAATTTTCTTTTTTTTTTTTTGTTTCTAAAAACTTATTACATTTATTTACTTATTTGTGGAGGTGGGCATGAAGGATGGGCTCCATGCATGGCTTGTGTATAGAGGTTAAAAGACCACTCTTGATTCCTTGCTTCCACCATATGGGCCCTGGAGATGGAATTCAGGTCATCATGTTTGGTGGAAGTAAGCGGTTTTACCTGCTGAACCATTTCCTAAGATCCTTGGTTTTTTGTCTGTCTGTCTGTTTTGTTCTTCTTTGTTTTACTGAGACAGGATCTCACTAAGTAGCTGAGGCTTACCTGGAACTTGCACTGCAGACCAGGTCACCTTCAAACTTGTGGTGAGCCTCCTGTCTCTGCCTCCTGAATGCTGGGCTTTCACAGGCTTGTACCACTATGTTTGAAGAGTCTAGTTTGCCATGACTACTACCTAACATGAAGCCATTACTAGAAAGGCTTCTGTCTTTACCATTTCCATGCATAGCTGGCTAAGTGAGTGATTATCGTGGGGAACCTTGTCCTTGGGAATGGAGAAGACTTTGTAAGAAGTGTGCTAAAGCCATCTAAGAGAAAGAGGGCTGGACCTGGTATGTAGCTGTAATCCAAGCAATGGGAGGCTGAGGTAGGAGAATTGACACAAGTTTGAGGCTAGTCTGGGATACACAGCAAGATATTGACTTGGGTCACAGGTAGTTTGAAGTGTAGGGACACCATGGAAATTGAGACAACAATGAAAGGCCTTCTAGAATCAGGCTAAGGCTGGGGATATAGCTCCGTTGGTAGAATGCTGGCCTAGAATGCAGGAGGCCCTGGGTTCAGTCCCAGCCCTGCATAAACTCCATGTAGAGGCACCCACCTATAATCATAGCACTTAGGAGATAGAGGTAGGAATATCCACAGTTCAAGATCATCCTCAACTACAGAACAGCTCACGAGTAGCCTTGCTACATGTCACCCTGTCTCAAAAGGAAAGAAAGAAGCAGGCTGATGTTCAAGGAGACTTTATCTTCACACTCAAAAAGCTCTTGCTTCACTTTCCTTAGCCTGACATCACCCCCACCCCCACCCCCCCCAAAAAAGAAATTCTAGGTCTCTAATTAAGTGAAATATGTTTTACAATTTGGAATTTTATTACAAAAATGTATCATAAAAGTAACTCTGTTGGCAAGTTAGTCATGTCAGTGCTTAGAATGGATTGCTGTCCGATGATACGGCAAGCTTTGTAGCAGGTCTCATGCCTGTTTGATCCAATCACGTCATATTTGCTTTCATTTCAGGTCATCCGTATTTCATTGGTGTCCAATTCCATCCTGAGTTTTCCTCTAGGCCGATGAAGCCTTCCCCTCCATATCTGGGCCTCTTACTTGCAGCAACCGGGAATCTGAATACCCATCTGCAGCAGATGAGCAAACTGTCATACAGGTAACCAGCATAATGCTCCAAGCAATAGGCCAAGATGTATGGTTACTAACATGTTAGCTTTTCAAAAAACTTAGTATTGTTATGGAATGTAAGTTATTATTGTTTTGCATACCTAAAGTTTTCCCTGTGGAAAGATCTTATAAGTCATAACCCCGATGTTTTCTTCTAGTACTTTCATAGCTTAATATTCAACAGTGCATTTGGACTCTATTTTCAGTTAAGTGTGTAAACTAAGGGATCTGATTTCTTTGTCTTCCCTGAAAGTTGTTAAGTAAATTGGTTTTTATCTCATGAATCTCTGTTTAGTTCAATTGATGATCCCTTATGCCTAGACTTTTGCTAGTTTTTTAATTATCATAGCATTAATGGAAATCAAGATTATATCTACCTTATTAGCATCAAAATTTTAAGGATCTATTTTGCTGATTGTAGTGGTTATACCTGTATTCCCAGTATTTGAGAGGCTGAGGCAGGAGGATCATGGATTCTAGGCCTACCCGGTATATATAATGAGATATCATGTCTTTTGTTTTGTTTTTAGAGACAAGGTCTCACATAGCCCAGGCTATTCTCAAACTTGCTATGTAGCCAAGGATGACCTTGAACTCCGGGTCCTCTTAACCTCTAACGATTGAGTGCTAGGGTTACAGATATGTGTTACCACAGTTAGCCGTCCTAGGCATGGAACCCAGAGATTTATGGATGCTAGGTAAGTTCTTTTATCTATTGAACTTTACAAATTTCCAGACTAAGATACCCTGTCTTCATAAAACAAAAACCAAAACAAGATACAGGGAATGAGGGAAGGTATTGTTCTGTTCTCCTAATTTCACAGATGAATGGCATAGTAATTGTTAAGGTCAAGGTACTGTCATAATTTTCACTAAGATTTCATTACATTTAAATAAAATTTGGATAGAATTTCTATCTGTATTTATGCTCATCTAAGAATATTGTATGTATTATATGTGGAAAGGTTAGAAGTGGAAGGAACTACCTAGAATATTCCACAGTTAAGGATGATTGACTGTCACAGTGATGATATATGTTGCCCATACTCTCACCATTATAAACAACCATTGCAGGATTTCCATTGAGATCAGGGAGCATTGGTACAAGGGGTGTCTGTGAGCTTGAGTTACATAAGCCTCCTTTTTTAAAACATAATTTTAATTTTATTTTATGTGTATTGGTGTGAGGGTGTCAGATCCTCTGGAACTAGAGTTATAGACAGTGTGAGGTGCCATGTGAGTGCTGAGAATTGAACTCTGGTCCTCTGGAAGAGCAGCCAGTGCTTTTAACCACAGAACCATCTCTTCAGTCCCCACAGGCCTTCTTATATAGTAGCATTATTGTTCAGAAAAGCTCGCAGCTCTAGTACTTTTCTTTTCTGTGGGTTCATATGGGAGCAGCTTTGCATGGCTTATATGCCTGCTGCCTTACCAAATTGATAATCATTCCTCGCTGTCTTTAACTAGGGCAGTGCCTTTCCATCTTTGTCTGAGGGCTACTACCATAAGGAGCAGGCTAAGGGGACTCTAGATTCTTCCTTGCTTTGGCTGTGGTCTCCAAATAGCTTGATCTGTGTGCTGTTTCGCACAAGTGATTTCATATATAAAAACATTCCTGGGTTCTCAGGCTGGAATATGTTACAGACTGAAAATTCCAATTTGGAATTCCAAACCACATGGGTGCTATGACATTTTATGGCTATCTTATGTTCTCTATTATTTCAGGTTCTCATGTAGGAAAAGAGGTAACAATTGAGCAAGTTAGTTGGCTGAGAGAAATTATACACTTAAGTATTTGGCTGTTTGCAAGCGTCAGCTGATAAGTGAATGCTGTGTGGTTTGTGTGGTCTAGCTGTCCTTCTACCCATCTATTATGTGAGTACTATTGATTCATGCATGGAGGCTGGGCCTTTGTGAGTGAAGCTCATCCACAGATGAGCACTTGCCTGAAACTCCTGAGCCATATATAGTGTTGGAGAGAAGAAAAGGCTTTGTAATGGCATTCGTTGCAAATTCAGCCAACCTGTAGGCCTCCATGGATCTTCATGAATCACAAGTTGGTGCCTTCACTTATGGACAGGCAGCATTCCATTTATCCTTGTCTGGCTGGCTGTGTAGCACACAGGTTGCTCTCCACTAAAGTGGTAGGTGCAGGCAGCAGAGGAAGATGGTCTAAACCTGATATGTTGTGGGGATCTCAAGAATGGCGACTACTGGCAGGTGTGGTTGCACCTACTTTATACATCCCAGCACTCCAGAGACTATACAATTACTGAATGTTCAGTGCTGCTCTAGTCTCCACTGTTGATTCTGAGCCAGCCAGGGCTACAATATCAAGACCCTGCCTCAATAAAGCAAAATAACCCCCCAAACAGTCTAGGAAGTGCAGAAGCTCAGTTGTGGAATGTTTGCCCAGTATGTGTGAAACCTGAGATTTGATCCCTAGCCCCATATAAACCAGGCATGATGATGCATGCCTATAATCCCAGCACTTTGGAAGTGGAACCAAGCGGGCCAGAAGTTCAAGGTCATCAAGGCTAGCCTGGGCTACATAAAACCTTGTCTCAAACAAACAAACTCAACTCTTCAAAAACAACAAATGAATTCCCTAAAATACAGGAATGGTGACTAACAATCTTGTGGCAGACAGCAGGGTTACAATGACTGTTGGCCTCAGCTGCTCCCTGGCACCATTGCAGCATTACTGAGTTTTTGAAAGGCAGGTGATTGCTTTGCTGGCCACTCTGATATTAGCTGACTTAGAGCTCTTAGACATGTTTCTTTCAAACATGATAACTGCTTGTAATCAGCTTGAACATGAATAGTGGAAGAATGACTTCCTTCCCCTGAAATTGTCTCTGATGATACTCAACCCTATGGTACTTGGGCAGCCTATGTCTTCAAGGTGAAAAATCTTTGGCTTTAATAAGAACACCTGAGCTGTAACCTCTGCATTCTGTCCAGTGGAGAATATTTATCATTCAGTAATTGGGACTTATAATAAGAATATTGTTTGGGAATTTAGAGCTGCTGAACTAAATTGTCAGCTATTTTGTTATCTGCAGAATGGCAGCAGTTCTAAAGGGCTATTTTCTCCTAGTTTTAGGCAGTGGTTGGTTCAAGGCCATAATCATTCTAGGGAGATATATGTGTGTGTGTGTGTGTGTGTGTGTGTGTGTGTATTTAATGAATTGTTGAAAAGTACATGCAAACTCAGGCCAGAGAGATAGCTTAGTGAGAAAAGGCGCTTGCTGCCTAAGCTGACGATCTGAGTTTGGTCCCCAGGACGCATCTGGTGGGTGGAAAGAAAGAAATGACTCCCACAAATTGTCCTCTGACCTCCACACATGCATCCCCCCTAAAATGTAATTTAAAGGTACATGCATGGTGGTATATATTTTTAATCCAAGCATTCCAGAGGTGGAGGAAGGTACAGCTCTGACTTTAAGTCTACTTTGTTTGCGATTGAGTTCAGGCCAACCAGGGCTACATAGTGAGACACTGCCTGAAAACAACAGAAGGGGAAGGAGTAGGAGAAGAAAGAAAGAAAGAAAGAAAGAAAGAAAGAAAGGGAAAAAAGAAAAGGAAGAAAGAAAGCCACCACCACAGGATGTGATGGGTCACATCTATAATCCTAGTACTTGCGAGGTTGAGGTAGGTGAGTAAGCATGGGTTTGAGGCCAACCTGAGCTAATTGTTTTGAAATACAATTCAAAAAATTCAAAACTAAGAGCCTTGTTTTGAGGGTCCCACCTAAGAATCCCCACATGTTCAGTAATTCTTGAGTCAAAATCAGAATGTAGTTGTATTCATAGCTAGAATTTATTTATAACAGTGACACCATGTGCATACACACAGGGATCAGTCAGGGACAAGATGGAAGCAGAGTTTGTACAAGTCCATTTGTAGGTTTCCTGGGTTCCCTTAATCCCTTCTGTGATATCATGGAGTGTACCCTCATTCCAGCACGTGTGTGTGTGTGTGTGTGTGTGTGTGTGTGTGTGTGTGTGTGTTATTTCTGCTCATAGAATTTCATTTTAAACTTGGAGTTGAGATGTTTCTACTAAGGGCTGGTTATACAGATGTTCTCTGCCTAACCTCTAACAAAATTCTAGACTCATGGAAGGAAAGCAGTGTTCATCATAAATCACATTATACAAACAATGTAGACTGCCCCCCAAAAGCAACCTGATTCAAGTTAGTAGCAGAGAATTCATTCTGAAAGCCAACAGCTACAGACTGACTCCACAAGCCTTTTGAAAGATGGCAGCTTCCAGGTTAATTCTTTTTCAGTAACCTCTCTACTTTCCTGGAAGAAGATTCCCTCCTTGATATGTATAAGGGAATTGTGGAATGATAGTCAGAAACACAAAATGTCACCATTAGAGTGAAAAAAAATGAAGTGTAGGCCATCACCACCTTGATTGAGAAGCAGACACAGATCATGGTGAAGCCCAGGTGGTCTCAGAAGATAGGTAGAGAGAAGCCACTCTGCTGGCCCAGTATGCTGGTGTGACAGATGAAGAGGATGAAGCAGATGAGAAAAATAATTCAGGTGCTTCAACAAGGAACATCAGTTCTGACAACTGTCTGTTCTGAAACACCAGTATGGAAGATGTTCTAAATGCTGAGACATTCAAGAGCAAGACTCACTTTGGGGTGAGTCCCAAAGGAAGAAGGAACAGGACAAGATGCAGAGGGAGAAGGACAAATGAGCCAACCAGGAGGGCAAGGAGAAGGAAAAGAAACACGTAGAGAAGGGAACGCTAGCGATAACCTTGGCCCACTCTGCCCCTTCCACACCTGAGTTGATTGTGTGTCTGGATATTTAAGAGAACTGAGACTAATGTAGTTCCCAAATTTCCTAAGGCCTTCTTGTTTACATGTTCAAAAGGAAAATTACAGTCACTTGTAACTACAAAATGTGCCATGCTTGGTGGTGTGGGCAATCAATTATAGTTAGTATCTTTAGCAAAGATCAGAGGTTAAAGTAACCTTTCTATTTTAGTACTGAAATCCTGTGCTCTTCTGGCTGGCTGTTTTAAAGGTCTCCCCTCACTTTGTATACTTAGCCAGATCCAGAAAGCTAACATCCTGAAGGAAACATGACCATTCCTTCTGAGATAAGATGTGCAAATTGTTTCTGAGGAAATATCTGCCTCAGAATGTAGTGGGCTTTGGTTTTGAGGCAGGGTTTCATTCTATAGTCCTGGCTGACCTGGAACTTGTTGCAGCGTCCTTAATTCATCTTTAGAATTATGGGGATAAAGCACAACAAGTGGTTTGTGGCAACAGTATTTCATGGCTGAAATATCTAATGAAGCGCCCCATTGAGATCCAGATATTATAGGACATCAAACTAGGGACTTGGAAAACGTTATTTGGAGTGAGACAGATCTAAGAATATATTTTTTAATGTGTTGACTTGGGCTCAGGCTGTATTTGTGTTGCCTGCTTGTTTAGCATATATAAGGCTTTGGAATTGAGCCCCAGTATTAGAGAAATTAAAAAAAAAAATCAATCCATGGGAAAACATGTATCGTTTAAAATCGAGAGCTGTGCATTTTCATGTACCTGTAACTTCAAGAAGCATGTGTCAGTTTGACATCATTGCTGGCTAGATTCATTTTTTTTTTTTTGTAATGACGATTCCCCTTGAATTCTCTCGATTTTAATCTTCATTTATTCTGCAGATATGTCCAACCTTTTGACATGGTGACAAGACTTTTTAAAAAATTGGCAAAAAAAAATCATGTTTTAAAAGTACATTTATGATTTTTATATTAGGCTGAATTTACAGCTCTCTTCAACCACAGGTTATACACGCCTACAATATGAGTATTAAAACCTAATAATTCCTGATTTAGAGAAACTGAAGAAATTACTCTTTTAGAGAAAAACACTGGAAATTTTGCTAACACAGCTACTTAAATGTATATATATAGTTGGGGGTTAGCAAACTTACAAGCAAATGGAAAAGCTGGGAGAGTCAAGGGTAAGCAGAAACTCTGCAAGTCTACTTCTGTCTCAGCGACATCCAGTTGTAAATTAAGTCCTTCTTTATTGACTGTGGGCATCAGCTATCAAAAGCCTCAAGAGAACACTTTCTCTGATAAGATGCAGTAGATACTTTGCACCAAGGCTTAGAACATTAGCATTCACAAGCCATGTTTGGCCCAGTCTTTTTTTCTTTTCTTTTCATTTTTTGGTATGGGGCAAGCTAAAATGATTTTTTAAGATTATAATATGAAAGCATTCATGATTGAGATATGTGGTCTCTAAAATCTAATATTTACTAGTATTTGGAGGAAGTTTGCTGACTTTCTGCCTCTAGTTTTTCTCTTCCTAATCCATCTTCTGCCATTAGAATGGTCTTCCCACATGACTTTGCAGCTCAAAACCCTCAATGGCTTACCTTGGCTTATGGGATAAAATGCACATAAATCCATACAGAACACCTCGAAGTCTCAAGAATTCTCTAGAGGGGTTTAATGCCTTTGCCTTCTGGCTATTGATATGTATTCTGGGCCTGCTTAGTGAGAGGGAATGCAGATCTATATCCTATTAGGATGTCAGCTTATGGGGTTTGTGAAGGTGGGCTTGGGGCTGAGGGGTCACTCTACTGTCTTAGCATTCTGTCTTGCTCCCTCTAAGCCTTAGAGTTTAAGGCATGCCTGACTTAATTTGCCTGCTCTGAACCAAAGAGTCAGATGCATTCCCCTGCATCAGTGGCTGTTTAGTTTCCAGTACTCTCTGAACTTTATGCTGTGGGTGTGATTTTGATTGTGGAGTTGACGCTTTTGGATCTGCCATTCATTGGAGAGTTGTGTCTAAGTCGCCATTGCCTATCTTTAGGGCTGCTGTGAAGAATAGTAGACATGAGGCTTGGTACCCTTTATCAAAAGACTGGCTGCCCTTTTGTTGGTACTCTCTTTTGTTATATTTCAAGCAAAAGGGAATTGGGAAAGAAAGCTCAACCTCTTTTTTTTTTGTTTTTGTTTTGCTGTTTTGAGACAAGGTTTCTCTGTATAGCCCTGGTTGTCCTAGAAGTCACTCTGTAGACCAGGCTGGCCTCGAACTTAGAAATCCGCCTGTGTCTGCCTCCCAAGTGCTGAGATTAAAGGTCTACTCTACCACTGCCTGGCGTTGTTGTTTTGAGCAGTTCTTTTCAACATCTTTTCGACCCCCACCCCACCCCCATGATTATTTTGACTTCAACCTATACCTTGAGGGTTTTTCCCTCCCAGGTAAATTATTGTTAATAAGTACTTCTTTGGGGGGATTATGCATTGGTTAAAAGCTGCACTTTATAGATTGTGCTTCACAGTGGCATTGCTAATATGGTTGTCATCCAGGGATAGAGTTCATAGTGATGCAGACTACTATGCTTTTAAAGCCCTACCTGGACTATAGTCTCCTGTTTAAGATGCAAAACTCATTTAGAGCATACTAAGTTTTTATTCCCTTGTTCTTGTGTTTTATGGCTTCCAGGGGCCTTTTGAGAAAGAAGGAAGTATAGCAGTAACAATGCCTCGGGGAAAACTGGGCATGGCTGTGTGTTTTGAAAACAGACATTTTCACATTAAATGAATTTTGATACAAAGTACTATAGGAGTGAAAACATGCTGGGAGTCCGAACTATACCATTAAACTCATCTTTAAATTCTACTCACCTCTTTCTATTAATTGAGAAGACGTGATTTAACGGTTGCTTCAGGGTAACATAAAAGGTGGGATATATGGAGCGCCACCACACTCTTTCCCTAGTGTCTTGGGATGTTTTCATATACTGGCAATTTATTAAGAGTCAAGAGTCATTGACAGACAGGTAAGCTATTTGTTTTGAATCAATACTATACACTAAAACTTTCTCAAATGACAGAAGTCTTTTGTAAGTTGGTGGAGTGCTTGCCTAGCATGTATGAAGCCCTGGCTTCCATCCCCAGCACCACATGAACCAGGTTTGGTAGATCACATCTGCAATCTAGCCCTTAGGAGGTGGAGGCAGGAGGATCAGAAATTCAAGGCCATCCTTAACTAGGTGATTTGTTTGAGAGCCAGCATGAGCTACAAAAAACTGTCTCAAAAAGAAATAAACATGGAGACCATTGTGGTCAAGCCTTGAAAGTCAAAGTAGTGTCCTAGGATAGCAATTCCCACCTATATTGAAACTGAGGGGTTTTATTTTGCCACTGTTAGAACCCAGGCCTGAAGCAGAGAGGGCTGTGAGCAGGGTACCCCGTTTTTGTGCCATTTGAAGGTGAAAGGCAGCCCTCCTGCTTTCATGTTACCCAAACCCCCCTCCCCTGTCCTGTCACACAGCCTACTTTACGTAGGTGCTAGTCTTTTTTGCCTTGGTCAAGTATTATGGATTACATACTAACAAAGCCTGCTTCTTCTTCGTGCAAGACCTCCCATTCCCTTGGAAGCCTTTAAAAGTAGATTCCTTGCTTTGTTGATGGAACTGAAGCTTCTTACTTCAGATCCCCAGTGAAATGTCTTGAATAAAAGATGGTTTGACTCAGCCCCCACCCACATTTCCCCCCCAAAAAACTTCTTTTCTTTCTCCTCATTAAAAGAAATGATTTTATAAACTACTTTTTTTTAAAAAAAAAAAAAAAGGGAGTTTTCGGAGACATGCACATGAGAGATATTTGCAAAGCCCTTCAAAACACTTTTTGAGGAAAAGTTTTTTTAGAAATCATATATTTTTTAAAGCTTACTTAATACATTTTTATTTTGCATGTGTGCATGCATGTCTTGAGAGGCCAACTTTCAGGAGTCAGTCCTCTTCCTTTCACCAAGGGGTTCTTTGGCTCAAACTCAAGGCCTCAAGGCTTGGCGGCATACATCCTTACCTGCTGAGCCATCTGGCTGGCCCCATAAGTTTTAAATCAATGCTATCCATTAAAACTTTCTCAAATGATGGAAATGTTCAGTAATCTGCCCTATTTAAAAATGGCAGTCATTAGCTACACATGGCTGTAAAGCTCTTGAAGTGAAGCTAAGAGTACAAGAAAGGAATGGAATCTTTAATTCCATTTGGTTCTAATTGTTTTAAATTTAGATAGCTACTGCAGCTTGTACTTATATTAGACAGTTTTAAAACTTTGCCTTCCTTAAAGGTAACAAGAGATACACATGTCTGTGAATTTAATATGCAAGACCCTTGTATTTAGCTGGGTGTAGTGCTGGCTTTTACTACCATACTCAAGCTGAAGCAGAAAGATGGTGAATTTGAGGCTTTGTGAATGACACTTTGAAATCATTTCCCATAGACAACAACAAAAGACCCTAATATGTATGTCTGTGTATTATTCAAAAAGATAGGCTACTCTTAAAATTGAGCCAATATATCTTTAAGTGAACTATACCTATGTGCATATCTAGCATATGACTGACTCTGTACGTTTGTTTTGTGTGAGACAAAAATAATCCCCTAAATCATATAAGGCCCAGAGTGGTGTTCACATTTTCTAGTTTGTTGCAGGAACCAGTGTTGTTTGTGTTTGTCTGATGACCCACATTTTATTTCTAGCACTTGTTTTTCTGCCTCCAGATGAATGCCCTAAATCAGCAAGTTTAGCAGTAATGCCTATTCTGATTCTGTTCTTTAATGTCATAGTTTATTGTCCTATCTACTCTCAGAACACTTAGGGGGTAAACTATTAACCTTAGAGATGAATAAACTCAAGCTGAGCCTCAATTTGCTTGACTTGGGTTGTTCCATTTTAATGCCTTGGCAGTTTGGGAAAGACAACCGTCAGACAGGAAATGAGAGCTGGTAGGTTAGAGTTGACCCACCCAAGGCCAGTGCTAGGGAATTATCCTTGGTCCAGGAAATAATTCTTTCTTAAATTAATTTTATGTTTTAAAATTAACTAAATAATTAACTTTAAATATTATTTCTATGAAATAATTCTGAAACTCATATGCCTAATAGTTTTTCCTTATCTTTTATCCATCTCCCTAATTTTGAGAGGATGTCATAGGAACATGGAACCTTCATGAATAGCAAAAGTTTATTTTTATATAGTTTCTCAGACCAGGTTTATGCATCTCTGGCCAATCTCTGATGAAGTTGTAGCTGATTTCTTGTTTTTTTTGTTTTGTTTTTTTTAATTAATTAGTCAATTACTTTTGAGATAGGCTCTCACTCTGGAGCCTACCATATCTTGGAACTCCCTTTGGAGTCCAGGCTGGTCTCAAATTCATGGCATATCTTCCTTTCTCAGCCATGTGAGTGCTGAGATTACAGGCATGGACTGCCATGCCCAGTTTAAGCAGTGCTAAGGATTGAAGGCACTCACTCTGTTAACAGCTACACCCCTAACCCCTGGGTCAATTTAAAAAAAACAAACAAACAAGTAGAACAAGCTTTCAGTTATTATAGCAGTGGAGGTGTTTTTCCCTAACTAAAAAGTGTAGCTAGGAGATGTTGTTTAACTTTAGTAATAATAAGGATAAGTTACTTTATAGCTTCAGCTAACATATATTCTTATTTTTGACCAATTCTTAATCTTTTACTCTCTGTTTTCCTTGGCCTACTAATGTTAATCCCAAAGGTGGGAAGAGAAAGACCACTGACTCAAATCATCATGGTCAAATTAATTAAAGCATTTTTATTTATGTATATAAGCTGCCTCTCCCTAAGGTGAGGTTTGAGAGGTCAGCACTGGATGTGAGGAAGACAAAGACTTTTATTTTGTAGCTCAGGGTTAGGAGATTTCCAAATGGGGGATTTGGCAGGCAAAACAGGCGGGGTTACAGGAGCAGAACATAAGGATGACAAGTTAGTCCCTCCTGAAACAAAGACATGGTTGGAGGAGGGCAGAACAAGGTAGCCATAACAACGGGTAGCCATAACAACGTAGTCAGAGATGGCCATATAACCCTTTGAAACAAAGGCAGGACTGCAAGATGGTTATCAACAACTTTATGAAACAAAGACATGATCGTCATTCCTGGAACAAGCAGTACAGAACCATCTGTAGTTAAGGCTACAGGTGGGGCATAGTCCAATCCTTCAGAAATAGAGGCTTAATCATAAACAGGAATGAACCTAATTCATCTTTACTATCGGAAGACTTTTAAGCCTAGAAGGAGACAGACTGGTTCTTCACTTCCTCCACACCTCTGCTATTTTGTCAGAAAGTCCTGAAAGAGGATGAATAAACAAAACAGAAACTTTGATGATTTGGTATATCTGTTTATTGATAATTGCTCAGTATGTATAGAGTAGGATTGTTGATTTCTAGACTGCATCTGTAGATCTTCTCTGGTAGTTTCCCTCTTTTAAAAGAACATTTTACCAGTTAATGAATTCAGAATTTTATTACTACCAGGTCAGCAAGTGCTTGGCGAAAGTTAGGATGGGTCAGGCATGGAAGAATTGCTGTTAATGTAATTGCTATAGATTGGTTGACTTATAGTAAAGTTTGTTGATATGCTGGTTTATTTGAAACTGAATAAGTCAAGGAGAAACCCAAACAGAGCCCATGGCTCAGAGCAAAACCTTCAATTGCAGAGCTAACTTATAGAGATGATGTAATGATCTATCCTCTTGAAAAAACTATGTGACTGAAGGTAACCCGAACATCCTATATATTTCTTCCTTAAATTGATATATTATGCAAATTGTTTCTCAAACCCCCAGACATGAGAAATGTTAAAATGGAAAATGTTGATGATTCTGACTAGGCATCATGGTAATGCTATGATCCAAAGAGGTAAGGGTTTCAAGGTCAGTTTAGAGAATACTTTACCATGTGTGTGTGGACCGCTATGTGTTTCCTGGGTCTTGAGATAGCATGCTTATCTTCTGCCTAATTAGTGCCAACTTCAAGCTCCGTGGAATATGTTTGCAGAAAATGATCAATTTTTTCACAGTGAGACTTCATGATGTTAAGTGCTGATGTTAAGCAAAGTACCTGCATATTGGGAGGAGCTGTGGTTCTTAAACACTGAAAAGAAACTCAGCAGCTTGACAACCCCATTGTCAAGCCTTTGACTAGAGAGCAGGAGTATACAGTTGTGTTTACCATTGTCTGGTTCTTTCTTGTCACTGATAGCAGGTGGAGAAGCAATCTCTGCCTTTAATCGGGTAAAGCTTCTGGCTGAGGCTTCCATTACAAAAGAGAAATTAATAATAGAAATGCATGACATAGCCAAGTCTGGTGGCACAGCATCCCAGTTGCTTGGAGAAGGTGAGACAGGAAAAGTAAAAGCTCAAGTCCAATCTGGGCAGTTTAGTGAGACTGAATTTCTTTCTTTCTGAAAAGAAAATAAACAGAGGGTTGGGAAGAGAGTGATTCATGCCTGTAATCCCAGTACTCAAGAGGTAGAGTTGAGTCTAGGCTACAAGTATAAGAGACCTTGCTTCAAATAAACTAAATAAAACAGGGACGTAGTTCAACAATAAAATACTTGCCTACTGTGGGCAAGGGCCTGCATTCCGTCCCCAGTACCAATCCAAACACCCTTCCTCAAATATGCATCTATTCAATATAATTTTTTTAATGACACATAAGTCTTTTCAGGAAATAAAGACCCAAACTGAGAAACCTTAGTTTGTTCTTTCCTTTGTTTTGACACAAGTCAAGAATAAGACCACTATCACAATTTAAAGCCAAATTTGAAGCAAGCTTTAATTAAATACTGGCCAGGAGGATGAGCTCTGGCCAGGACCACTCTGGGGAATCCCAGGAAATGGCATTTTGCAGGGGCTTAAAAAGACAAAATCCACAATTCATTACATTTCCTATCAGGCCAAATCAGGGGCAAGCATACATCCTGACATATTTCCTGCCTATGTACCTCCTGTCTACATCCAATCAGGGACAAGAATACATCCTAATGTATTTCCTGTCACGTACCTCCTGCCCACACGTGATCAAGTACATAAGCATATCCAGTGCAGGTGGGTCAAACAAACTTGTTTAGGGGAGTAATAGCCTCCAGCATTTCAGAAGATATGTGTTCTTGGGCTTACAGGTTAGAGGCTTTTTTGTTTCATGGATCTCTTAGGCACAGTAATTAAAACCTAAAATGTAACTTTAGCTTTTACCCTTCCTTCCTTTCTTTCTTCCTTCCTTCTTTCCTTCCTTCCTTCCGTCCTTGCTTCCTTCCTTCCTTCCTTCATGTGTACATCAGAGGACAACTTTATAGAGTCTTTTCTCTGCTTTCACTTTTTATGTGGCTTCTGGAGATTGAACTCAGGTCCTCAGGCTTGCACAGGAGTCCTTTCCCTGAATTATCTCACTGACCTCTTTAGTGTTTTCTATTATAACATAGATGGTGAACAGCAGGAGATGCATGGAGAAATATAAATGGACAAACAGGATGTGATGTTAGGATGATCAACTGGGAGAACTCAGCAAGGCTGGCTTATTCAGCTGCTTTTGTGTCTTCAGAGATGCTTTCCCTGTTTAGGGAGGCATCTTTCATTTTAAGGTCTCACGATCTGCTTCAGCAGAAGGTCAGATTACCTGTTTTAGGGCAGCAAACAGATGAAAGCCCAAGAGATATTAATGTATGCTATTGTTATGAGGAGCCCATCAGAGAAGACGACTCAGACACTGTTTATAGCCAATTGAAAGTCTTTATTCCAGCTTTTGGGACTACTCTCAGGTATTCAGGACCCAAGTGTAGCCCAGAGATTTTAGAATAATAGGCTTTGGAAAACAAAACTCACATCCTGTTTTGCTGGGCAGCTGCAGGGGGAGGTTTTACACAAGTAAGCAATTTAACCAAAACTACGATAAACAGTTATGTATGGTGGGGGAGGTTTACACAAGCAGGTAACTGTTTAACAGAAGCCAAGATAAATCCTGGCCTTGGGTTCCTAGAATAGAGTTGGGTAATTTTCCATGGGAGTTCCTATCAAGGAGATCAAATTCTAGTCAAACCTAAAATGGCCTCATCAAGAATACAAGATGGAGGAACTTCTGCACTGTCTTGTCATGCCACACTATCTTAGATTCCTTCACTTTAAAATGTTCACTATGCCAAGGTGTCATATTTTAGAGTAGTGTGTCCTGAACCCTCCTCTCACTGCTAAAGAAAATGGTTGTCATTAAGAGGGATGAAGAGCATGGAACCAATGGCTCATGACCTTGGAAACAAATTGACTTCAATAGGACCAGGACAGAGTAGTTCTCAGCTTCAGATAGAGTGAGATTTAGCCCCAAGTCTAGATTTACATGAAATAAAGGGATCCGTTAACTATGCTTTTCGTTTTCTAAAAACAAACAAATGTAAGGGCTCTGGCTGTGGTCTGCTGGCTCCTTGCTTTTGGTCCCATGGTGAGGCCAAATGATGGGGAGCACAAGGTAAAAGAAAACTGTTTGCATTATGATGGCTAGGGGGCAAAAGGGAGAAGGGCTGAAGTCCCAATAGCTCCTTTGAGGTGTGTCCATAGTGACCTTATTTCCACTTGTCTCATTTCTTTCTTTTTTTCAAAAATTGTGTGTGTGGGGGGGTTGTTGGTGTGTGTGGTGTATATTCGAATACATGTCTGCCACAGTGCTGAGAGTGGAGCCCAGAGTACAACTTTGGGAGTCAGTTATCTGGGAATCAAATGCAGGTCTCAAGTCTCTAGAGCAAGTGCTTTAACCCACTGAGCCATCTTGGTGGCTCTCTTTCTTTACAAAATAATTAAAATTAAATAAAATTTTAAGGTTTTCATACAAGTATATATTGAATACCAAGAGTATTTCCCCTTTAGATCCACACCCTCCTTTCTCTTGCCCTTCCCTGCCACTAGTTACTTTTGTCCCCTTTAGACAGTTTTACTTCTTTCTTCTCATATATACATGCATTATTTTATATTTCCTGAAAATAATAGGAGTCAAAAATAAGGTAAAACATACAACATTTGTCTTCTGAGACTGGGTAATTCACTTCATATGATCATCTCCAGTTGCATCCATTTTCCTAAAAGTGTTATGACTCTTCCTTCCTTCCTTCCTTCCTTCCTTCCTTCTTTCCTTCCTTCCTTCTGTCTTTCCTTCCTTCCTTCTGTCCTTCCTTCCTTCTTTCCTTCCTTCCTTCTGACACAGGGTTTTACAATAGTCCAGGCTGGCCTAGAACTCTTTGGCAATCCTCCTGCCTCAGCTTCTTAAGTGCCAGGAATACAAGTGTGAGCCACCGCTCCTGGCTTCAGGCTTTTGTATGAAATCAGTTTGTTAATAGAACTTCATAGTAAAGCAAACCAGAGGCAGGCTGCAGAGCAGCCAAGGCTTTGTGGAAGTGAGCAGCTGATCAACACTCTTCATAGTATATGTTTTAATCTATGAAACACGTTCCTAAATTTTCTAACAACTTGTGATGAAGGTAAGTGATCACTTTCTCTGAGCAAAAAAAGCATATCATTTGACTCCAAAATGATCAGAGAATATCCCTTAGTATTTCCTCTACATGGATCGTAATTATGGAACAGGTTTGGAGCTAAAACTTGAACAATTACTTGTGGAATTTTTTTACAGTCTTGCTGAGTGACTTTTCTCTGTTAATCTAGTGATGTATGCAGTGATGTCAGTGATGACAGCTTTTCAGAGGCAAAGCTTGCTGAACTGGATATCAACTGAAGCTCTTTCTTGCTTCAGGAATAGAAGAATCGACCTAAGAGGGTAAGAATTCATTGTTGGAAAGGTAGAACTGAGTCCTAGAATTTGTTCTCTGGCATTCACATACATGCTGTGACAGTTGTGCTTACCCCCCCCCCATTTATACACATACATATTAGTAAAAAAATAAAATTTAAAAACAAAATAGGGGACTAGAGAAATGGCTCAGTGGCTCAAAGCACTGGCCAGAGAACCCAGGTTTAATTCCCAGCATCCAAATGGTGGATCATTACTATCTATAACTCCAGTTCTAGGCCGTCTGATTGATACCGTCTTCTGGCCTCTGTGGGTACCAGGCATATACATGGTACACAGACATGCATATAGGCAAACACTCATCACATAAAAAATAAGTCCTTAAAAAGTTTTTAAAAATAAAGCTCAACAAAATGAAAAACTATCTTGCTGAATGTGTCGTAGATCACTCATTGCAGAGCAGATTCTCTTGGTTTTGTATTAAGTAAAATAGTATTGGGGATGGAGAGTTGGCTCAGTGGTTAAGAGTACATGTGGATCTTGCAGATGGCCTCATTGCACAGCACCCTCATTGCAGTTTACAATGAGCTGTAACTGTAGTTCCAGGAGATCTGATGCCCTCTTCTGACCTCTGACAGCACCAGGCACACATGTGTTGTATATACATACATGCGGTCAAAACACACATACACATAAAAATAAATCTAAAAATTAAAAGTAAAAGGTAGTATTGTTTCTTTGCAAGAAGAGGCTAGAGATAGGATTGGTGTTGAAGGGCAGCTTATTTCCTCTGTTACTATATTCTATATTCTAAGAGAGGACAGCATCATGGGTAGTGTTACTAAGTTTATACTTGGAGACGCAAGTCATTTGGGATGACTCTAGAGGTTATGGCAGGCCTTGAGTTGATATGCAAGTATTTTGATGGGACATCTGCTTCTGGAAAACTTGTCAAGAACTTGCTGCTCTGTTCAACTGGGGCTGTTGTGCAGTGATAGAATGCTTGTCTGGCTTGCCTGGGGCCCAAGTTCAATTCCCAGAATTGCAAAACAAGAACAAAAGAACCACAAAGAGTTGTGTCACTCTATTGTGAGCTCTCTGTATATTGTGTTCTTTATCTGAGGGATAAGTGGGATGACATAGATGATGACCTTCAGAAACAAACTAAAATGCTGTAAAGATTAACAGGGATGATTTTAAAGGTGTGTATTATTCACTGTTTGATGTAACTAATACTTACCTTTTTTTTTTAAAGCCTCTGAAGTAATTATACTTAAGATGAAAGAATTATCTGAAGAAACCACCACACTGTTCCCTAGACATGGACTGTGAAGATTCAAAGGGAATCTGAAAATGTTTACTTCATGAAACAGAACCAAAGGGATCCTTTTCTTTTCCCTCCAGAGGCAGCCTGTAGTATTCACACATTTCTATACTTAATTAAACGTAATTCAACAGCAATCCCAGGGCAGTAAGTGTTTTTGTGTTTTGTCCAGAACATAGTGAGTTCAAGGTGGTAAGCAGGAACTGGGGGAGCTTTGCCTTCACAGTATTGCATGGGTAAGGTGGCGGGCATGTGCCATAACCAATTTGGGGTTTCAAAATGAGCTGTTCTCTTACCTGGATATAATCTATAGGTTAACGTGGGAGGTAAGATGATTTCACTTTCTCATTCTGTTTGTTTCCAGTATGTCTATTTTCTCAAATATAAAATGTAAAGGGGATCTGAAAACTCAGGAATCGGGATAAGTAGGACTTAGTTCTATCTCTTCAACCCACACAGAGGAGCACACCAACTCCTACAAGTCTTCTGACCCCAGCATGTGCATATGCAGACACATACACATTCAAAAACGTTAAAAACAAATCAAACCAATAATTTTCTTTTTAAATTTAAATTACTTTTTATTTTCTTTTGAGAACCTCATTTATATATAGAATTATTTTGGTCATTTTAATCTTTTTTTCAGAGTGCCTTTCTTTCTTTCTTTCTTTCTTTCTTTCTTTCTTTCTTTCTGATTTTTCACATCTCAGTCGCTGCCCCCTCTTTTTATTACGCTCTCATCTTGTTCTCACTGAAACCCTTTTCTTGAATAAGTGCCTTTTATTTTCATGTTTTTTCATTGTTTTGTCTTTTTCTTATTGAGACAGTGTCTCACACCATAGTATAAGTGGTCGTGGAACCGACTGTGTAGTCCACTACAGTCTTAACTCACTGGGATCCTCTGGCCTCAACCTCCCAAGAGTTAGGATTATAGGTTTGAGCTATTCTGCCCTGCTCAAGATCACCATTTTTGTTTGTTTTTTGACACACATTTTCTCTACATAGCCCTGGCTGTCCTGGAACTCACTATGTAGATCAGGCTGGCCTCAAACTCACAAAAATATGCCAGCCTCTGCCTCTCGAGTGCTGGAGTTAAAGGCTTGTACAAACATGCTTGGCTAACATTTTTTTTTTTAAATTGTAAAAATAACAACTTTAAAGTGAATTATTCAGTGGCATTCATTGGTGGTGCATAACTCTCAGTTTTATGAAATTACTCCAGATTAACCTCTGTTCCCATCAGCAGTCACTCCAGAGGCATTCCTGTCTCTCCTCATCCCCTGGCAATTGGTAGAACCACATTGATCAAGGCAACTTGGAAATCAAAGAAAGCACACACCAATCTCTACATGAGCAGACTTGTTCTTTAACCAAAACAACTGAAGGACACCTGTCTCCCCTTGGGAGTAGACACTGTGTGCACGTGGCACAGAAGGGTTGGGGACTTCATAGGACAGAAAGAGGACTTTGGGCATGGAAGATTCCACCTGCAAGCTCAAAGCTCAGTTTTCCTGAAGGCTCAAAGTGGTAGATAGCAGGGGAGGTTGGTATGCTGATCCTCTTATCAGGAGAGTCCTGATTCCTGACCTCCACCCCCCAGGATGTTTATCAGTAAAGTCAACTTTCCAGTCCAGAGTTTCTCAGCCCACCTGAGACTTCTTAAAAGGTCATTAACCCTCATTCCAGACTTTGAGGACTGGTTAGAAGTAGGGAGTTGACATATTCTGTCATTGGCTGTTTCCTGCAAGAAGGGAGACAACAGGGCCAAGGGAGCGTGGATAGGCTCTGTGCCCAAGATCTAAGGGGGCATAGGTAGGATTGACGTTTTGTAGCAGGGAGAACATTTTAACTTCATTGGCTGTAGTGGATTCTGTGGTTGCCTTCACACACTCCTAGAGGACTCTTGGAAGACAGTTAATTAGCTGGGGTGAAGGCATATGGTAAGATGAGACATCAGACTGGAGACTCAGTAGGTGATCTTAGCCAGGGGAGCCATTTGTCCTAATGCTAACCGGGTAATGGCAGTGATTTAATCCAGGAGGAAGTTCTCCCTCCCCCCCCCCCCAGACAGGGTTTCTCTGTGTAGCCCTGGCTGTCCTGGAACTCACTCTGTATACCAGGCTGGCCTCAAACTCAGAAATCCACCTGTCTCTGTGTCCCGAGTGCTGGGATTAAAGGCGTGAGCCACCACTGCCCGGCAAATAAACTCTTCCTTCCTTACGTCACATTTTTTTGTTTGTTTTTTAATAAGTACTCTGTGAATGTCTTTAGAAACATCAGAAGAGGGCACCAGATCCCATTACAGATGGTTATGAGCCACCATGTGGTTGCTGGGAATTGAACTCAGGACCTTTGGAAGAAGAGTCAGTGCTCTTAATCACTGAGCTATCTCTCCAGCCCTCAGGAGGAAGTTCTGTATAAAGTTTAAAAGCTAAGGTAAAACCTAAGTATGAGGATAGTTAGGATTAGGAGGGGAAACGTGATCAACAGAAGAGCCAGAATGTGAAGAGAATCAAAGGCCCTCCATAGTAGGGACGTTGTCTTAGCTAGGATTACTACTGTTATGATGAAACACTGTGATGAAAAGCAACTCGGAGAGGAAAGAGTTTCTTTGGCTTATACACTGATTCATATAGTCCATTGAGGGAAGCCAAGGTAAAAAAAACTCAACTGAGAACTTGGAGGAAGGAGCTGATGCCGAGACTATGAAGGATTGTTGCTTACTGACTTGATCCTCATGGCTTGCTCAGCCTGCTTTCTTTAGAGAAGCCAGGACCACTAGCCTGGATGGGACACCACCTACAATGGCCTGGGCCCTCTCCATTAATCACTAATTAAGAAAATGCCTTATGGGCTGATCTTATAGAGGCATTTTTTTTTTTCCAATTGAGGTTCCCTCCTCTCAGATGACGCTGACTTGTATTTAAGTTGATATAAATCTAGTAAGCACACTCGTCATTGAATCTTTTCTGGTCCCTATGCCTTTGAGCCCTATCCTCTAAACAGTTTCAGTTGTTGCAGAAGCAGCATTGTTCCCGGAGGAGGATGCAGATACCATCTTCAGCAGTAGTCAGGATTTCTGGTCTGCTATAATTTTGAAGTACTGAAGCAACCAAAGGACCGAGTTAGTGGTGAAGGATGTTAAGATGATCTGGAATTGCTTTAAGGGTTTCTGAGAGCTGTTGAGACAGGTTAATTGATGCACAGAAGCCTTCAGTCTACTGTTTTAGTTCTGAGTCCTGGAAAAAGGGCCCAGAGTGGCAAGAAGAGGGATGAGTTGAATGGCTCATTAGTCTCATTTTCAGAGGTCACCCGAACTGCTTTTAGGAGGTTGGGTGCACAGAACTCTTAACTGGATTAGAGCTGACAAAGGAGTGATCTAGGAAGGGCAGCTTAATCAAGTACCTCAGAGGAGGGTCCATCTAAGTGGCCACCGTAAACTTAACAGATGGCAAAGATCCAGAACATAAGATAGCCATTTGATGACAACATTTTATCTCAGTTAGAGGAAAATGGGCCAAGAGATTCCAGGCAGAAATAGTAGGCATCAGACCCCAGCTTCTCACTGACAGCAGCTTGCCTAGTACTTGGCAGATTATCCTTTGAGTCTCTGTTGGGATCTGTAAATCTCAAAGTGTTAGCTCCTATTGTTAGTATGCCAGTGTTGGAGGCATGTGGCTGGGAAAATCTTTATGTCCTCTTTAGAAGCCAGTAAATGTACCATGCAAATATGTACAGTATGTACCATACTGTATCAAAATGAAAACAAGACATTAAAATCACAAAATAACACCTTGGAGTCTGATTTTTTCCCCCTTAGTCTAATATAAAGGAATGTAGTGATTGTCAGAGGGCTCAGTGGAATCATGAAGTTTTATGGGTGCTGCCCTTTTGACTTATACCATGTGGCAACATTACCCAGGATGATGGTGAACATCCCATTTGCCTTTATGATATAAGCAAAGATGGTGGCCAAGTTACACCATTCCTTCCATGTTGATGAGGTCACCAGCCAGGAGGGCAGCAAACCATACAGTTGATTTCTGCTCAATGTGAACTCAGCCCTATGGTAAGGTAAGCCCATCTCACATGGGTATTCCAAGTACTTGTGGAATCCACCATTTCAAAGATCAAATGTAGATCATTTCACCCTTTTCTTTTACAAGAGAATAGTTAGGTGGGCTAGTATTGGATATAGCAGGAGATGGTACCTATAGCCTAGGCAGGTAGGCCCAACATAGTAAAATAAAGAAGGGGCAAAGAATTTCATGACCTCAGCTCAAGGAAGCTGAGTCTGTAAGTAGCTGATGGAGCAGCCAGAATCACCACATCTATCAGAAGCTCGGAGGAGAGGGGAGATAAAGGTGCTCTGGAGATGAACGTCCGCAGGAATATTACCAGCCAGTTCCAGAATCGGGGGAGGACAGGGCTGTTTTGCTTTCCTTTCCCCAGTCACAGGTTCAGAGGGCCAGCCTGACCTGGGTCAGGAGTTTGGAGGACTTTGAGTCTGGAGGGGAAGGGTAAATTTACTCCAGAAACAGCTTCTCACCTAGCTTAAATAGCACAGGACAATTTACTAACACAGTTTATTGTGGTTTGTTTTGATAGGGAGGGAGTCTTAATAAGCATCTGAGAGAGTTTACAGAATTTGGTTTAGAGGTCTGAGCTGGTAAAACCTGATATTCAGAAATGGAGGAATAAAATCAAGAACAGGGGTAAGAGATAGGAAAGAGATTTGCAGTTGTTGGCTTTAGATCTTCTGCTATTCCGTTTTATGAAGTTATTTACATTGGTGAGGATTTGAAAGTTTAAAGTACTAGCCAGTTTGTTATTGGGTCCAGATCTCAGTCTACAGGCTAATACCTTGGGGCTTAAGACAAGCCAAAAGTGTAAGGATGGATATCTTGGACACCATTTTAGTCAATGTAAGGGCTCACAAGGCTCTTTTTGATAAGTTGTTACCTACAACCAGAAAGTGGCCAGAAACGAGTGACCAGGGGCTGGAATGAACAACCCCAATTCCAATGACTTGGAAGCCAAAGGTAAGATGCTGGAAGAATCCCTGGTGTTCAAAATTCCGATGACCTGGTAGGCAAAGCCAGAGGACCCCTAGGGTCTGGACGAAGGTGTCAGTCTAGAGCACATGTGGACTAAACCTGGACCTTACCTTGGAATGTGTGTTGAATTGTTGTGGTTGAATCATAAAAGTCTCTGCTCCAGAGATCAGAGGATCAAAGTGAGAGAGCAAGAGAGAAAGGCAGATGAGGGAAGAGACCTAAATTGAGCTTACATGGCACACCCCAAACCTAGAGGTTTCAAGTTATGACTGGGCCCTTAAGCTCTAGGAAGCTCCCTCACCTACCTCAACAGGAGGGGGTCTCAGAAAAGAGATGGAGATGCATACATAAGGGGAGAGAGAAAAAGTAGCCCAAAGAAAGAGGCAGGGATGCGGGACCTCAAAACCCCTTCTGGTTTTTGGTACCAAATATTACAACAAGATCAATAGAGATGACTTGGAAATAAAAGCACAAAACCAAATTCTACACAAGCAGAATTGTTCCTTAAGCAGATTAACTGAAGGGCACCTGTCTCCCCTTGAGAGTGGACACTGTGTGCATGTGACACAGAAGGGTTGGGGATTCTGTAAGGCAGTCTTTGGGCATGGAAGATTCCACCTGCAGGTCAGTCCCCCCTGCAAGCTCAAAGTGGTAGATAGCAGGGGAGGTTGGTATGCTGATCCTCTTATGAGGAGAGTCCTGATTCCTGATCCCCTCCCCCCAGGATGTTTGTCAGTGAAGTCAACTTTTCAGTGCAGAGTTTCTCAGCCCACCTCAGACTTTTTTTTTAAAGGTCAGCAGCCACTAATCCTCCCTTTTCCTGTATTTTACTACTCGAATAGCTCACAAGAGTCGAATTGTACACTGTATGTGAGCTTTGTTTCTGGTTTCTTTCATTGCCCTTAAGCTTGTCAAGGCTTACTCAAATTGTAGCATACCTTTTTATGGCTCAATAAAATTCTGTTGTATATATTTACCACAATTTATTTATTGTTGATGGACCTTTGGCTAGTCTCTATCTTTGGCCTATTGTGGATAATGCTACTGTGAATCATCATGTGCAAATATTTGTTGTGAATATTTTAGTGCTGGGGATGGACTTAGGTATAGGATTGCTGTGGTATATGTTATTTTTAACTTTTGATAATCAGTAATACTTTAATTCAATATTTTTATATATGGCCCTTTTTTAGATTAAAAAATTATGTGTATGAATGTTCTGCCCGAATGTATGTATGTGTGTTACATGTGTACCTGGTGCCCACTCAGATCAAGAATGTATCACATCCTCTGGAACTGGAGTTACAGATCATTGTGAGCCACCATGTCCGTGCTGAGAATCAAATCTGTATTCTCTGGAAGAGCAATAAAGAAGTGCTCTAAAATTCTGAGCCATCTCTTCAGCCCCTGAATTCAATATTTTTTAAAAATCAAAATTAATTTCAAAGAACATAATGAACAAAGTAACAATCATTTTTGAAACAGACAGAATCTATAGCATTGGAGATGGCTGAGTGGTTAAGAGTGGTTAAGAGTGGTTAAGAGTGGTTAAGAGTGGTTAAGAGTGCTTGCTACTCTTCCAGATAACCCAACTTCAGTTCCTAGCATCCATGTTGAACATTTACAAATGCCTCTAACTCTAGCTCTAAGGGATCCAGTTACCCTCTTTTGGCATCCATGTGGTATGCGAGTGTGCACGCACGCACACACGCATGCACATACCCCCCCATAAATAAAAATACATAAGTAAAGTAATCATCTAGACTTGTACTTCCCTTACCTGCACTATTCCTAGCCTAAGTGCTCATAAATATATAAAAATACAGTTTGTGCCTCAAAGGAGAAAACATAATTTTGGGGGGGGAGCCAAATATGAGTGACCATGGCCCAAGAACACAAATTTAAATGACCCCAAATGCCATGCTCCAATGTAATAACTGTTTCATGAAGTTTTTACAGTAACAGAACAGAGAAAATAAGACACCTTCCAATACATAGATGAAACCATCAGGTAGGTAGGTTTCAGAAAAGCAGGGAAATATCTGCCATAGGCCTGATGACATTTTAGATCAGTGGAAGCTTGGGTTCTGTTTGTACATTCTAAATGGATTTATCTAATAATCGCAAGGATGTTAGGTCATACACAGAGGTAGGCAATGAGTGGCTATTTAGGGGCCTAAAATATCCTGAGATAATTTGGCTGTTGACCTGCAACATTCCAGTTTCTTCACAACTAGTGAAATTCAGCCTTGTTGAATGTTCATTGTACGTGTGACTTTCTCTGGGATCTTCGGTGACTTCATTGTTTATATTAAAGCTTTTATATGCTAATTTTATTTGTAATTTTAGTTTAGGACTCTTTATTTTTATTTTTGTGTGCAAGTGTTATGTCTGAATGTATGTATGTATACCGTTTGTTTTCAGTCACCTGGGTGGTTGAGACTAACCATATGAATGCTGGATCTGAATCTAGGTCCTCTTTAAGAGCTGTTAATCCCAGAGATGCAATGAGAAAAACTGACCCAAATCATCATGGCCAAATTAATTAAAGAAAACAATTAATTAAAGCAAGCTTTTAAAAAAAAATTAATCATTCCAGAGGTTTACATCTCAAATGATATTCCACTTCCCGGTTACCCCTCCACAAATGCCCCATCCCACATTCGCACTCCCCCTTTGCCTCAATGAGGACGTTTCCCCACCCACCTACCCACACTTTCCTGCCTCACCCCTCCAGCATCCCCTTACACTGGGGCATCAAACCTCCACAGGATCAAGGGCCTCCCCTCATATTGATGTCAGACAAGGCCATCCTCTGCTACATATGTATCTGGAGCCATGGATCCCTCCCTGTACACTCCTTGGTTGGTGGTCTAGTTCCTGGGAGCACTGGGTGGTCTGGCCAGCAGATGTGTATATAGACTGCCTCCCTGTAAGCTGGGATTCAAAAGGTCAGCCTTAGACATGAGGAAAACAAGGTTTGTATAGCTTACAGGTAGGGGGTTTCCACATGGGGTTTTGGTGGGTGAGATAGGTAAGGTTACAGGAGCAGAACGTAAGCATGACAAGTTAGTTCTAATGACCTGATAAAACAAAGACATGGTTGCAAGGTGGGCATAATAAGGTAGTCATAACAACAGGTAGTCATAATAAGGAGTCATAACAAGGAGTCATAACAAACTATTTGAAATAAAGGTAAGATTGCCAGATAGTTACTAACTTCTTTTTTTTTCGAGACAGGGTTTCTCTGTGTAGCCCTGGCTGTCCTGGAACTCCCTCTGTAGACCAGGCTGGCCTCGAACTCAGAAATCCGCCTCCCTCTGCCTCCAGAGTGCTGGAATTAAAGGCGTGTACCACCACTGCCCGGCTTTGTTACTAACTTCTTGAAACAAAGGGATGGTTGCCATATTCTGGAACAGGCAGTGTAGAACCATTGGTAGTTTAGTCACTGGTGGAGCATAGCCCAATTCTTGCGAAATAGAGGTTTAATCATAAACAAGAATGAATTTAGTTTGCCTTTACTATAAGGTGGCCTACGATGGAGGTAGGCTGGTTCATCACAGCAAAAGCTCTTAAGTGCAGAGCCATCCCTCCAGCCCCTCACATACTAATTTAAATATTTTAACCTCTTTTTTGATGGTTCTTGTTTTTTGGATTTTAAGCATTTTCTTTTATTGCTGTCAGGTTCTACATCATTATTTTGTAAGATGCTACAGAATTTCAGCTACCCGGTTCATGCAAAATGCGAACAAATCTTTGTGGTAAAAAGTAATATTAAATTGCTTAGTGTTCCACTTGTGGAAATTATAGCAATAAGACCACTAGAGGCTGTGAATGAAAAGCCCAGGCTAAAAGCTGTAATAGGCCAAGTTGAGAGAGAAGAATGTATTCACAAAGGGGACACTTTAACATCACAAAGGAGCAGACTGGTTTAAATGGACATTTTCAATTTTAATGATCCTGATTTCTTAAGTCACTTAACAACTGAGTGCTTTCGCTGGCGCTAAGGAGGCAGTAAAGGAGCAGAAGGAAGACACTTAAGAAACAACCAGCTTCTTGGTTGTTGTTGTTGTTGTTGTTGGTGGTGGTGGTGGTGGTGTGTGTGTGTGTGTGTGTGTGTGTGTGTGTGTGTGAGTTAAGAGACTTCTTCTGAACTTGGAATCTAGCAAAGAACAGAACAAATATCCAATGACACATGTGACCATGTGTCATTGTCCTAGTTTGCTTCCTGTCATTGTGATAAAACACTGACCAAAAGCAAAGTTGGGAGGAAAGAGTTTATTTGGTTTAAAGGTTACAGTCTATCATTGAGGGAAGCCAAGGCAGAAACATGAGGCAGGAACTGAAGCCGAGACTATTGGAGGAATGCTGCTTACTGACTTGCCTTTCATGGCTTGCTCATGGCTTGTTTTATACAAACCAGTACTATCTGCCCAAGGTTGGCACCACCCACAGTGGGTTGTACTCTCTTACATTAACCAATTACCAAGAAAATGCCTCACAGACATGGATGGCCACAGACCAGTCTCATGGAGTCAATTCCTCAATTGAGGTCCTCTAGGTGACTCTAGTTTGTGTGCAGTTGACATACATTCACCAGCCCACAAGGGAACACCTAGAAAATTACTCTAAATTGTTCACTCAACAAGTCATCTTTTTATTGACATTAGTCAGTGTACATAGTACTTGGTTTCATACTAGTGTGTAATGTATTTTGACCATATTCCCATCCTATACCCTCTTAGTCTTCTCTGTAAGAAACTGTTTTGGTTTGTTTCCTTTCAAAGAATTCCTACTGGAATGCATATTTCCTGAACCCCGCCCCCCCCCCCCCCCCCCGTCCCTAATACATCAGATTGGGAAGCCAAGCTTCCACCAATGAGATGAGACATCAGCTAAGTTAGGGATAAAAGACAGAGAGCATCTTAGCCAAGTATGCTTGATAGGCCACTGTGGGTTCTGACACACTCTTTCTCCAAAAAGAATTGCCTTACCAAGCTACTTTCACCTTGTTCATGTGTTCCTTTGGGTGACACTAGGGTTATTCTTGTTTCTAACACTCCCTCTCTTGGCCCTCCCATCGGTTCTCTGTGTTCCTTATGCTTTCTCTTCTACTTTTGTGTCATATCTGTGGTTTTATGCATCTCTATAAAATACAGGATCCAAAAATGAAGAAGAATTTGATGCTTGTCTTTCTAAATCTGACAATTCACTTAATAATCTCCAGGCCCATCAAGATGGCTGAGTGGGTAAAGGCACCTGCTGGCAAACCTGATGACGTGAGACCTTTTCTCCTAGTAAAGCTCACTGCTGAAGGCTCATTTGTGTCAGCTCCTTTTCCAAACGAACTCACCATACAGTGAACCCACTATGTAGCTGCTCTTCTCTGAAATCTAACAAAGTTCTACAAGGAGTATTTAGAAGATGCTTTTGTTAAAATGCTCTGACTCCTTTGGGCTCACAATGGCACTAAAAGCAGGATTGAAACCTGGCATCTTTGCCTTCCTTTTTCATCTATCTCCCCTACTTTGGACTTGATTCCTGCTTGACTCTGCACATAGGACCAATAGGTACCTATCTAGGAATGGGTGATACCTAACCTATCTTATCCCTCTTCTAGTCTGAAGGTACAAAGATAAGACTAAGGCATATTCTTGTCAGCAGCTCCCTGGCCTACACACATATATACAAGGCACCTAAAAGTCTCCATTCATTGTCAGATGCCCTGGAGCTGGAGCTGCCTGATGTGGGTGCTGAAATAGAACTCTAGTCTTCTGCAAAAGCAGCAAGTATTCTTAAATCTCTGAGCCATCTCTCCAACGTCTCTCACCAACGACCCTCCCCCCTTAAGAAGCTGATAGCTTCACTCCTCATAGTCACTTTTGCTGCTGTATCTTTTACTTGAACTTTCTATTTAGTTGAGATTTTTAAAAAGTTGTGCATTTATGCACATTTATCCTGTTAGGTCACCTGTGAGCATTGGCACTCACTTCCCTGAGGGCTGAGCTTCTGGAAGATGGTGCATCAGTGAGGTGAGAGACTCAGAGACATGAGGGGGAAAACATATCTTTTCCTTTGCCTGTGTTAGGTTCATGACTGAGGTTCCCATAACAAAAGACAAGATTCACAAGGGGAAGCCTCCTTTATTTACTATGAATTTTGTGTTTCATGGGACCCTCATAAAATAACAAAGAGATGAAACATGCTATGGAGTATGTCAGGTCTAATGAAGAGTCATGGCTGTATAGTAAGGTAAAGCATATAGTGTCTTGGTAATGTCTACCTCCAAATATAGGTGTTACCAGAACCTTAAGGTTCCTATAGCCTGCTGTGACCCAGGAGACAGAGATTATTGGAAGGAAATAGATTTGTTCAAATCCAGTCCAGAGGAAATTAGAGGAGATTTCCCATTTCAAATATCTGTTTGTTACGTGTTTGGGGCAGTGTGTGTGTGTGTGTATGTGTGTGTGTGTGTGTGTGTGTGTGTGTGTGTGTGTGTGTTTGTTGGGGCTCAGGTGCAGTGGGGGAAATAAAGAGGAACTCTAGGAAGTTCTAGGAAGGGTCTTCCTCTCCAGCTCCTGCCTCCATGTCTCTTCTTCCTCATCAGAATGAGCCTCTGCCTACAGGGCCAGCTTCATTATCTCTTTTCTTTACTTTAATTTTCTGCAAGTTCTTTCATAGACTCTAAGCCTAGAGTCTAAGGAGAAGTGGGTGTTATTGAAGCCCCTCTAGAACAGCATCAGAGGGATGAGGGATGCGATTAGGTGAAAGATCAGAAGATGAGATGCAAGAAATAACTTCTACTTGATTGGTACCTAAGAAGGGCACCTCTCATCCCAGGATCTCATGACTTACTTCAGGGGAAACATCTGTCCTGGGTGTTTTGATCTGCTTCAGGGATGGAAGAAAGGAGAAGGTCCAAGAGACATTCCTGTGCATGCTTGTCTCTCACATTTCTTCAGCTTAAGATAGCTACCACACCAATAATGGTTGATGTCCTGGATCTTATATCAAGCAGCTTTTGATTTTATGACTCATGTCTGTGAATATCTGCAAAAGATGTTTCCAAGATCCAGAGATGCCATTCAGCTTGGTTTCTCCAGAGTGAGGGATCTGTTTTCCATATCCATGCCTCTCCAGCATGACTTGCTTCTTCTGAGAAGGTTGCCAGTGAGAAGCTAGAGAGTTGAGTTGATGCCATTTGATTATGGAATCTTGTTGATTTTTATACAGGATATCACTATGGAGCTCTGCCTGGCCTGGAACCCACAGAAGGCCTGTTTCTGCCTTCTGCCAAGTGCTGGCATTATATGCACATACTACTGGTAACACCCAGCTGTTTATTTTTCTTTTTCACACAGTTTCTCATTCTGTAGTCTAGGCAGTCCTAGAACACCCTATATATTCCAGGCTGGCCTCAAATTGAAGATTATCCTTACCTCCTTAAAGCTGGGATTGCAGATGTGAGTCACCATGCGCAGCTGGAACTAATTTTAAAGCCTGACAATTTAGATTGTCTATTTTTTTTCCTCCCTGCCTTTTTCTTGAAACAAAACTTTTGAAAATGGATGTTCGGTGTTGATTTGTTTCCTCTGGGGAGACTGCTTTTAGTCAGTATGCTGGGAATGTTTTGTAGCCTAAGATAAAGTCTAAGAACCTAGAGGTTAGAGCTAGTGGTCCAGAAAGCTGATCTATCTAGGCTGCATCACTGTCTCCAAGGGGGCTCTCTGAGCTAGAGATACCTCAACACAGGCCAGAGTGACAAGGCCATTTGTTATGATGGTTGCTTTTGCAGAGAATTTAATGGTGTGAGAGCAATATATAATTTAAATAATCCATGTTTCTGAAGTCACAATTCCTGAGAGTATTTTGATAAGTGTATATTGTTTTATAAGGCCTAGGATTAAAGAAAACCCAAGTAATTTTCAAGTCAGAAGAAATCAGCTTTAAATATTCATTTATTTTTTTGAGATATTATGCTTAAGTTGTCCTTTTTGTTTGTTTGAGTCATTGCCTTACTCTTGAGTTGAACTGGCTCCAAACTCTTAGCTTCTCAAATTCAGGGATTATAAAGTATGAGCTGTTACCACAGGCTTTCCTGCTCCTTTTGAAATACCTTTGCTCTTATGAGTGAATAAAAGTGTATCTTCATTTGTTTTGTTTTGCTTATTTTTGTGGTGTTGGAGACTGAACCCAGAGCCTTGAGCATGCTAGGCAGATGCTCTACTACTGCACCCTGCTCAGCCTTAGTTTTCCTTTTCCTAGCATTCCTAGGTGTGCCTCAGGAGTAGAGATTTGTTGTATTCTGCTTAAGAATGGAGAAGTAGGGGCTGGAGAGATGGCTCAGCAGTTAAGAGCACTGACTGCTCAGGACTTAAGGTCCTGAGTTCAATTCCCAGCAACCACATGGTGGCTTACAACCATTCGTAATGAGATCTGTTTCTCTCTTCTGGTGCGTCTGAAGACAGCTACGGTGTACTTACATATAATAATAAATAAATCTTTAAAAAAAAGAAGAAGAATGGGGAAGTAGGGACTGGAGAGATGGCTCGATGGTTAAGAGCACTGTTTGCCCTTTTAGAGGACCTGGGTTGGTTATCAGCACCTACACAGTGACTAAAACCCATCTGTAACTCCAATTCCAGGGAATCTGATATCCCTTTCTGGCCTTTCTGAGCATCAGGCAGACATGTTGTGCACAGACATACATGTAGGCAAAACATTCATACATATATTGGGGGGAGGGGACAGTCTGGCCTCTATGTCTGTAATTCCAGAAGTTGGGAGGTAGAGGCAGGAGCATTTGGAGTTCAAGGCCAGCCTTAGCTACATAACAGATGAGAGGCCAGTCTGGGGTATAATGGAGCTCTGTCTCTTTATTGTTTTAAGTTTTAAAAAAATTATTATTTGTGTGTGTGTGTGTGTGCGCGCGCGCGCGTGCGTGGGTGCATGCACATGTGTACATGTATGAAGAGTATAGGTGTACACACACCATAGCAAATGTGGAGGTCAACCTTTACTGTGGATTCTAAGGATCAAATTCAGGTTGTCAGGCTTTGGAAGTTTGGGCCTTTTCCATCTAAATCATCTCACAGGTGCATTACACAGTATCAAAAATGCAAAAGAAACAAATGTCAACAAGGAGAAAAGGAAAAGTAGGACTGGAGATGTGGTTCAGTGACCAAGCAATTACCTAGCATAGCAAGGCTCTAGGTTCTATTTGCACGGAAGCACAAAGTGAGCATGAGGGAGAGAGGGTATAGATCTGTAGTTTTCTTGGAACTTAGCCACAGCCATCTTGTCTATAGCAATTTTCTTGCTATAAAGGGAGAGAGGAATGGTTGTTGAGAGCAAAAGCATAAAATATTTACTATTTGGCCCTTTGCAGAAAAGGCTTGTCAATTGCTGATTGTGAGTTGCAAAGAAAAGTTTTTTTTTTTTAAATTGATTATTTGAGAATTTTGCATCATGCACTGTTGTGAATAGCCCTGGGCTGTTTGTAATCTGCTAATTCTGCCCTCCTGTGAAGGGCTTCAGACAAGGAGTGAGTTACACCTGTGACTTGTGAACCAATCCCTTAATGAATAAAAGAGCCAATCACTGGGAGCAGAGAGAGACTTCTGGGATGGAGAGGAGAAGAGAGAAGGAAGAAACCAGTAGCCAACATCAAACTAAATGGAGAGAAACTCGAAGAAATCCCACTAAAATCAGGGACTAGACAAGGCTGCCCTCTCTCTCCCTATCTATCAATATAGTACTTGAAGTTCTAGCTAGAGCAATCAGACAACAAAAGGAGGTCAAAGGGATACAAATTGGAAAGGAAGAAATCAAAATATCACTATTTGCCGATGATATGATAGTATACTTAAGTGACCCGAAAAACTCCACCAGAGATCTGCTACAGCTGATAAACAACTTCAGCAAAGTGGCTGGATACAAAAATTAACTCAAGCAAATCAGTAGCCTTCCTATACTCGAAGGATAAACAGGCTGAGAAAGAAATTAGGAATTACACCCTTTACAATTGTCACAAACAATATAAAATATCTTGGTGTGACTCTAACCAAATAAGTGAAAGATCTGTATGACAAGAACTTCAAGTCTCTGAAGAAAGAAATCGAAGAAGACCTCAGAAGATGGAAAGATCTCCCATGCTCATGGATCGGCAGGATTAATATAGTTAAAATGGCCATTCTGCCGAAAGCAATCTACAGATTCAATGCTATCCCCATCAAAATCCCAACTCAATTCTTCATAGACCTAGAAAGAGCAATTCTCAAATTCATATGGAATAACAAAAGGCCCAGGATAGCAAAAACTATCCTCAACAATAAAAGGACTTCTGGGGGAATCAGCCTCCCTGACTTCAAGCTGTACTACAGAGCAGTAGTGATAAAAACTGCATGGTATTGGTACAGTGACAGGCAAGTAGATCATTTGGAATAGAATTGAAGACCCAGAAATGAACCCACACACTTATGGTCACTTGATCTTCGACAAAGGAGCTAAAACCATACAGTGGAAAAAGGACAGCATCTTCAACAAATGGTGCTGGTTCAACTGGCGGTCAACATATAGAAGAATGCAAATTGATCCATTCCTATCTCCCTGTACAAAGCTCAAGTCCAAGTGGATCAAGGACCTCCACATAAAACCAGATACCCTGAATCTAATAGAAGAGAAAGTGGGGAAGAGTCTCGAACACTTGGGCACAGAGGAAATGTTCTTGAACAGAACACCAATGGCTTGTGCTCTAAGATCAAGAATTGACAGATGGGACCTCATAAAATTACAAAGCTTCTGTAAGGCAAAGGACACTGTAAATAGGGCAAACTGGCAACCTACAGATTGGGAAAAGATCTTTACCAATCCTACATCCGACAGAGGGCTAATATCCAATGTATACAAAGAACTCAAGAAGCTAGATTCCAGAGATCCAAATAACCCTATCAAAAAATGGGGAAGAGAGCTAAACAGAGAATTCTCGACTGAGGAAACTTGAATGGCTGAGAAGCACCTAAAGAAATGTTCAACATCCTTAGTCATCAGGGAAATGCAAATCAAAACAACCCTGAGATTTCACCTCACACCAGTCAGAATGGCTAAGATCAAAAACTCAGGTGACAGCAGATGTTGGCGAGGATGTGGAGAAAGAGGAACACTCCTCCATTGCTGGTGGGAATTCAAGCTGATACAACCTCTCTGGAAATCAGTTTCGCGGACCCTCAGAAAAATGAACATAATACTACCTGAGGACCCAGCTATTCCACTCCTGGGCATATACCCAGAAGATGCTCCAACATGTAATAAAGACACATGCTCCACTATGTTCATAGCAGCCATATTTATAATAGCCAGAAACTGGAAACAACCCATATGTCCCTCAACAGAGAAATGGATACAGAAAATGTGGTACATTTACACAATGGAATACTACTCAGCTATTAAAAACAATGACTTCATGAAATTCACAGACAAATGGATGGAACTTGAAAATAACATCCTGAGTGAGATAACTCAGTCACAAAAGAATAAACATGGTATTTACTCACTGTTAAGTGGTTATTAGCCTAAAAGTTTGAAATACCCAAGAGTCACTTCGCAGGAACAGTAGTACTGAGTATGAGGTCCCAGATGGAGGGCTTGGAGAAAGGACTGAAGGAGCTGAGGGAGTGTGCATCCCCAGGGAGGTAGCAACACTGGCAACTGGCCTGACCCCCCATACTTCTGGAGACTGATCCACCAACTAAAGTATACACATGGAGGGACCCATAGTGCTGGCCACAAAGACTGCAGAGGAGGGTCTTGTTACCCGTTAGGGGGAGGAGAGGCCCTTGGGCCTGAGGGTGTTATATCCCCCAGTATAGGAGAATGTCAAGGAGGGAAGAGGAGAGTGGG
>JADRCH010007459.1:0-45987 GCA_019843965.1 Rhynchomys soricoides | reverse complement strand
AGGAAGAGAGGGAGAGAGAGCTTTTTGGAACGGGTAAGGTGTAGCTACTAGAGTCTCCTGGGGGATTCACAAGGATTCGCCACCAGAGGAATCAGATTTAAATAAGGCTTACAAGTTTAGGTTCAGTTGATGTGCCCAGAGATTGAGTTATCATTGTTTCTGAACTAAGTTTGTGTTGCGTTTTCCTTCACGCAGCGGCTCGTCTGGGTTCCAGAGAGAAAGGTAGAGCAGCAAAGTGTGGGTTTGCCTAATGTGCACCACAGAGGCCATGAGGGTATTGAAGCATGGGCTGGCATGATAGTGACCTGCCAGTGGGAACCTAGTGAGCTGGGTGGAGAGATCATGGAGCTCTGAGTCAGAACTCATGAGATGCAATCGGGTCGGCCATCGCCCGCCAGTGCATGGCTGGCCAGCCCACCGGGGATGAGAGAACCAGGGCATAGCGTGGGAACATGTGCCATACATTCCTTCTTTTTAAATACCATTCTGCAATAATGTACCCCCCCCCAATCATGCTCACCTCCCAGTCCTCCCTTGTCCTCCTCTACCCTCAAAAAGAAGAAAGTGAAAAATAAAGAAAAAAAAAACATTTGTTTTTATACCATATACTCACTGGACCATGGTCAAATTCCTAGTGGCCAGCCCCAGCCAGGGAGGATGAATCTACATCTGTATCCACTCCAGAAGCCATCAATTGAGGAGAGCTATGTGGTGGTCAGAGAAGGGCAGGGCCAGTTCTCCCATTCTCATTAACATCAATATGGCTTTAGGCAGTAGCCCAGACCATGGACATCTGAATGGGCTTCAGGGGTAACACGGACTGCAGATACTTACACAGACCCCTAGCCATATCAGGAGCACTGAACCACTAGTAGCCCTCAGCAGATGCACAGACCACGGGGCCTCAGTATGGCCAAAGGTGGCTAGACAGGTCACTCACGTCAGTATGGCCCCCTTGAGGTAGCAAAGCCCAAGGACATCACCAAAACCCCAAGCAGCAGCACAGACTGCATACCTCCACATGGTTCTTAGGTGCAATTCATCCTGGTCTGGGGCAGCATCATGAACCATATACACCAACATGGCCTCCCGTGGCATCATGGATCATGATAGTCTTCAATGAGGTCCAATCTGGAAAGGGAACCTTTCCTTATCTTGGGCCTCTGTTGTTCCCTGGGGGATACGGCAGCTGTGCAGCATGTTCTGGGGCGGAGTCTGCATCTGTATAAGCTCCAGGCTGCTGAATACCATCCTACCGACTCTACTGGGTAATAACAGCATGTCAATATCAGCCCTCTCTCTCACCTGTCATCAGCATCACATCTCCAGTTACGCCTCTTTCCATAGCACATGCACCAGTCTGTTTTGCTCTTTCCCACCTCTCCATCACATTTGAACATCATATTTGTTCATTGTAGTGGCAATGGGTGTCATCTTCCCAAGAAAAGGTTTTGGACACGTCTAAAATATAATCTAAGCTTGAAAGAAAAACATTTTCATAGGTGAAAATGGCTTCTTAAACAAACAAACAAACAAACAAACACAAACAACAATAACATCATGACATGAGATCGAAAGATTTCAGAAAAATCTCAGTTTAGCCTCTGTACTCAGGAGCTTACTCTTATCCTTAGGTTTCATATTATCAGGTTGTTCTGGATTCTTCCCAGAGCAATATTGTGTGGAGATGATTTTTTTCTCTTTTTGCTACATGGTTAAAGAAGCATTTTTATCTTAGATAAGAGTCTATTTCTCTATTAACTAGAAAAAGAATAATAAAATAACCCTGAGGGGGGAAAGTATACGGGGGAAAGACCAATACTTAATTCAGCCAGTGACAGACTTGACTCTGAATTGATGCAGCCAGAGAGAATGTAGAAGATGTGGTCTAACTAGGGAAGGTATTAATACAGTGCTTAACTGGATCCTAAGGGGTGAATAGGAGGAGAGCAGATGCATCTTTCAATTATGAGTGCTGACAACACGTTATTGGCTAGCATCCCAGACTCTTCCCAAGGATGCTCCTGAGATGCAGTGGTCCCACCTCAAATAATGCTGCCCAGATTTGGATTTGAAGAATCCTGAATGCTAGCAATTCCTCTAGGCTCCACCAGCAGCTACCTAGCAACAACTTGCATCTCTGCCTGCCTGGTATGGGCCAGAACCAAGGCATATAAGGACTGCTCTGTCTGTCTCTGCCTCTGTCTCTGTCTGTCTCTGTCTCTATCTTCTTTCCCCCTTCCCACATGTTCCTGGCCATGCCTCTTCTCTTCCTCTCTCCTCTCTCTTCCTGTCCTTCTCTGTCCCCCTCCTTTCTCTGCCTCTACACATTCTCCACCCCCACTTCTATTCACCCAATAAACTTCTTTTTGTATTAATCTGTAGCATAGCTTGATTGCTCAGGGGGAAACCTTGGCAGGGCCTGCTAAGTTGCTCCCTCCTGCGGCATTATACCACAGTTTTATAAAACACCACACTGAAAACAGTTGTAACTGGAGTTTTAAGGGCAAACCCCTGGCTTTTGGGAGCCCCAACAGGCTTAAGTTGGCTATCATCACACTGATGAATGAGACCAGTAATTGGAAGGGACAAAGAAATGAGATTTAGTCAATGTGACCACAGGAGGAAGAGATAAAGGCATTCCCTGACCCCAAGTCTGCATCCAAGGTTCTGACATGAGCTTTAGGTTTCGTAGAGAAAGTTTGGGATGCATGGCATGAACAGGAGGTCTACATATTTCAGCAGTACTGGTCAAGGTGCGCTCTGATCTCTGATCTCTCATTGTTTCAGTTCTGAATCTGCAAGATAGGTGGAAGAAGTATTTTTAAAAGATTTTTAGTGTGTGTGTGTGTGTGTGTGTGTGTGTGTGTGTGTGTGTGGTATATGAGTGCCTATGGAGTCAGATAAAGGCACTGTGTCTTCTTGCACTGGTGTTACAGGTGCTTGTGAGCTGCCAGATGTGGGTGTAGGGACCCGAACTTCCTCTGGAAGAGCAGTAAGTACTTTTCACCTCTGAGCCTCTCTCTAGCCCCATTGAAGACGTCTTTATTTCTGAAGCACACATGTCACGCAAGCATTTGGGAGGAGAGACAGAAGCACGAGGAACTCAAAGTCATCTTTGGCTACATGTCAAGTTCAAGGCCAGCCTTGATCTCAAAAACCAAATGATCAGAAAAAGCTAGGATCAAAGGTGTGACATACCCCCCTCAACCTAACCCACATATATTACTAAACATTTTGGTTTAAAATGTTTTATTCATTAATATTATGCATGTGTGCATGCATGTATATGGTATGCATAGGAACACATTTGTGTGTGTCACTTGTGGAGGTCAAAGGACAACATTTGAGAGTTGGTTCTATCCTTCCACCATGGGTTCTGGGGATCAAACTCAAGTTGTTAGTCTTGTGCCAACAAGTACTTTTATTGACGAAGTCATCTCGTCAGCCCAGTACAAATTTTTTTCATGGCCATTTTAAATTTCTGGTTCTGTCTGCTTGTGTTTGTGGGTTTTCAAGCTTGATATTTTTCCTGCTTTTTAATTCTTTAAGTGGCAGAGAAAATGAACCCAATCAAAACCTCTAGACTGTATCATAGCCACATGTATCTAGCTAGTGACTAAAGCCTTGGAAAACACAGCTTTAGACATTGCTTTAAGGAAACATACAGTGCTAAGAAGAAGAAAGCTTTTGATGACAATCATTAAAGAACAGTAAGGCAAAGAGAAAAGAAGGGAAATGGGAGAGAGGGTTGGGGAGAAGGTTAGTGGTTATGTACTTGCTGTGTAAACATGGGGCCTGGAGTTCAGTTTTCCTTGAAGCCCTATAGATATCATATTGGTTTGTAATTCACCTGTAATTCCAGCCTGGGAAGGTGAATACAGGGAATCCCCACAGTAAGCTGGCTAGCAAGACTAGCAATATTATTGTGCTTTTGGTTTGATGGAGAGACCTTGTCCTTGAATAAGGTTGAAGATGATTCCTGGCATCAACATTTTCTTGGTAGAGGAGTTCAGATTTCAAGAACCCACATCAATGCCAGGTGGCTTCCACATGCATGCACACCCATGGCAAATTGAAAATGGCCAAGATAGAATACTAACCAAAGGTCTATGTAAGAAGAGCTGTCACAATAGCTATAGGGATCACCACTTCACTGTCTTGCAGAATAGTAGAGAATGGAATAAACTTTGACTTCTACAAAAGCAACTGGAGATTTATAACCAAGGATAGAGGTAGAGGGTACATCAATGGTTGGAAAATTACAGTGCAGAAACATCAGAAATAAAGGGTTCTCTTGCTCTATCTATCATCTATCTATCTATCTATCTATCTATCATCTGTCTGTCTCTTGGTTCTGTATATATTGGTGCAATCTAGGAGTCTTGATCAGGTTTGTTTTCTCTGCTAGTTTAAGAATTAAAAGATGGGGCCTGGAAAGATGGCTCAGTGGTTGAAAGCATTCACTGCTCTTCTGAAGGTCCTGAGTTCAATTCCCAGCAACCACATGGCAGTTCACAACTGTTTGACGAAATCTTCCAGTATAAAGATTTACATACAGACAAAAGTACCCATATACATAAATAAACAAATCTTCTTTAAAAAAAGAAAAGAAGAAAAAGGCAGGAAATATCTGAAGTGCAATAGGTAGTAGCAGAGAATGCTCAAGCACCACAGACAGAGTCAGTATTTGAAGAAAGGCATTTACTAGGGAGTGGGGATGAGGAAACACATGCAGCAGACACACAGAGACCCTGTATGAAGCAGAAGAGGGCCCAGGAAGCAGAAAACTCCAGTATCTTCTGGAGAGATGGGAGTTTAAAAGCCTCTGAAGAGTCTGCCTCCCCCAGTTTAGGGCTGGTCAGTTTGAAGGGATGGTTGGTTGCCCCAAACTGTTGTGGGACGTTGTCCTAATCCAGCCTTGAACTTGTTGAGTCATTCTATCCACATGGGCCTGCTGGTGGGAGACAAAAGCCAACAAGGCCTTGTTAGCTTTTGTCTCAAATTAGGAGGTTGAGGAAGAACTTGGCCATCTTGGAGATTTGCCACCTTTATTATCTAACCATGGCTCCCCTCCCTACCTGTCTATCAGGGAGTCTGTCTAACTCCTAGTGTCTCAATATAACAGAAAACATGAAGACTTTATTTTCTGATTCTGGCTTATTTTGTGTAACATAGTGATTTCTATTTACCTCCATTTTCCTGCAAATGTCATGATTCTGAGGCAGAAAATGAAGAGCCACAAGAAGGAATACATGGGAAAGAAAAGAGGTCCAGGGAACTTCAGACACCACTGATAAAACCAAAACTGCTGCAGAGACCATGTCTGCTTTCCTAACCACACCTCAAACAGAGATGTCAAAAACAATAATCTGTGCTTACTTCAGACCAAAATGATCTATAACTTTCAGTCTTTAGCACTGGCCTCTCTTTCCTAAATCAGGACAAAAACCTCATAAATCCACCTTACAGCTTTGTTTACAAAAGGAAATTCTTTTACCTTTAAACCTTGCTGTAAATTACTCTCTCTTTCTCTCTGAGTTGTATAGCTTAGAAAGCCACAGGATCAAACACAAAGCCACTGTAAAGACAATAAGGCATGGTTCTCCTTTGAGAAGCCTATACCTATGCTTGAGAGTATCTTGCCTTACTCACCACCTACTCAGCATCTCTGCCCCCCCACACCCTTTGGTTTGAAATCTATATGGTATGGCTAGGGAGATGGCTTAGTGACTGCACTAGCCTGAAAACAAACAAACAAACAAACAAACAAACAAAGGAAACACTACTAGGAGATGGAGACAGGAGAATCCCTTCCCAGCCAAGCTACCAGGCCATTGTGGAGTGTGTAGCACAACAGCAGAATTAAGAGTCTTAACAAGATGGCCATCTTCACTAGGTGGCAGGCCATGACAAACTCCTGAGAGCTGTTTCTCAAAGTCATATAAGTGTTCACCATGGTGTCTGAACATCTACACTCATGAGCACACCTACATACACACACATCCCTGAAATAAAATTTAAGATGAATTTTAAAAAAAATTTAGCATTGTAGTCTCTTTTGATAGATTTTAACTCAGCTTCATGGCTTCATACTGGCTTGTCCTGCCATTTTATCCTATGGGGGAAGTCAAGAAACCTGAGTTTTCTTTAGTGCTGATCTCTGGAGAGAATCTTCTCTTTGACTGAATTTGGTCTAGGCTGCTGCTCAGGCTGTGCACTACCTACAGAAACCCTTCCTTTCTCATATTATGGACATCTGCTGTCAGTCTTCAGCTAACAGACTTCTGGGTGCCATCAAAAGGGGTACTGGTAGCATAGTCCCCCACATCCTTCCTTGCATCCTGCTGGGGAATTAAAAAGACATGTTGTAGGACTAGTTGTAAACTCTGTCCCCTTCTCCCCCTTCCTCAGATGTTGTTGAAAATATTTAATCTCAATCTGGGGTTTCTATCCTGCCTTAACACACACACACACACACACACACACACACACACACACACACACCCCCTTTATATTTACAATAAGCCTTAATCAGAACAAGAGCTGGGCAGATATCTATCCTCTATGCTATTATGTCTATTTTCCGGCCAATAATCTCATTATATAATTTGCCCTGTTTGGTCTGGGCTGTTCTTAACTTGTGTTAGCCAGCCCACATAGTCATTATATTAAGATTCTTACTCCATGGCAGCTTCTCCTCTATTCATACCTTCCCTCTCCTCCCATGGTTCTCCTCTCACTCCAAGCCCAAGAACCCTAAACCCCATCTATGTCTCTTCTGCCAAGATATTGGTTGTTGGCAACTCTATTTACCAATTGGGGATAATTTAGGGGAGCAAGGTCACATAGCATCACCTGGGTCTACATAGGACCTCTTGGAGCAACCAGTATTTAGCATATTAAAAAACCAAACCTCAACACTCATAGACCTACAAGAAGGTACCCCAGCTCTGCCACATGGGCCAGATTCCTTTTATTAGAGCCAACACCATATTGTTGTCTATCTGTCTGCTAATGGCATTAGTAACTATTCTAATCCATTTCTTACCCCAACAATCCATTTCTGTGTCCCTCTTAAACCCTACATCTGAGACCGTTCACTATCTTATTATGGCCCTGTGTCTCTTTTGCCTGACACCACTGACAATTTCGTTTTTTCCTTATGGCTGTCTAAAATTTCACTGTGTATATGTACCATATTTTCCTTTATTTTTAATTGGCTGATGACCATCTAGGCTGGTTCCATTTCTTTGTTACTGTGTAATACAGCAGCAATGAACATGGATGAGCAAGTATTTCTGTGGCATGTCTTAGAGCCCTTCAAGTTTGTTTCCAAGAGTGGTATAGCTGAGCTATGTTGTACTTATTTTCAGTTTTTTTGAGGAACCTCTATGTTGATTTCCATAGTGGTTGCACAAGTTACCATAGTTATCATTCCAAAGAAGATTCCTTTCTTCCTTTTTAACTTTTACACTTACTTACTATGGTGGTTTGAATATGCTTGGCCAAGTGAGTGGCACTATTAGGAGGCGTGGCCTTTTTGGAGTAGGTGTGGAAATGTATCACTGTGTAGGTGGGCAATGAAATCCTCCTCCTAACCACATGGGAGCCAGTCTTCTCCTAGCAGCATTCAGATGAAGATGTAGAACTCTCAGTTCCTCCTGCACCATGCCGGCCTGGATGCTGCCGTGCTCCCTCCTTGATGATAATGGACTAAACCTCTAAACCTGTAAGCCAGCCCCAATTAAATGTTGTCCTTATAAGAGTTACCTTGGTCACGGTGTCTGTTCACAGCAGTAAAACCCTAACTAAGACACTTACTGTGTGTGTGTGTGTGTGTGTGCGTGCGAGTGCATGTGTGTGTGTGTGTGTGTGTGTTGTGTATTGTAGGATATTGAGTATGTGCCAAGGCACAAGTCTGGAGATCAGGGGACACATTATAGGAATTGGTTCTCTCCTTCTACCATGTGAGTTCTGAGGCTTAAACTCAGGTGATCAGGTTTGGTGGCAAACACATTCACCCACTGAGCCATTTTTCTGGTCCCTTCAAAGGGGACTCCTGTAGACCAACTAAACAGGATTTGGGGGGAAGGTAGACCAGGGTGATATAATATCTAGGAGCTAGTCCAAGATAAAATGGGCACTTTGCAAAGGTGCCTGACTCCTTAATTTTGGCCCATAAAGGTATCTAAAAGCAAGACAACATAGTGTTCTTGGGGGGAAGGAGTGACATCCATTACTTAGACTGACTAGTCTGGCATCTGTTAGGTAACAGCTTTAAGCCATGAGGAATTGAGTCAGGCTTTAGTGGGTGCTAGCCACTAGCCATTAAGAATGCCTTAGCCCTAGTCTTAACCATTCTGCTCCACCTGCAGAAACATGCCTGGGTGTCAAAAACAACCCACCCTGCTTCCAGTCAAACAAACAAAAAAAATAAGCTATAGCTTCCTGGTAACTACCCACATATGTATGTATATATCAAACTTGAGTGACAGTGGCCCCAAACACAGATTTATGTTACTCTAAATTCCATGTTCCAATGTAGAAGCAGTTTGAGTAAGTTTTTATCGTAACAGAACAAAGGAAGTCATAAATCAAGAACTCTTAAAATAGTTGAGGCCTGTAGGCCTCAGATGCTATCTGATGACATTCTTAGCTTTTGGGTTGGTAGAAGCGAGTGGTCTGCTAAGTTAATAGGTTCCAAAAGGTTTAGTCACAGCATGTTCAGACCCAGATTCTTCTCAAGAATTCTCTTTGACACATGAAACCCAGACTGGCATCAAACTTGGAATTTTCCTGCCATTCCCAACTAACTCAAATAATATACTCTTAGAGGTATTTTGATTTCTTTGTGTCTTGTTTTCCTAGTTTCTTTTATTGTAACTTCACTCTTATGCATTTTTACACCTGCCCAGGCAGGCTCTTATAGGGGTTAATTTTCTTAGAACTTAAATTTCAGGCAAGAGGTTTATTGTGAAAATAAAATGGTTGTAGGTGGGCTTCCATAGCTGTGACAAATGTCTACTGCCTATAAATTGATGCCTCAATTAAAACTTTTAGTTACAATCATTTGATTCACAGAGACAGCAGTGAAGTCAATAAGTAAGGTGACATGCTTATTATATAACTGAGAACATATTTTTTTCTAATAAGGCACTGAGGTGGTTAATCTCAACAGTCAACTTGATGAGATCTAGAATTTCCTGGGAGAGGAGCCACTGAGCATGCCTGGGGGTTGGGCTTATCTTGATTAGGTTAATTATGTGGAAAGATCCACCCACTGTGGGTGGCATCATTCCTTGGGCTGCGATCCTGGACTTTATAAAAAATAGAAAGTGAGCTGAGTACAGGCATTCATTTTTCATGTCTTCTGACTGTGATTGCAATATGTCCAGTACCTTAAAGCTCCTGTTGCCTTGCTTTTTCCACCAGGATGGACTGTATTTCAAAGCCTTTCTACCTTAATTTGCTTTTGTCAGGGTATTTTATCACAGCAACAAAAAGTAACTAAGACAAGCATCATGTTGCTTTTCTAAGAGACACATTTGGAAGTGATTTCATTATACAAGAGAGACAATCTAATTGCAGAAAACTCCTAAACCCTGTTTCCATAGCTTATTTAATCTTAAGAAATCCTATTTTGATAATGGTAATAGTAAAAACAAAGTAGCCAGGTAATGGATTTGTCCTAGAGATCCACAAAAACATGAATGGATTTTTAAAAAGTGGTATATATACACAATGGAGTTTTATTCATCCATAAAGAAAAATGAAATTGCCATTTGTAAGAAATAAGATGGACTGTAAGATAATCATATTAAATAAGACAATCCAGACTCAGAAAGACAAATATTACCTGCTTTCTCTTATATGCAGAATCTAGATTTAAATACACATAAAAACAGGTAAAGGTGCTTGCAGCCATGCCTGACTACTTGAGTTCAATCTCCAAGACTCTCATGGTAAAAGGAAAGAAATGACTTCACCAAGTTGTCCTCTGACTTCCACCCATGTGCTGTGATGTATAAGTCTGCCCCCAACACACACATAGATAAGTGTAACAAAACAAGAACAATAAAACAAACAAATTTTCATATAAAAATGTAACATGCCAAGCTAGACATAAACAAGTAGCCACATGTCCTCAATCCAAAACTCCCAATTGTAGAGACAGGAAAAGAAAATCATAATTTAGTGAACATGTAAAGAAAATTAATCATATGTATATATATATGTAAACACACATGAAAGAGTCCTAAAAGTATAAATCTCTGTATATATAATTGATACATAAACTAGCTTACAGAATAGTTAGTTGAAAAATGTCTAGTGGGCTTTTCCAGTTTATTCTTTCATGGAAGCTCAGCATGTTGTCTCTCTTCGTCTGTGCATATGTGCACACATGCCTGTGCATATGTGTCTGACATACATGAGCGTGTGTATGTTGCAATGAGGGGATAGTGGTTACAAATTTAACCTTATTTCCATTTCCATTTTGAAAAGTAATTAATTGCCAAGCAAGCCTGACAACTTGAGTTCAGTCTCTGGAACCCATGTATTCATGGAAGGAGATGAATTGACCCCACACAATGGTCCTCATACCTTCACACATGTGCTGTGATGTATGCTCTTCCTAGCATCACACACACACACAAACAATAAATAAAATAAAAATTTTAAGGGATAATTGTAGTAAATAGTCATCTTTATGTAGTGTGCTGGTTGATTTTGTCAACTTGACAAACCTAGACATATCTGGAAAGAAGGGATCTAAGTTGATTAAATACCTCCATAAGATTGGCCTGTAGGCAAATCTATGGGGTATGGACTTGACTAACAGTTGATGTAGGAGGGCCCTGTCCACAGTATGTGGTGCCATCCTTGGCCATGTGGTCCTGGATTCTATAAGAAAGCAGTCTAATCAGGTCATTAGGAACAAGCCAGTGAGCAATGGCCTTCCATGGTCTCTGCTTCAGTTCTTGCCTCCAGGTTTTTACCTTGAGTTCCTGCTCTGACTTCTCTCTGTGATTGACTGTAATCTTGGAGGCAAAACAAACCCTTTCTTTTCTAAGTTGCTTTTGATTATGGTCTTATCACAGGAACAAAAATTTTGTTACTCTTAGGCATTGTGTTTTTGCAACTCATTTAAGAATACAAGGCTTAGTTTCAGTCCTTTTAATAGCTGCTATTACAAACTGTTTAAAATAATTAAGTAATGCATGTTAATAGTCAGATAATAGTCAAACTCATGGTCATATTAGATCCTAATTTAGTTAATTATAATAAAATGTTTTCAAGGTTATTCAAATAGTAATTAGCTAAAAAAAAATCAATGTTTAACAATTAATTCAGTTATGCTATATATAGATGGTCTTCAAAAGTATCAAAGATTCACAGAATATGGCACTTAAGATTATGTAATTATAGCCCGGCAGTGGTGGCGCACACCTTTAATCCCAGCACTTGGGAGGCAGAGGCAGGCAGATTTCTGAGTTCAAGGCCAGCCTGGTCTACAGAGAGAGTTCCAGGACAGCCAGGGCTATACAGAGAAAACCTGTTTTGAAAAATCGAAAAACCAAAAAAAAAAAAAATTATGTAATTATTAAAAGATCTTTTGACTACAAGACATATCTGCTCCTGACAGTATCACTATTCCATTTCAAGAAAGATGATGATATGATCATCAATAACCTTCATATAGAGTTGCTTCAATTATGGCAAGCTAGCCACTAGTAAAAAAAAAGCCTTAACTTTATCTGCAAATAAAATGCTGTCCAAAAAGGATAAATGGATACAAGACAGTCAGTTGCTAAGCACTACCAATACAGGGTAAGCAAGTCCTTCATAATTCCTGCTTCATTTAAATTCTTCAGATGTTCTGGGCCAGAAGGCTCAAGATAGATGCTCCAATGTTATAAGAAATATTGGGAACTGTCCAAGAAGTAAGTTATCTCTGCCATTTCTATGATTTTTGAAAGCTTCATCCCTAGACTTCCTGCATACTCAAATAATATTTATTCCTTCTCAAATCTCTTACTGGGTTGAAGACTAGATAGTTATAGTCTCACAATTAAACTTAAGTTGTTTAAAGTTTAAAAAGGTGTTCTAGATTTAAAAAGATAGTTTTAGGATGGTAATACTGATTAAAACCAAAGATAATTTAGGCATAAAATTTTAAACTCATTAAATTAGGATAGATGATAAAATACCTTATCTAAATTGCCAAATATAATGGACTGGACATTATAAATGTATATAATACCTTGCAAATGTCATAATTGTTATAATTATATTCAATCTATATCTGAGAGAAAAGAAGCCTTTTATTGGACTCAAAATAGGAACTATTTATGTTTGGTCTTTTTCTGTGTATTGTAATGCTAAGTGTGGACCCCCAAGACCTGGTTGCCCCAGAGACAAGAGAGTCTGCACATAGACCAAAGTGATTTTATGTGAACTTGTCCCCAAGTTATTTCTGATTGGTAAATAAAGATGCCAACTGACAATAGCTGGGCAAAAAGAGACATAGGCGGGCTTTAGTGTTCCTAGACCTGGGGATTAGAGGGGAACTATGAAGGAGAGAAGGTAAGGATAAAAAAAAGTCACCATGCATTAGGAATCAAGGAAATGTGGCCCTGAGGGCTGGCCAATTAGAGCTAAGAGCAGCTCAGATAAAACATAGTAAGTAATAACCTGGGTTTATCAATGAAAAGTTGATTCTAGTAACATAGAGAGCAGACATCTGCCCAGCTTGTGTGCTGTTTAAGGCTTATTGTAACTATAAATGTGTGTATGCTTTTATCTGAGAACTAAATGATCAAGGTGGGGTAGAAACCCCAGATTGGGATTAAAAATTTTCTTTCTTTTTCTTTTTCTTTTTTTCTTTTTTGCACAGACTTATAAATTATCTACTACCTATTAATCTTTTTTAAAAAAATTATTGGTTATTTTATTTATTTACATTTCAAATGTTATCCTCCTTCCAGTTTCCCCTCCCCAAACACCCTATCCCATACTCCCTTTCCTCCTGCTTCTATGAGGGTGCTCCCCCCCCCTTGCCTCACTGCCCTAGCATTTCCCTATGCTGGGGCATTGAGCCTTCACAGGACCAAGGGCCTCCCCTCCCACGGATACCCAACGAGGCCATCCTCTGCTATATATGCAACTGGAGCCATGGGTCCCTCCATGTGTATTCTTTGGTTGGTGGTTTAGTCCCTGGAAGCTCTGGGGGGTCTGGTTGGTTGATACTGTTGTTCTTCCTATGGGGTTGCAAACCCCTTCATCTCCTTCAGTCCTTCCCCTAATTCCTCCATTGGGGTCCCCATGCTCAGTCTGATGGTTGGCTGTGAGCATCTGCATCTATATTGGTAAGGCTCTGGTAGAGCCTCTCAGGAGACATCCATATCAGGCTCCTGTCAGCAAGCACTTCTTGGTATCAGCAATAGTTTCTGGGTTTGGTGGCTACATATGGGATGGATCCCTAGGTGGGGCAGTCTCTGGAAAGCCTTTCCTTCAGTCTCTGCTCCACTCTTTGCCCCTGCATTTCCTTTAGACAGTTGCAATTCTGGATTAATATTTTTGAGATGGGTGGGTGGCCCCACCCCTCAACTGGGGGCCATGCCTAACCTCTGGATATGGACTCAACAAGTTTTCCCTTCCTTTTTGTGTGGTATTTCAGCTAATGTCATCCCCATGGGGCCCTGGGAGCCTCTTGCTTTCCTGGCATCTGGGACTTTCTGGTGGCTCCCCCAGTTCCTCATCCCCCATTGCTACGCACCTCTGTTCAATTTCCTGACCCTCTGTACATCTCCCCAGTCTCCTCCCACACCAGATCCTGCCCCCCTTTTTCTCCTCCCCTCCTCTCTTCTTTTCAAGTCCCTCCCACCCTCATGTGATTAAAAATTTCTACAACAGTAGGACACAAGTCTTTCTTTTCTCTTTCTCTCTCTCTTTCTTTCTTTCTTTCTTTCTTTCTTTCTTTCTTTCTTTCTTTCTTTCAGACAGGCTCTTAATATGTTCTTCAAGCTGGCTTTGAACTTGAGGTGTTCTTCCTGACCCTACCTCCCAAGTGCTAGTGTTACAGTCATGTGTCAGCACACTTAGCTGGCATGATGCAATGTTTTGTGATACATTTTCTAATTGAGTTGCAGAAACAATCCATGTGATTGTTTTACTCTTTCATTTTTTGATGGGCTTGCATAATTGGAATTAAGTTATTTGAAGTGAAACAAGATGAATCTTGTTTACTGAGAAACATTTAAATATCATTGGTACAAACAAGTATCACAGAAGTGTTACTTACAAACTCAAGTACTGTCTCCTTCCTCCAGAAGGTTTTCCCCAATAGTTCCTCAATTTGATAATTCAATAAAAGCTGAAATAGGTGCCCATCCTTTTGGGCTTTTACTCATTTTACAACCCATTCAAATCTGTCATATTATTATGAGACATGACTCTTTTGTTGGGAAGAATGACTGAAGGATAGTACTTCATTAATAGTACTTGAAATAAAAACGAATAAAGGGCTGGAGATATGGCTCAGTTGGTAGAATGCTTGTCTAGCATGCAGTTAGCCCTGGTTCAACTACATAAACCAGACATGGTGGCACATACCTGTGATTACAGCATGTAGAGGCCATCTTGGACTCCATGAGACCCTGTATCAAACAACAACAAAAACCAAACCAACTAACGTATGACCATAGATTGGACATCATTGGACAAGTTTCTTCTCCAGTGTGCAACATTTGATGTATAGATTCTTAAAAGTTCAAGGAGTAGAGAATAAGTAACTGTGGAATGATCAGTTAGTTTCTAAAGAGGCCTTTTGTATCATCCCCTCCAAAGCTCAGGAAACACTGTAGAAGAAGGAGTAGAAAAGTGTAAGAGCCAGAAGTCAGGGAGAGGTGTGCATGTATATCATTGTTTTTAATAATGTCAGTTTTGGGGGTAAGTAAGAAGGCTCAGTGGATAGGGTGCTTGCTGCCATTCCTAATGACCTGAGTTCAATCCCTGGGATCCAGGTGGAAGTAGAGAACTGACTTCCAAAAGTAGTTGTCTGATCTTCACATGCCTGGCATGGAATATGTATACCAAAACACAAATAAACACATTAGTTACAAAATAATAATGTAATCCTAGGCACATAAAAGTATCAAATCTAACTTTACAATGTACAATATATACTCTGAAGCCTATGTTAACTCATTTCTTAAATATATGGAACCAGTCTCAGAAGAGTTAAATGGCTGAATTCATAAATCCTTCCTATGAAATAACATCAGTAAGGAGGAGAGTAGTCACCCAAGGAAATGAAAGTTTCTTTGAATTACTATTCATGCCTAGAATGAGAATGTATAATCAAATAAGTAATAACACCAATTTCTTCATCATGCAGTTTTGAGAGAACAGAATTGAAATAGGAATTCAAACATTTATCGAGCATTACTAATAGCTAAATCCTGAGGCTAAAAGTATGGATAACAAATAAGGATGTCTTTCTAGATGATCAATGGGAAAGAAGAAAATGGACAAGGAAACAATACATAAATGGTAGAAAATATCATAACCTTAAGCCAAAAAAGATTGACTCACATTATACACAATATCAACCCACATATATTTTCATAAAATAAAGACAGGACCTATATAGAGAAAAGTGTCTCTGCTTACTTTTCATGGTAAGGTTAATAGCAACTTTCTTTCTTTCTTTTCTTCTTTCTTTCTTTCTTTCTTTCTTTCTTTCTTTCTTTCTTTCTTTTTCAAGACAAGGTTTCTCTGTGCAGCCCTGGCTGTCCTGGAACTCACTCTGTAGATTGATCAGTCTGGCCTCAAACTAAGAGATCCACCTGCCTCTGCTCCTCCCACCTCCCTGCACAGCTAATAGTGACTTTCTTATTTTGTCTTTCTATTCAAAATTTCAAATGAGCCTGCATTTTTGCAACAAAGAGGAAAAAACAACAAGATGGCTCAGCTAACAAAGGCACCTGCCAGCAATACTGATGACCTTCTAATTCAATCCCTGGACCCCACATGGTAAAAGAAAAGAACTGAGTCCCAAAAGTTGCTCTCTGACCTCCATACATGCACTCTAGACCATGTGTGTGCTCTGTCTCCAGATCAATTCATGTAGTCAAGAAACACACATAAACCTTAAAGCCTTCCTTTAAATGGAAATAATTTTTACTGTGGAAAATTTTCAGTATAGAATAATTAGTACAGTGAACTCTCAACTCATGGTCACTCTTGTTTCACCATTTTTGAAAGATTTTTAATTTGTTTTTGTGTATAAAATTATATCTGAGCACATACTCTATGGCTTGTATGTAGAAGCCAGAGATCAACTTGGGGAGTCAGTCCTCTCCTTCTCCATGTGGGTACTGGACTCAGGCCATCGGACTTGGTAGCAAACATCTTTACCTACTGAGCCATCTCACTGGATTATTGTTCAATAATAGATGTGGACTTGGATGGAACCATGGGGGTAGTCAGAAAGAAAAGAGTCAGATATAGAGTCAAACCATTTTGCTTGTTTGTTTCTTTCTCACACAAGCTCTTACAGATTTTATAGAGAGAGTTAATGATCGGCCATACTAGTTTCTTACAGTCCTATCCACTAAGATGTCCTTATAATGCAATGCTTGTGAAATGACTCTGGATTTGGCACCATTATAGGTCCTTGTTCGTTCTCTCTCTCTCTCTCTCTCTCTCTCTCTCTCTCTCTCTCTCTCTCTCTCCTCTCCTCTCCTCTCCTTTTTTTCCTTGTGAGACGGTGCCTTACTATGTAGCCCTGGCTGGCCTATAGCTTGCTAAATAGATAAGTCTGATTTCAAACTCAGTCTCGGCCTCTGCCTCCTGAGTCCTGCCTGGGATTAAAGGTGTACACTACCACATCTGGCTTCCTATTGTCATTCATATATGATACATAACAGTGTGAATGCACTCTAGAGCATAGATTTAACTGGACATGGTGGTACATGCATTTAATTCTAGCACTTGAAGGCAAAGGCAGGCAGATCTCTTTGAGACTGATGCCAGCCTGGTCTACATAGTGAGTTCCAGGACAGCCAGGCATATGTAGAGAGACCCTGTCTTGAAACAGAACAGAATAGAACAGAGCAGAACAAAACAAAACAAAACAAAAAAGTGTGTGTGTGTGTGTGTGTGTGTGCGCGCGCGCGCGCGAGCGCGCGCGCGCACACGTACTGCTGGAGGCCAGAAGACGGCACTGGATTCCTCAAAGTTGGAGTTAGGGAGTTAGTGAGCAGCTTGATATGAGTTCTGGAAGCCCAATTCTGGTTCTCTCGAGAGCAGCAACTGTTCTTAACTGCTGAAGCATCTCTCTAGTTTTGTGTGTATTTTTTTCTCTTTTTTTGAGATAAATTCTTACTATGTAGCCTGGTTTGGTTTCCAACTCATAGTTCTCCTGTTTCAGCCTACCAAATGTTGTGAGTATAGATATGTACTGCCATGGTGGACTAACTATTCATTCTTTAAAAAGCAACAGATTTTTTTGTGTGTGTAGATTCTTTTTAATTAATTATTTATTTACATTCCAGACATTGTCTCTCCTCCCTGTCCCCCCTCCCACAGTTCTTCTTCCCATTCCTCCTCCCCTTTGCCTCTGAGAGGGTGCTCACCCTCTAACTCCGACCTCAGGCATCCCCCTTCCCTGGGGCCTTCAGTCTCTGTAGGATTAGGCACATCCTCTCTCACTGAGACCAGACAAGGCAGTCCTCCTCTACACGTGTGCCAGGAGCCTTGGACCAGCCCGTGTATGCTCTTTGGTTGGTGATTTATTCCCTGGGAGCTCTCAGGAGTTCAGATTAGTTGACACTGTCATTTTTCCTATGGGACTACCATCCCCTTCAGCTCCTTCAATCCTTCCCCTAACTCTTCCATAGAGGTCCCTGACATCTGTCCAATGCTTGGCTGTGAGTATCTGCATCTGTCTCAGTCAACTGGTGCTAGAGCCTCTCAGAGCCATGCTAGGCTCCTGTCTGTAAGTACAATATAGCATCAGTAAGTGTCAGGATTTGATGCCCACCCACAAGATGGATCCCAAGTTGGGCCTGTCACTGGAGAGCCTTTCCTTCAGACTTTGCTCCATTTTCGTCCCTGTATTTCTATTAGACAGGAACAATTCTGGGTTAATAAATTTTAAGATGGGTTGGTGACTCCATCTCTCCATTTGAGTCCCTGCTTATCTACTGGAGGTGGACTCTTCAGGTTCCATCTCCCCACTGATGGGCATTTTGGCTAAGGTTACCCTATTGAGTCCTGAAAGTCTCTCACATCCCAGGTCTCTGAGAGTTTCTAGAGGGTCCCCGTACTCCCCACTCCCAGAAGCTGCATATTTCCATTCATTTTCCTGGCCCCCTGGGCTTCTCTCCTGTTCACCCCATACCTGATCCTGTTCCCCCTTTCCTCTCCCCCACCCAACACCCAGGTCCTTCTCTCCTTCTGCACCCTGTGATTATTGTACAGATTCTTAAGGGAAGTTATATGACAGAAAAGTACTAACAGGTTGAATTATTTCAATCCAGGCCTGTTTTGGCCCACCATTTGTAAAGAGTTTCCTGAAAAAACATGTCTGTGTTAGAATCTATACTGGAGTCATCATATCATGTGTGCATTCTCTGAATTGATGAATAGTCTCTTGTTTGCTTCCTTCTGCTGGTTGTATTTATAGCCCACATTGCTTATGATTGTGGGACAACATAATATGGACCAGATGGCTTCATTATTCAGAGTTTCATATTTTGAATTTTAACATTGTGTTGGACTGCCTGTCCATGGCCAGCTGTGTTCTAGAGTTGATAACAAAGCCAGAGAATGATTCAGAGGGCCAGAGACCATGGCTATAGAGGTGTCAGCATTTCAATTTTTATCCGGATTTTTGTCCTTGCTTTCATTTGAAAATTTTGGGGGGAAAGAAAGGGGAGAGAGGAGAGAGAGGACACACACACACACACACACACACACACACACTCACCGTTGGGGAGGGTGGGCAGGAAGAGGGAGAGAGGGAGCAAGGGAGGAAGGGAGGGAGAGAGTGCACCTTTTAGATCACTTGACTGGCCTATGATTGCAATAAGCTAATAGCATCCATTATGTTAGCTGCTTGTAGCTATGCTTAACTATAGACATTAATATTTATAAATGAGAGCTTCAGTCAGAGGCTCAGAAGGGAACAGGTATCATAGTAGTTAAATGGAATACTGGAGCACAGTTTCTTAAGGGACTATATTACTTTTAAATTTTTTTTGTTTTTGTTTATCGAGACAGGGTTTCTCTGTATAGCCCTGGCTGCCCTGGAACTCACTCTGTAGACCAGGCTGGCCTTGAACTCAGAAATCCGCCTGCCTCTGCCTCCCGAGTGCTGGGATTAAAGGCATGCACCACCACTGCCCGGTTATTTTTAATTTTAAAGTTACTTTTATTTGTGTGAGCATGTGTGTGCATGCACAGTCCAGAGGACAACTTGCAAGCGTCCATTATCTTCTACCATTGCAGGTCTAGGGATCACACTCAGGTCACCAGGCCTGCAGGCCAGACCCCATTCCCATTGGGCCATCTCACCAGACCTAGGTTCTGCTTCTTTAAAAACTAGTGTACCATGAAATGTAGCCATCTGAGGGCTAAGCCTTTAGCACAGGATCCTATGGAGGACATGCTAAATCTCAATTACAGCTAATAGTATTCTAGACTTGAACAGACAAGGGGAAGCCATGGTTATCAGACTCTAAAGAAAGCTCTCTCTCTCTCTCTCTCTCTCTCTCTCTCTCTCTCTCTCTCTCCTTCTCCCTCTCCCTCTCTCTATTTCTCTCTCTCCTCTCTCTCCCCCCTCTCTCTCCTCCCTGTCCCTCTCCCTCTCTCTCTCTTTCTCTCTCTCTCTCTCTCTCTCTCACACACACACACACACACACACATACACACACATAAACACACACACACACATACCTTGTTGGTTCCATTTTTTTCTGAGAATTCTAATATGACAGTATCCTAATTTTAATTGTTAACTTGATATGACCTAGAGCAGTGGTTCTCAATTTTCCTAATGCTGTGACCCTTTGACACAGTTCTTCATGTTGTGGTGACCCCAACAATAAAATTGTTTTTGGTGCTACTTCATAATTGTAATTTGATACTGTTATGAATTGTAATGTTACTAGCTGATGTGCTGGCTATCTGATATCTAAAGGTTGAGAACTGCTGGCTTAGAGTCATCTGAGAAGGGAGTCCCTATTGAGAGATGGTCCAGATCAGATTGGCCTGTGAAGTTACTGTATTGATTGTTAATTGATGTTGGAGGGCCTGTTGTGAGCAGTGTCATTTCCTGGGCAGGTGCTCCTGAACTGTATATTACAGCTAGCTAAGCATGAGCTTTTGAGCAGGACAGCAAGCCGACCATGGTTTCTACTTCAAGTTCCCACTTGAGTTTCTACCCTGACTTCCCTCAGTGTGTTTTCTCGCAGCAACAGACATCATCCTAGAGAAGATGGCAAGGCAATGGGTTCTGTAGTCTTTCTTAGAGAGACATATACATGCATACTCCTGGTCACTGTAAGAGGAAGGGTATGGGCCGATAGTTATGTCTCATTTCCTGCCCTTTGGGCCTAGAATTGGCTATCAATTAGAAATTATAAGGCTCAGAATCCAGTGGAAGTAGATTTTGAAGTCTCATATACAGAGTAAGAGCGAGGTTTAAACTGGTTCTAAAAGAGCAAATGGAGCCTTTTCAGATAATTGCTTTTTATAACAATTGTCACCATTTCCTGTGTGGTCTTCTAGAGATATATGTACACCAGAGCATATGTGGAGATGCTGGTAATTTTCATGCTACTTAAAACTTTTCCAATATTATATTTGTGGCCATGAACTATTAAGGAACTTTTTATTATGAACTAAGCTTACAGGAGCTGGAGATGTAGCTCTGTTGGCAGAGAGCTTGCCTAACATGCATGAAGCCCTAGGTTCTATTCCCCACACTGAATAACACCTGTGTGGTATTGTACTCCTGCAAACTCAGAACTTAGATATAGTCTCATTATGTAGCCCAGGCTAGCCTGGAACTTACAAAGATCCACCTGCCTCTAACTCCTGAGTGCTAGAGGTTAAAGACATGCACCACTATGTCTGTCTCACATGGTAAAATTTAATATCTGAACATATGAATCATCCTCTCACTTTTTGTCTTTAATTTTATCTTGGATTTGTTTTCTTACACTCATCCTTCATATGAACTTTGCAATAATTTCATTTATTAAAAATTTCCATTTCAATAGTGATTTTAGTGGAATTTATATATTAGTTTGACAAGACCTGACATTTATTTTCCCTTCCAGAAATATTATCTCACTTTTTATTATTTGAGTTACCTTTCCTTTTCAATGTTTATGGAGAATTAGAACTTGCTAGGTTGTTTGGTGTTTTGTCTTTTATTTGAATATCTGAAAGTAATATTCATTTGACATTATGCAATTTAATAAGCAAATACTGCTCACCCAATTGCTTGATATTCTAAGCATTTCCAACATTTTGAGTATGGAAATTCTTCTTGCTCTGTGATTAATTGTTCTGTGAAAACCTCTAACTCAAGATCAGGTTGGAGAGGAGGAAAAGTACTAAAATTAGATTAATCACTTTTATAAAACTTAACAGATACTCTTATGTAACTTTTGTTGATAAGGTACAGGATGCCCTATCTTCAGCTTTGGATTTCCTGGTGTAGAAAAGAAATGGGGGAGTCTGATTGTGATTGTGCTCCTATAATCCCAGCACTTGGGAGGGGGTTGGAGATAGAAGGTTCAGGAGTTCCAGGACAGCTTTGATTACATATGGAGTAAGTTGTAGACCAGTCTGCCCTACTTGAGACCCAATCTTGGGATGAAATACACAGCAATAAAAATGGGGGGAACAGGTTTCAGATTAGCTTCATAGTTTCTGGGTGAAACAAAATTATCTGTACATGTAGAACCATCAGCAACGATGCTGGCTGGACTTCTACTACCCTGCCACAACAATCACTTTCTTTCCAAAGCAAAGAGACAGCTTGCAAGCAAACAGGAGTTTCTGGCTAACACAAATGATCAAAACAACCAAAATGTCTATTTTTCATGTTTTACTGAGATTTGGGTTTGGCAAGGTAAGACCACAAAAGCATTCCATATCTATTTACTTGGCTTCCATACAGTGTTGGTTCTGGAAAGATCAGCAGGCCTGCAGCTTTACCTGAGGCAAAGATTGCTGGGAGATAGATGAAGCTGGAGGAGGTGGGAGGGGGAGGAGAGAGTTCATTAACTCCAGCTCCAGTCAAGGCCAAGTACAAGCTGCTCTCTCATTTTGTTCTGACTCCTCTTCTCTCCTTCCAAGGACAGTCCCTCCTCTCCATTTTTTCACTGTTCAGTATTAAACCCAGGGCTTTTTGCATGCCACACAAGTGCCCTACCCAAGATCTGCATTGCCACTTCAATCCCATTTTTAGAGCAATTGCAGTCAAAGCAGAAACAACAAAGCTAAGAAACGGAGTAATTGGGGAAATATTTTTTTTTGTCTTTTCTTTCTTTTTTTATATACTTCATTGTGTTCAACAGAACACAATGATCTGCCCTCTTCCTCATTCAGGATTTACTTTATTTTTAATTATGTGCATGTGTGTATGTCTCTGTATGTGTACACCTGTGTGTGTGAGTGCAGGTGCCTTCAGAGGCCAGAAGAGGGGGTGGAGTCCCCTGAATGCAGAGCTAAAGGCAGTTGTGAGCTGCCCATTGTGCATACTGGGATATTGACCTCAGATCTTCTGGGAGAGCAGTTGTCACTCTTAATGACTGAGCCATAGCTCCAGTCCCAAGAGCACTACTCTTGAGAAATGTAAAGCCCAGAAACTCAAGCAGAAGAAAAGGAAATGGAAAAGGGAAGGTAAGGGAGCAATGGAGTTATCACCCAGGCTGCTCCCTCCTCTGGAGAAGAAGCATGGGGATTTTACCCAGGAGCTCAGACATATTCATACAGGAGAGCACATTTCTGAGAACACAAAGTTTAAGATATATGTTACAGAGCATGCTCAGATTAAGGGAAAAGGAGGTGACTAGCACTTTTCTGGCCATTAGCTCATGATCATGGAAGGTTAAAATGACATAAACACTTTTGGGCACGCACTTCAAATATAGTCAGTTTTCCCCCAAAGTTTTCAATGAAACCTCTGTCTGTCTGCTGTCTATCTACCTCTCTATCTCCCTATCTCTCTATCTTCCTTCCTTCCTTCCTTCCTTCCTTCCTTCCTTCCTTCCTTCCTTCCTACCTACCTACCTATCCTGTCTATCTATCCTGTGGAATGTATTCTGTAGCCCAGGTTGGCCTTTAGTGCTTGGTGATCTTCCTACCTCAGCCTCCTGAGATCTGAGATAACAGGTGTGAATCACCACACCCAGCTAGGAAAGGAACTTTCGAAGGTGCAGGTGCGTTTGCATAGGAATTTCTCCCTAAAGGTGCCTGCCTCCTTCAGAGACTGACAAAGCTGTTTATCTAAAATGAGGCAGGCAGGCATGGTGGCTCATACTGAAGTAAGTGAACTGCTGGGAGGTTGAGGTCAGCTTGGGCTGTATAGTGAGAACCTGTCTCAAAAAAGAGGCATATATGAATGTGAAGGAAACTCTAAATGTGGTGTGCTAGGCAAAACGGAGGATATTAACTTGTAGCGAATTTTAAATAAAGATACAAGTGGATTCTTTTCCTACAAGTGGAAGGGCACTCAGGATATCCTTTAGTAACCAGCAGTGATACAGTCAATGCTAGTAGTGCCTCTGCCTGATCTTCGTGATATTCTTGTATATTCTTACCACTCGGTCTGAGGTTGGGTCCTGGACATGAACCTGTTTTTAAAGGCTAGTGGTTCTGATGTGTGGTGAATACTAAGGTTCTAGGAGGACCAGGGCTCTTAGCAATATGTGAAGCAGAGTCATAGTCTGATGTGGCAGGGGAATTTAAAATGGTATGTCTACAGACGGTGGGAAAGGTTTTGGTGGGGGAGGGACAGAGTCTCACTATGTAGCTCTGTGCTTGGAATTTGATATGTAGGCCAGGCTGGCCTCAAATGAACAGAAATCACCTGCCTCCTGTCTCCTGAGTACTGGGATTAACAGCGTGCATCATCATGCCTGGCTTGGAAGGCCCTCTTTTAACTCATCAGGGAAAAACCAGTGTCCTATTAGGCAGGTTTGTGGGCTTCTTTTTTTCCCAAGCTGCTTTTTTTGGTGGTAAAATAATATTCCTATCAGATGACAAAGAATGACAACTGTCTTGGTTACTGCTCTATTGCTGAGAAGAGACGCCACACCAAGGCAACTTACAAAGGAAAGCATTTAATTATGGGCTTGCTCACAGTTTCAGAGGATTAGTTCATTATCATCATGGCGGGGAGCATGGCAGCATGAAGGGTAGACATGGTGCTGGAGAAGGAGCTAAGAGCTTTATATCCTGATCCACAGGCAGCAGACAGAGACAGACAGACTGGGTCTAGTGTGGGCTTTTGAGTGCAGCTACTCATATGCTTTTGATTAAAGACTGGTCTTCTTTTGGGAAAGACCACACAGCTTCAGGAAGGCTGCACATACATGGAGTGGTGATGGGGAAGGGGACACCTGTGTAACCAGCCACATCAGGTGAACCAACTCTAGTGGTCAATGGGGTGACAGATATTGTAGCCAGATTATCCTCTCATATCCATCCTTAGCATGGAATTTTGAAACCTCATCCTCCAACAAGGTCACATCTGCTATAACAAGGCCACGCCCACTTCCTCAAGGCCACACCTCCTAATCCTTCCCAAACACTTCATCCACTATGGAGCAAATGTGAGTCTGGGGGGGGGCAGTCTCATTTAAACCACTGCTACAGCCCCTCATATTGGTCAGCTTTAAAGTTACTAAGTAGGGAGTTATATGCACCTGCAAATACAATTACAAAAATAATAAGATAGGGGTATTTAAAAAGGGATTTATTCATTTTTTTGTGTTTATGAATGTTTTGCCTGAATTATGTATGCCACATGAATGTCTGTATAGATCAGAAGAGGGTGTCATAAACCCTGGAACTGAGTTACAGATGGATATGAGCTGCCATGTGGGTGCTGGGAATAGAACTTGAGTCCTCTGCAAGTGTTCTTAACCACTGAGCCGTCTCTCCAGCCCTTTCTTCTCCTTTTAGGAATTTAATAATTGAAGAAATAATTATTTATTGCTTTGTGAAAAATCTTTTGAGCCTGAACGTTCAAATGTTGTTTGAACGTAATTTCTATTGTAATACAGAGGTCACTAAACAGTATTCATTTAATTGGTCATTCTCTCCTTCCTTCTTGAAGCGCTGGGGATTGTTATCCATACCACCAGAATTCTGTAGGCCTCTCATTTTTACTGTCTTCCAAATATGTTCTTTTTAAAAATATTATTTTTTAAATTCTGAGATTATAATATAATTACAACATTTCTCCCTTTCTGTTCCTCCTTCCAATCTCCCCCCCCCCCATATCCCTTCTTGCCTTCATTTAAACTCATGGTGCTTTTTGCCAGTAACTGTTATTACATGCATTTTATATATAATATATATTCCTAAATATAACCTGCTCAGTCTGTATAATATTACTTGTAGTATATTTTCAGAGCTGACCTTTGGTATTGGATAACTAATTAGTGTGCTTCTTCCCTGTGGAAGACTATATTTTCCACTCTTAGCATTCCTTAGTCGCATTTAGTTCGTGTGTAGGGTTGAGGCCTTGTGGGATTCTCCTCCCCTCCTCTGGCCCTGTCTACTATCTCATGTCTATTGTTGTTGTCCTTGTTCAGCTCATGTTTAGATAAGACTAAACATGTTGGTGAGACTTCCAAATATGTTCTCTCTCTCTCTGTGTGTGTGTGTGTGTGTGTGTGTGTGTGTGTGTGTGTGTGCACACATATGTGCAGGTGCCTGAGGTACTAGAAGTGGGTGTTGGAGATCCTGGAGCTGAAGTTACAGGCACCTATATGGGTATTGGGCATCAGATCCCCTAATATGGTGTTGTGTTGGGAACTGAACTTCCGGTCTTTTGTAAGAACAGTGTATACTCTTAGCTGCTAAGCCATCTTTCCAGCCCCCTCAAGTAAGTTCTTAATAATGCGCAGATAAAGCCAGGATTACACTTCTGGGTTCCACTTACTTTGTATTTTTATTTCAAGATTTTAAATTAAATTGTTGATTATGAGTATGAGTGCGTCTGTGTAAGTGTGTGCTATGTATATGCAGGTGTTCTTGGAGGCTAGAAAAGGCATCAAATCCCCTGATACAGGTGGTTGTGAGTGTCCCGCTGTGGGTGCAAACTCAGGTTCCTTGGAAGAGCTCTTAACCATTGAGCCATCTCTCCAGCCCTTTGTATTATTTTTAGTTTTTGTTTTTGTTTTCTTTCAAAACAGGGTCTCTCTATGTAGCCCTAGCTGTCCTGGAACTCACTCTGTAGACCAGGCTGGCCTCAAACTCAGAGACCAGTCTGCCTCTGCCTCCCAAGTGCTGGGATTAAAGGCATGCGCCACCACTGCCTGGTTTCTTGTGGTATTTTAAATTAATCCATTATTAATATTAGGTTGACTATATTCTTGTCTGTTATCAATTATTGAGGTACCAAAATTGTAACAAAATGATAGAAGAGAGTTTTTTTTACAATAAAAAAAAAACCACTTGGATGACATTGAGCTATTGATTATAATAAAATTCACTTTCCAAACTGGTCATGTGCCTTCATTCTTTCTTAGGAGAATTTGAATGCCATGTTTAAATAAATGAGAAAAAGAATGGCATCTTAGAATTATTTTCATAGCAATGAAAACTCTCAATAGGAGCTGAGATACTTGCCACCAAGCTTGATGACCTACCTGAGTTAGATACCTGGGACCTACATGGCAGAAGCAGAGAAATGACTCTGGCAAGTTGTCCTCTGAGATCCCTACATGTGCCATGAAAGGTGGATACCTAAACCCACAGACACACACACACACACACACACACACACACACACACACTAAAAGGACAAGCTCCTATTAAGAGTTGTGCTTCTCACTATGAAGCTATGAAGGGGCCTTTCAGGTCTTCCAAAATGATTCTGTTGAAGCTACTTCCAACATTCCTTTCTGTCATTCTTTGGGTATGAAACTCATGATAATATTCCAAATGAAGCTAAAATAGTCAAACCAGCTGAATAAAGGAAGAAGTAATGGAGAGGTGGGAGAGAAAATGTAAGCCTTTATTGCTTGAGAACGTCCTCAGAGAAAATGCGTCGGACAAAAATCACATTTACAGCCCATTACTCACATGAGCAACTTGGCTGAAGAGGAGGTGGAAAACATAGTCCTTCCATGATAGCCATATGCCTACCTCAAAATCAGGGGTTATAAGAGAGGGAGAATGGATGTGAAGGAACAAGCAACTATCTGTCTATGCCTTAGACAACACATGATGGATTGGATGGTCTCTGGGCAATTACTTTTCAAAGCTGAATTCTGTTTCACAAACTTATTTTGTATCAGTAACTCAAATGGCTGCTTAATTACTTTTCAAGATTTCTCTCTCTGTTCATCCTTCACCCTGGGACCACCATGGAATAACTAAGTAGAATTCTGTAGAAAATAGACTTAGTAGGGGGACATTCTGCAGTGAAGTAGATTTAAGTTCTAACCACGCCCTTCTTCACATATTTCACTGTTGTCTCATGATATTATAATGGGACTCAAAACAATTTCCACAGCCTTTTTAAACACTGGTATTGATGAACTCTAACCTTCACTCCTGTAAACAACTCTAATGAAACTCCTTGGGGACACACACACACACACACATACACACACACACACACACACACACACACGAAAGTAGAAATGGGACTAGCTAGGAAGAGGAAGGCGATTAATGGGAGTGGGAAGAAAACAAGAGACTGATGGATGTGATTGAAATACATTAGGCACATATGTGAAAAGGTAGCAACAAAACCCATCATGATATATAATTAACGTATGCTAATAAAATGTTAAAATTTAAAACATCAGCAGGGACTAACTAGGAGTAGTGGTATAAACCTGTCATCCCAGCAGGAAGATGGAAGCAAGAAGATCAGGAATGTCATTCCTCATCGACACAATGAGTAGGCATCAGCCTGGGCTGCATGAGACCCTCACTAACAACAACAACAACAACAATTCCACAGCTCTCACCTTAAAGGAAATAAGAGATAGTTTATCCTTAAGCCAAATGTGAGTAGTCATGGTGTGATGGTTTGAATAGGTATGGCTTTCATAGATTGTGTGTTTGAATGCTTGGCCCATGAGGAGTGACACTATTAGAAGGTGTGGCCTTGTTGGAGGCAGCATGTCACTGTGGGGGTGGGCTTTGAGGTCTCCTATGCTCAAGCCATTTCCAGTGTGGAAGATAGTCTGCTGCTTGCAGATCAAGATGTAGATCTCCCAGCTCCTCCTGCACCATGCCTGCCTGGACACTGCCATGCTTCCTGCCATGATGATAATGGACTAAACCTGTTAAACTGTAAGCCAGTTCCAATTAAATGTTGTCTTTGAGTTGCCATGGTCATGGTGTCTCTTCACAGCAATAAAGCCTTAACTGAATCACATGGTTACCCTGAATAATTTATTACTTACAGAAAAAAAAATGTCATAAATCAAGGCATTTATAAAGTACATTGGTGGTGGTCATGGGTAGGTGGTTACAGCAATTAGTAGAAACTCTGTTACAGGTTTCAAGTGCTAGCTGATGATGTTCTTGGCTTTTGAACTGGTAGAAGTTACTGGTCTATTAAGAATATATTTTATGGCCAGCAAGATAGGCTCATCAGGTAAAGACATGTTTTACCACACTCAACCATCTGAATTCTAGTTCTAGAACCCACAAAGTAGGTGGAGTGACTCTCACCTTGTTGTGCTCTGACTTTCACATGTAAGCCATGGCTTGTGTGTGCATGCAAACACACACACACACACACACACACACACACACATTAATTTTTAAGATTTAATTTTATTTATGTATATATATGTGTGTGTATACTACATGTGTGTTAGGGTGGCTAAATAAGCCAGAAGTGGACACCAGACCTTATGGAGCTGGAGTTACAAGCAGTTATGAGCCTCTGGGCATAGATGCTGGGAACCAAACTCAGGTCTCCTGCAAAAAGGACCAAATACTTCTTAACTGCTGAGCCATCTCTCCAGCTCCCCTAAAATACATTGTAAAGGTTTTGATTAGTCAAAAAGATTTAAGGTCAGGCACAGGAATGGTCAGTAAATGCCTTTCACAGAGACTAAACTAGCCTGAGAAATAATTTGGCTATTATCTGCAACATTCTAACTTTGCACCACTACTGGGTCAGTCGTCGGACTTGGAAGAGTCTTTAACACAGGTGCAGCTTTTCCTTTCTCTGGGGATTGCAACACAAATGACAGAGCTTTACATAGTTATTTCTCCTGAGCTCTGGAGTGCTTTGGAGAACAGTACTGAGTAATGTTGGCTTAAAGTTTAGAAATGATCTTCAGAGAGGGCTTTTCATTATTTATTTATTTGCTTTTTTTTTTTTTTTTTTTAGGAGAGTCTCATGTAGTAGCTCAGGTTGGCCTCTATTTACTATGTAGCCAAGGATGACCTTGAACTCCTGACTCCTTTACTTCTACTTTCAAAGTGCTAGGATTACAGATGTTTCCACCATGCCCAGTTTCCAAAATAGAGAAAATTTTAAATCCCCCCCCTCTCTTTCTCTCTCTCTCTGTGTGTCTGTGTTTGTATACTGCCTGTGGAGGCCAGGAGTGGACATTGGAGCTGCCCAACTTGAGTGCTGGGAACTGAACTCAGGTCCACTGAAACAACAGCAATCACTTTTAACTGCTGAGTCATCTGTCCCCCCTCCCTTTTTCTGGCCCCCTTCAAATTCATCTTTTAATACATCATTTAGGGAAGTCAGGGTAGGAACTCAAGGCAGGAATAGGTGCAAAGGTCATGGAGTGGTGTTGCTTAATGACTCGCTCAGCCTGCTTTATTATACAACCAGGACTACTGCCCAGGGGCGATACCACCCACAGCGAGCTGGACCCTCATATGTCAATCATAAATCAAGAAAATGCTCCCAAAGATTTGTTCACAGGCCAGTTGGGTGGAGACATTTTCTCAATTAAGGTTCTATCTTTCCAAATAAGTCAAGCTTGTGTCAAATTGACACAAACCTAGCCAGCACATGGGATGTTTTGGAGGAGGAGGGAGAGAGAGAGAGAGAGAGAGAGAGAGAGAGAGAGAGAGAGAGAGAATAGAAAGTGAAATTTCTGGGGCTTGGTAAGCAGAAAGATCATCCATTGTGGATGAATAGACAATCAGGGACAAAGGACAAAGGACAAAGGGGAGAAGGAGACCACATAGGTCATTGCACTGTCTCCTGTGAGATCTCTCTGAAAGCTCTTTAACCATGAAGATGTTCTATTCATATGCACACATTGCTCAATGAGGGTGGTTTCCCTGTGGGAAATGCAAGTGAGTAGGCTTTTGCATCTGGGAGAACTTGGAACAGATCAAAAGTGAAACACTGGTGTGCAATGCTGGGCAAATTAAAGATGCCACCAGAAGAATTGAAGATTTGCCAGGTAAGGGTATTAGCTGGGTTCAGTTCCCCCTTTTCTTAGATCTACTTAGTGATGAGACATCTGGGTTGGCATCTCTGAGATGTGCTGAACAGCAGAAGAGGGATCTATCAAAGTGGTAGGAGTTTTCCAATGCCCTTAAAATATTCTTTGGAGCCAGATAGAAGTGATGTTTCTTCCTGGAACACATAATTGATTTCAGTGGGTTTTGGAATAGATTTATGACTTTGAAAGGAACTTGCAATTGCATAGTAGTTGGTTACTTAACATTTTTTTCCTTAGAAAATTCTAAGAAAATAGAGGCCTTAGAAGACTTGGGGTTCTAGCTTCAGTTATCTCCTCTAGTGACCGACTTCTTCTGTTTGTTCTGCATAAATTTTGTGTTTGAGACAATCTCACTTGTAGTCCAGGCTGACTTCAAATTCTCTGTCCAGTTGAAGATGGCCTTGAACCCCTCCTCTGCTTGTCTGTGCCTCCTAGAAGCTAGGATTCCAGGTGTATACGGCCATGTTGGTATATACTGTGCTGGGAATGGGTGGTGGTGGTCAGACTTTGTGCATGTCAGGTAAATGCTCTACCATCTGAGCCACATCCTCAGCACCCATTTTCTATAATTGTTGAATAGTCATTTTCTCAGCTACTATGGAGGCTGAAGCAAGAGGGTAGCTTTAGCTTAAGTAGTTGAGGATGTGCTGTGCCAACTAGGTGTCTGCATTAGTTTCCACATTAATAGGGTGATTTCCAGGGAGTAAAGGGCCCCAGGTTGCAGTTGACGTAGTAAGATCTTGCTTCATTTTAAGACCATTTCCTTCCCTGTATTTGAACTTGATAAATCACTTTCTTTTCTTCTACACATTCCACAAGGGCTCTTTCTCCGCATGAAGACTGCTTATTTTCATTCTTGTATTTCATTTCCCAAGAGCCTTCTTAGAAGTCTATGATTCCACTGGGCACAGTGCTGTGCATCTATAATCCCAGAACTTAGAGGTGGAGGCAGGAAGATCAGAAGTTCAAGGACAGGTCTGGGGAGACAGCTCTGGGGTTAAAGTGCTTGCTTTGTAATCGTGAGAACCCAAGTTCAGATCTCTAGAACCTATGTTAAAAGCCAGGTGCAGAAGCATATGCCTGTGTTGTAAGTGACTATTTTCCAAGCAAAGTAACCACCATATTGGGGAAGTCTAGCATTGTCCTCTTACAAAATGATCATCACAGATGGGCTTGCTGACTTGTATAGCCCCTCACAGAGGAAAGGAAGGGTCACAAGACCTGCACCTGGGTATCTAGCTGTTCCCTACCACCTGTTATGTGCAACTCTTATTTTATTTGCTCATAGCCTCAAGGAGAGTCTCCATCTATGTGGTTGTGGTAAAGTCCTCATCCATATTGGGTAAAGGCTTTCCAAGTATGACCTGTTGGGCAGGGTATGAGCACCCACACCCTTCGCCTATGCTTTGTAAGGGAGCCCAATAAATTCATTCGTTCCCCAGTGTGTACTTTGGAAGAATCATTCCTGGGTTTGTTTTTGGGACTTTAGAAGTGATAGACATAGTTTATGTATTCCCCTGAGAAAGGATTTTAGCAACAGGCTGTTATTCTAGCACAAAGGAGGGAGAGACAGGAGGGATCCGTGGACCTCACTGGAACTCATTTTACCCAACTCTCAAATTTATTATTTTTATTTTCTGTGTGTATATGAGTTGGAAACAATTCTTAGGGGTGTAAGTTGAGTACTTGGGGAGACGCTATGTTCTGTGAGGGCAGAAGCATGAAGGCAGCTCAGAGTGACCATCATGATGTATTCATATTTCCTGAGAAAATTCTGGAAACACCTGATCTCCACTGTTGAAAAAGTGGTCATTTACCTAGCTAGCCCTACCATGTATCTATGAAGACAGAAAGAAGTACTGAACGCTCAGTGGAGCTGTATCTAGTTCAGTACTGAAGAGAAATAGCCTTAGGTGAGCCACATGTAGACTTTCAAATTCCTTCTTTTCCTTCCTTTCCTTTTTTTTGGGGGTAGGATGGGTCTGTTATGTACATGTTTGTGTATATATGCACATGTATATGCAGGTACATGTGTATGTGGAGGCCAGGGTCAATGTTGGGTGTCTTCCTCAATGGCTTCACCAGCTGAACCTGGAGTTCATAGATTCAGCTAGCCTAGCTAGCCAGCAAGGCCCAAAGATGCTTCAGCATCCCCAGTGCTGAGTCTCTGCTGTAGCACCCAGTTTTTGTTTGTTTGTTTAACATGGGTGCCAGGAATCCTAAGGTCATAATGCTTGCTTGACAAGCACTGTGGCAATTAAGCCATCTGCCCAGACCCTTCTTTCTTCTTTATTTTTTTGTTCTTTTTCCTTCTTTCTCTTCTCTTTCTTTTTGAGGCAGGGTGTCACCATATAGCTTCAACCTCCCAAGTGCTTCACCACCACCTCTGTTTAAAAAACATTCTTAGTCACATCCAGAAAGTTAAGAACAGGGCTGGGGAGGCAGCTCAGTGGTATTTATCCTGCATGCATCATACCTTGAGTTCTTTCCTCTGCACTGCATGGAAATGTAAACCAAGACAGATGAAATCAATGTCAGTATTGTACTTCATTTCATCCACTATGTCTAAGCTATTGTTATTGAACATTTAATCACCCTGAAATTATTACTAATATGACTTACACCCTTTTAATTTAAAAATATGAAGAACAGCATTTTACATTTAAAACACAATTCAGCCTATAATGCTTGTTCAAAGTGCTCCACAGCTCCGTAATGAGCAGTGGCTAGCATGTTCAAGAGTGCATGGTATATATAACACACATACTTTCTCCCTCCCTCCCTCCCTCCCTCTCCTTTATTCCTTCTTTATTTTTCTCCTTTCTTCTTTCCTCAATCTTCTTTAAAAAAAAAAAACGAAACAAAAAAAAACACAACACCAAACAGATATTTCTGTGAGAGCCTGCTCATCTCAATGACTCCATTTACCTTTGCTATACCCCCCCCGAAAATCCCTTATAACATACATAATCTCCTTACTTTACAAAATGCTCACTGCAGATAGCCAGGGGTGACATCTGAGTGGGTGGACAGAATTAGGCTCGCAGGGAGATGAAAAATAGACTGCTGTAATCACTGATAAATTGAAAAATAAAAACACTACAGGCACATCAGAATAATGGCTACTTAGGTGACAGCTCTCTGCAGGAGCCAGTTTCAAATGCAACTACTTCATTCGTTTTTAGGAGTCTTCTGAGAAATGCCATAGTATAAGAAAGGAGGTATTAGTTTATTGGAATGAAAGGGGAACACATTTCTCCCCATTGATTAGAAAGGCTGTGTTTGACATATCAACCTCTTTGCCTTTGCTGTTTGTAGAAGCAGAAGCCCTGTAATTCAGGGCTGGGTATGTAGCTCAGTTGCTACAATTGTCTAGCATGCATGAAACCCAGTGTTCCATGCCCAGAACTGCATCAATCAGGCATAGTGCTGTGTGCCTGTCATTCCAGCACTCAAGAGGTAGAGAGGCAGGAAGATAAGAAATTCATAGGGCATTTTTTTCTTTTTCTTTTCTTTTTTCTATTTCTTTTCTTTTTTCTTTTTCTCTTTCTTTCTTTCTTTCTTTCTTTCTTTCTTTCTTTCTTTCTTTCTTTCTTTCTTTCTTTCTTTTTGCCTAGAGTTCCCGGCCAGCCTGGGCTATGTGAGACACACATATATTTTAAAAGCCACACAATTCAACTACTATATCCTTATTTATTTTGTGTGTGCATAGTGCAGATATTCTTGTGCCATGGCATAAGTGTGGAGGTCAGAGGACAAGTTTTGCTCCAGGCTAGTGGCTGGTGAGCTTCCGGGCTCTTTTCTTGTTTGGTCCTCCCAACTTGCAGTAGGTATTCTGGGATTACAGATGTATATCTTGGCATTTTTTTAATTGAAAAATTTCTTTTATACATTATATTCTGATCATGGTTTCTCCTTCCTCATGTCCTCCCAGATTTTCCCCAACCCTCTATCCTTCTAATTCTGATGGAGCAGCCTGACTCCATTTTAAAAATGGAAGCCATTTTGTAATAAGGTCAAAACAAGTTCATTTCTGTTTACTGCAAAATTTAAGCTTGACTATGCTTTAATCTGTTTCTGGAATTTGACATGTTCCCCACCTTATGAAGTTTGACTTACATCTTGAACATACCCTGATAAGATAAAATGTTCTGCCAAATAATTTTGAAATGTTTATCCAAGTTTCTATGTAACTTCTGAAAATCCCCCAACCCTTGGAAACCCCCATAGCCTTGCAGTTTTGGGGCACTATATAAATCCTACCTTCTCTTATGTTTAATGCTATTTTCTCAAAGCCCATGCTTGCTAGATAGAGCCCTGTCCAACACAAAATAAAGCTTACTTTATTTGACCAAAGAATTTGGGTAATGGTCTTTACTCTCATTTGGTGGGATTGACAACTCCATTCCTTCTTTCTCTCTTTAGAAAACAAATGGAGCAGAATACAAGCCAACAAACAAGGAAAAAGCACCAGAAACACATACACACACACACACACACCAAAACCCATAAAAATACAAAATTGAAAACCATAATGTACAAGCAAGAGACCAGAAAGGTTAAAAAAAAAAAATCTCCAAACAAAGCAATATGAGAAAGAATCTCTAAGAATACCATTTATGTTCATTCTGTGTTGGTCTTCTGCTGTTGGGTATGGGCCTACCCTTAAATAAGAGACTTCATTGTAGAAAATAATTTTTTCCTTTGCAAACTACTGTCAATTGGCTATAACTTCTTTGTTAGAGATGGAAGCCCATTTTCGCTCTCCCTCTCAGTGTTGGGGTCCCATCTGGCTTGGACCTATGCAGGCCCTATCCATGTTGCCACAGTCTCTGTGAGACTCCATGTGCATCAGTCCTATCATGTATTATAGACATTATTTCCTGAATGCTGTCCAATTCCTCTGGCTCTTCAATCTTCCCATCTCTTCTTCCAATAGCTCCTTGAGCCCTGAGGGGAGGGCTTTGATGAGGACATCCCATTCAGATCGGAGTATTCCAAGGTCTTTAATTCTTGCATTTTCCAGTTGTCACACCTGGCTTTTAAACTAGATTCAGGGAAATCAACCTCCAGTCATCAGGACTGCATAGTGTTCTAGATTCCTTTCTGTTGTGGTGGTAAGATACTCTGACCAAAAGCAAGTTAAGAGGTATGTTTGTTGGTTGGCTCACAGGCTCATTCTTAACTACCTTTCCTTCCTTCCTTCCTTCCTTCCTTCCTTCCTTCCTTCTTCCTCTCTCTCTCTCTCTCTCTCTCTCTCTCTCTCTCTCTCTTTTCTTTCTTTCTTTTGGTCATTTGCTTTAAAGGCAGGCTTTCACTATGTCACCCTGGTTTTACCTGGAACTTTCTATATATAACAGGCTAACTAGATTTTTCTATGCTTGTGGGATGATGCTGCCTACAGTAGGCTGGGCCCTACAGCAATTAGCAATTGAGACAATCCCTCCAAAGACATGCCTACAGGCCAATCTGATCTGGAAAAATCCCACAATTGAGACTCCCTTCTCAGATGACTGTAGGCTGTGTCAAGTTGACAGTTAAAAACTAAAGACACTCTGCTAGCACTTTTACATGCTGAGCCATCCTCTCTCTAGCCCAGGTGCATAGCAAGTAGGAGCACTATTTCTATTTAATCACTGACATGCTTGGCAGAAGATGTTTGTTTGTTTGGTTGGTTGGTTTGGGTGTTTCAAGACAGGGTCTCTTTGTGTATCACTGGCTGTCCTGGAACTTACTTTGTAGACCAGGTCGGCCTTAAACTCAGAGATCCGCCCACCTCTGATTCCTTCCAAGTGTTGGGATTGAAGATGTGTGCTACTACCTCCTAGCACAGCAGATCTTCGGATAAATTCAACTTGAAATTCACTTGTTGGTTTGTTGTGGTGGCTTATGGCAGAGACAGATCTCTGAGATCAAGGCCAGCCTGGTCTACAGAGTGAGCTTCAGGACAGCTAGGACTACAAACAAAGAAAAACAAAAAAGAAAGAAAAGAAAGAAAAAGGAAATTCACTTGGTTATGTAGTTTTGAGATTTGTGAACGTCTTAAATTAAAAAAAAAACATAAATTATTTTGCATCTTGCATATAAAGTAAAATTTCCTTAGTCATACCAATCATATTTCCTTAATCATACTGGAAAATGACATATATGCTATATGAATTGGCAGAAAATGATCATGCACTCACATTCCTAGGCTTTGCTTCCACATCTCACACTTATAGGAACTGTGGGTTCTCTAGTTCTCCCAGAAGGCATTGGAGCATCTCTGCCAAAGAGAATCTCTAAAAATTTGTAAATTTGACAGTTTGGTCACCCTGAGGGCTCTATCTACCTCTCCTCTTCTGATCCAGACTTCTACGGGCAAGTCCTTTTATAATGCTAATGTCCCAAATGGCAGTAAGTTCACCATTGATAGATGCCTTCATATATGAAGCCATAGCTAATGTTGACTTTGTAGTAAAGACTGACCATGAACTTTTGATCCTCCTACCTTCACTTCTCATAGATAAGATCATGAGCATAGGCCACCATGCCTGCCTTTGATGTTTGTCTCAAAGTGGCCCAGATCACATGCTGAGGGTTGAGGCCTTCCTGGAAGGTTCAGTCCTTTGCTGTGAGAGTCATGGGCAGTGGGATTATTGCCTGTGAAAGAAAGGAACTGCTATTTTTGAGACCTGGTGCTTCAGTCCTTTGGTTCTAGGATTGTACTGTAAATGTAAATCCAGTTGATCTGAACATCTGTCTCATTCCTTTTGGCTCCTCTCTGTCTACCTCCCCAACTTCTCTCTCTCTCTCTCTCTCTCTCTCTCTCTCTCTCTCTCTCTCTGTCTGCATTCTAGGATGTGAACATATTCATTTCCATGTTCATGTGTGTACACATGTGTGTGGAGGCCAGAGGTCAGATTTGAAGGCCACTATTCAGGTATTCAGGCATCATACATTTCACCCTTTTTTTGAGACAAGGTATCTCACTAAGTAGACTAGGCTAGATGGCCAGTGAGCCTGGGGGGATGGGGTACCTGTCTCTGCCTCCCTAGCATGGGGATTGCACTATGTTTTGCTTTTTAAACTTGGGTTCTGGGGATTGAATCTAGGTCATCATGCATGCAAGGCTTTATCAATTGAGCTATATCCAGTCCTCTTTTGATGCCGTAATTGTTCTTTATTTTTCAATCTCTTTCCTTAGGAGTACTTTTTTTTTTTTTTGAGACAAGGTCTCATGTATCCCCAGGCTGCTGTCAAACAGAATATGAAGTTGAGAATGACCTTGAATTTCTGATTTTCCTGTCTCCTTTTCCCCAATAGCTGGAATGACAGTTATGTAAACACATCCAATTTGTTTGATACTGAGGATTGAACCCATGGCTTCATGCACATAGGCAAATAATCTACCAATGGAGCTATCTGTATAGCTATAGAAGCCAATTTCATAAATCCCTAGCTACCTCTTGTTCCATCTCCCAAGTTCCTGAATATACCTGATTTCTGTAGGGAATAAAGTTTAGGTTTAAGCTGAGTTCTTGGCTATACTTAGAAAGAATAATCCAAATTGTGTTTTTTTTTTTTCTTTTCATTCTTCATTAATATAGTGCAAAGTTATCAAATGAGTGGCATCTTCTTAAATTTAAATTTAATAATCAGAAGAAATTCTGGGACACAATAGATAGTCAAGGAGTATTTGTTTCATGAATGAGAGGTTTTATTTTTAGGGAAACCTTAATTTCAAGAACAAGACTGAATCTTTTTTCTGCTATGCCAATCAGTTTTTATTTGGAACATCTGTTCCTTTTGGAGTTGGTGTTAGGTGTCTGACTAGGGCTAGGGCTCAAGTCGGTATAGCTGGAAAGCTAAGAATTGAACAGCTCCTAAGCCACATAATTATTGTAATCAGAAAAGTAAGTTAACCTTTCTGATCACTCTCTTTTACTATATGAAGGGAGAGACATCTAAGCTAAGATTGTGTGAGGCCTAGAAGAGATCCAAGTCTTTGCTGTTAAATCGTCATATAATACTTGTGCAACAAATGGTAGCCTATAAAAATACTATTGACGGGGCTGGAGAGATGGCTCAGTGGTTAAGAATTTGGTTCCCAGCCCTGACATGAAGCAGTTCACAACCATTTTCAACTCCAGCTCTAGGGGATCTGATTCCCTCTTTTGGTCTCTTTTGGCACCTGCGCACACATAGCACACACATTCATACACATATCTTTTAAAAACATGACTGATATTTCTAGGGAAGGAGAAAGAATCCTAAGTCACTGAGCATCATTGGAGTTTGTCACTATTGTCCCTGACTGTAGAGCTTGGAAACCATTAACTGCCAAGCCTCATTGGAAAGCAGTAACATTGGTCTATAAATTCTGCATACATTTTCTATGTATTCGGATGGAGATAAGGCCATTTCAGCAAATAGTTTGTAGGCCAATGGATATAAGAACTTACTTTGGGTTATCTATATTTATACTAAGTCATTAAAATCTACCCATGTTTTGGGGTCAGAGGTTATTCAGTTGTTTTCTCTTTTTTCCCCACCCCTTTGTTTTGAAACAGGATCCCATGTTGCCCTTGCTGACTTCTAGCTCATTAAGTAGCTGAGGATGGCCTTAAATCTTAAACTTCTGACCCTCTGACCCTTCTGCCTCTACTTCTGGCTGAGATTCCAGGATTCCGTCCCCCTCCCATCCTCCCTTCTCCTCTCCTTTCCTTTCTCTGTGTAATAAGGGCTCCGTGGATGCAGAGCCACAGCCCTAGGCCCTGTTTAGCTTTTGTGATCCCTATTCCATTTGTGTGAACAAAATGCCCAGAGTTTAATGAATGTACGGGCAATGATTGCAAGAAGGAATCCAATTTCTGAACTGCTATTTTGCCTGTTAATTGTAAATGAAGAACAAATCAAAGTTACTGTGAAGTTATTGTCTAGGAGACATAATACTTTGGGAGCTGTACTATATAAAAACTGCTCAGCAATAAAAATTGTGTTTTTAAGCCAACTATGCCTTATTTGACTGTCAGTATATTATTTCTTAAGTTAAAATAAGCAAGAGGATCTAAGTTCTTCTTATAGGAGATTGAGGTCATAATTCAGCAAGTTTTCTAGGTTGCTAGTTTCTTATAGAATTATATAATTAGGTATCTACTTTTTATTTTCCCCTAGATGCACGTAGCCCACGCTGGTCTTAAACTTACTGTGTGGTCAAAGATGACCTTGAACTCCTGATCTTCTTGCCTCCACATCTCACATACTGGGATCTAGGAGTACACCAGGCAAGCATAAGCAGCTGCCAAGCTCTACTGAAGGAAGAGAAATATTGTTTGAACCAAATTTTGTTTTCTTACTGAGACAAACACTAGAATTAAAATCCAGTTATTACTTATGACCATAAAGACCTTTTCATGACACCACAGCAAAAGAGATGAGATAATTCTCCTAGTAGCAAACAACTAGAATCTCTGGGTGATATGTAACTAGCATCAACTCATATATTCACTGAATTTATAAGAAAATAAAGAATATCTGTAGTGGACAAAAATAAAGAGCAACTGAGTGGGGGTGTGGCTCTGTAGGTAGAGTGCTTGCCTACCGTTCAGGATCCCTGGGTTTGATCTTCACCACCGCATAAACCAACTGAGACACATCTGTATTCTCAACACTCTGGAGGGAGACAGGTGGATCAGAAGTTCAAGGTCATCATCAACTACTGACAGAGTTTGAAGCTCACCTGGAATGGCAAGAGGGATGTTGAGAGAGACCCATAAACTTCCAGTCTAGCAAACCCCAATTATAGAAATGATCCTTGAAATAATAATAATAATAATAATAATAATAATAATAATAATAATAATAATAATACAAATTGAGGCTTGGGATGCTCTTGGGAAGCTATGAGATGGTGAGTGCTAGTCACCATGACAACTGGGTTTTAAAGACCATGTATCGGTAAGAACTATTTAAGGGAGAGATAAAGAACAGAGACATTGTCATAAATTTTGAACTTTAAGGGAGATCAGTGAAAACCTTATCAGAAAATGATTATCAATTCTCATGGGAGATGATAAGAAAATTTGCTTTTGTCTCTTATGGGTAAATAGAGTCTCCTGGAAACTTGTAAGTATGGACATGCCATCTTGGATTTTTTTTTTGATCTTGAATTTATGTATTTATTTATTTAATTTATTTATTTATTTGAGACAGGGTTTCTCTGTGTAGCCCTGGCTGTCCTGGAACTCACTCTGTAGACCAGGCTGGCCTGGAACTCAGAAATCTGCCGCCTGTGCCTCCCGAGTGCTAGGATTAAAGGCATGCACCACCACTGCCCGGCAAATTTATTTTTATTCTTTTGTGTGTGTGTGTGTGTGTGTGTGTGTGTGTGTGTGTGTGTGTGTAGAGGTATGTGCATGTGTGAGTGCAGGTGCTCTTGAAGGCCAGAAGAAGCACTGGATTCTCTGGAATTTGAGTTGCAAATTTCAGTAGTTTTGAACTGCCTGATATATTGATAACTGAAGTCAGGTCCTCTGGAAGAGCAACGAGAGATCCTAACCATTGAGCAACCTTTCCAGCCCTAGATTGTAGGGGATGGTTCTAGTGCTTTGATTAGGAATCTGTGTGTGAATGCTGAAAGTTCTGTTCCCCAATTGGCTCTTGATCAATCAATAAAGATGTTAGCAGCTAATGGCTGGATGAAAGAAGCGGAGTTTCCAGGTTCCCACTGGTAGACTAGCAGACACAGAAGAAGAAAAAAGATTTGCCAAGCTGTGGAGGGAGAGAGCCACCGACCATGTGAGATCTTGGGTGGAGTGGCCATTGGCCGCTTCTCTGACTGGACCTAGGGAAACGGGGGGGGGGGATTAGAAATGCAACTAAGTTGAGGACAAATTTAGGATGTTGAGCAAGGAGAAATGAAGTGAGTAAGGGCAGATTTAGAGGTGTTGAGCTAGGACTAAAGGTAACTGAACAACTAAGCTGAGGGAAGAATTAGAAGTGTTGAGCTAGGGGTTAAGGTAAGGGCAAAACGTATTAAAAATAAGCATAATTTCATCCACAAATCTGGGGTGGTTCCTGGGCAGTATGCGCATGTGTCCAGTCGAAAAAATGGAGCAGTATAGCAAAAACTACATGCTACACTGGATCTTGAATTTATATTGCTCGTATGAAAAGGAAATCACCAACTCAAGAAAAGATGGTCCAGATTGATTTTTTTGGGCTCACTGACAAGTACTTTCTGGAGGACTACACCTTCAACATAAGCAACATGTTATTCTCATGGATAAGAAAATAATCTCACTCATCATTAGCTAATAAGTTGAAACACTAATCATCAGTAGCAATACATACAGAGCAAGAACTAGCAGATACCACTAACATCAAAGTCATATGCCAAGAACTTCAGGGTGCAGAATCATTGGATAAACATTGTGTTAGTCACTTTCATGTTGCCACAAGGAAATATCAGAAGCAATTTAAAGCAAGGGAGATTGATTTTGGTTCACAGTCTCAGAGGGTTCAGTCCATCGTGGTGATGGAGGCAAGTAGCACAGTTTAAGTCATGGGAGCAAAGAACCAGAGAAGGAGGAACACATTTTCTTGGGGTGTTCTTTTTCGTCTTTTATTCTATCTGGGTACCTGAATCATAGAATGGTATTGCCCACATTCAGGGTGTACCTTCCTCCCTCAGTTTACCCTCTCCATAAATTCACAGACATACCAATCTTCTCAGTGATTCTAAGTCCCATCAAGTTGACAGTGAACATTTTTAGCCATCATAAACATTATAAAATAAATATTTTTAAAAAAGAACCAAAGACATAAAGAAGTAATTAAAAATACAAGAGAAGAAATCCTTGTATGAAATAACTGGTAGTATCTCCCTTACTCCTTGGACATAATAGGCTTAGATAGAGCTCAGTGGTAGAATGTTGTCCTATGACATGTAAGGGTTCGGTGCCCAGCACTGCAATAAAAAAGCCATATAGAACTGTAATTCAAATACACACTTGTGGAAATGAAAATATAAATGCTGTGCAATGTTCTACCCAGTTTATGTGATGCTGTGGGTACAACCCAGGTCCTCTCTTATGGTAGGTAAACACTCTCTCAGCTGCATCCTCAGGCTTCAATGAACTTATCAGCATATTATATAGTGCTCAAGCTATAGTTATCTAGAATATATATATATATATATATATATATATATATATATATATTTTTTTTTTTTTCTGTAAAGTAGCACAGAGATCTGGAAAAGGTCGAAAATTTAATGAAAACTTGTAAAATATATACACAGACTAAGTTCTAGAAAAAGAACTTGATGAGTGGGTCAGAATGGCAAGAGGCCATATTTGAAAAGATAATGGTTAGATCATTTTCCAAATCAGTGAAGTCGTGGTAAAACAACAAGGATGGCCACCCACACCAGGACATATAGTGGTCAACTGACAAATCAAACAAAAGCTAGTTTAAAGGAAGAAAGGAAGGGAAAATATAAGCAAATTACCTATGAAACAAAAACAGCTACTAAAAGAAAAACACCTGTGGGAGATTGGTCCAGCTGAGGTAAGATTGAACATTCCAGAAGTGTATATGTGAATTATCTTGCTAACACAGGCGAGACTTCAGGGTGACTGGAAGCATCTCAGGTTATTTTGTGTAATCAACCAGTTCTGAAAGTGTTCATGTAGGAGTGAGAGAATGGCCATGATGCAGAAAATGAACAAAAGGGAACATGCTGAAGAGAAGGCTTCAGATTGTGCTCTCAGAGAGAGGTGGGATTCAAAATTACTAACACGGCAGTGTCAGTTTACCCAGGCAGCCGTTTTCTAAAGCCCTCCAGGAGACGCTGGAAATCTCAAATAATACTGAAATGAATGTGTGTGTAGATCTGTAAATAATTTCTTTTTATCCTATACCTATAAGCCTATGATAAAATTTAATTGACAAATTAGGCACAGTAAGAGATAACTAATAATAAAAATAGAATAATAATAAAAAACCAATTATACTACACAATATGCCATAATAAAAGTTGTGTTGATGTGGTTTCTCTAAATATGTTATTGTACTTTCCTTTTTTTGAGACATGGTCCTATCTGGCCTGGAACTCACTCTGTAGACTAGGCTGGCCTTGAACTCATAAAAATCCAACTGCCTTTGCCTCCCAATTACTGGGATTAAAGGTGTATGCCACCATACCTGGCTAATACTCTTTTTAAAAAGATTTAATCTTTTATTTTAAATTATGTATCCTATGTCTGTTTCTGTATGTGAGTCTATGCCAGAAGTGGCCATTGGATCCCCTGGAGCTGGAGTTAGTCATAGGTGGTAGTGAGTCCCTTGATGTGGGTGCTGAGAGCTGAACTTGGGTCCTCTGGATGAGCAGCAAGGGCTCTTAACCGCAGAGCCATTTCTCCAGCCTCACCATCCATGCTCTAGTGAAATGCCTGTGTGAGATGAAGTAAGGTGAATGCATTTGCAGTTTGATGTACTGTACTTAGGCTACTTTGTCCCTTCTTCAAATAATAAGCACTTAATATGATGACAATGGCTTTGATAACCAAAATAGTTGCAAAGTGATTAATGGGCTAGTAGTGTCCATGGCATGAATACGCTGGGAAGGGGGATTATTCGTGGCCCAAGTAGAATGCTGTATTAATTCCTTTTGTCTCTCTTAAGGGCTGGCCATGCAAACCTTGATGATTTGAATTTGGTTCCCCAGAATCTCTGTGAGAAGCTGAATGTGGTGGCATACATCTGTAATCCTAGCACTTCTATGGCAAGATAGGGGCAAAAACAGGAGAATCACTGGAAGCTCGTGGGGCAAATAGTCTGGAGTGGACAGCACAGCAGACACAACGGGAGAAACCCTACCTCAAAACACAGTGGAAGAAGAGAACCTGCTCCTGAAAGTTGTCCTTTGAACTCCTCATGTGGTGTGGACTATCCTCTGCATTCACAGCTCTCTCTCTGTCTCTCTGTCTCTCTGTCTCTGTCTCTGTCTCTCTCTCTCTCTCCATCCCACCCTCTCACACATACCACCACCACTACCAATAATAATAATAAAATAAAGAAGAAAGTCAAAAAAGGAAATTGAATATTGAATTATCCATTTCTTCCTTATTTTTGTCTTTATATATTTTGTAGCTCTGAATTATGCATATGTATTTATAATGATTATATCTTTCTAATTAATCAATGCCTCAACATTAAAAAACAAAAGCAAATTAAGGAAGGAGGATTTATTTTGGCATACGGTGGGGAAGGTATGGCTGTGGGAGCTTGAGGCAGCTGGTCATATCAGAAGCAGAGGGAGGTGCATTCTGGTACTCAACTCAGCTTCCCTTTTTCATTCAGTTCAGCCCATAGAATGGTCCCAGTCACTTTCACAGTGGGTCTTCCCTCTTCAGTTGAACATTTATGGAAACCACTTCACAGATACACCCAGAGGTGTGTTTCCATGATGAGTCTAAATCTAGTCATGTTGACAGTGAAGATGAACCATCACAGATGGAGTGGTATAGTCTAAGAGTCTGTTAGGCTCCTCACCATGATATGTACTTGAAAATTCTTAAGTTTTTTTGTTTCGTTTTGTTTTTACTTCTGTAGTCATTTAAATTTCTAGACCATGGTTGATTGTAGGTAACTGAAGCCTTGCAAAGAAAGCTGGCTAAGTGGGGACTACCAAAATCATTTTGCTACCCTGTGGCAGATAATAATTCTTGAAAATAGCCATCCAATGGCAATTCCAAAGGAGAATGGGCATGCAATGATGGGCCACAGTCTGGAAGACTAGATGGGCATTTCCTTATTAGGTGGTAACATTACCAGTTGGAGTGGCATCTCGCATCTGAGAAACAAACCTTCTATGGTTGGTAGGACATAGAAAGATGGATGTTGGTGACTGGGAGTTGTGGTGTTTTTTTTCTTTTTTAAGTTAGTAGGCAGTCTACAGAATTATAATCAGTGTTTCAGACCAGTGTGGTACAGAGCACTGAGCTTTGAGTCACAGTTATTCATCTACTTGTTGGCACGGGGATGGATTTATATTTAAAAACATTTTTGGAGATCTTTCTGTAAACATGGTTGTTCTGTGGGACTCCTGAATTCCGTAAGAGGATGCCAGTTAGAATACCTAAACATTGGTAAACAGGATGGCAAAGAGGTTATAATTCAGGAGACAACACACAGGGTTAATCACAGAGATCCCAGAGATTTCCTATAGATGGCTCAACTCAATATTCTCATTGACTCTCATTGACCTAGTTCTCTCTCTCTCTCTCTCTCTCTCTCT
>JADRCH010007458.1:2929567-3008384 GCA_019843965.1 Rhynchomys soricoides | reverse complement strand
AGATAGATAGATAGATAGATAGATAGAGAGAGAGAGAGAGAGAGAGAGAGAGAGAGAGAGAGAGAGAGAACATAAAAAGTATGGTTTTGGTGTCTGGATTACTGCACTCAATACAATTTTTTTTTTAACCTGCAAAGGTCATGATTTCATTTTTCTTTACAGCCAAATAGTTTCCATAGGGTGTATATGTGCTACATCTTTTATTATCCATTCATCAGTTGATGGATATTTTTCCCATTTCCTATCTATTGTGAAAAGAGCAGCAGTGAACACAGCTGAGCCAGTACCTATGGAATAGGATGTCAAGTTCTTTTGGGCAAATGCCAAGGAGTGGTATAACTAGGTCATATTGTAGATATATTTGACCTTTTTCTGAATTCTCCACACTGCTTCCCAGTTTGATCACACCAGCTTGTATTACCATCAACAGTGAAAGAGGGTTCCTTTCCCTAACCCTCATCAGCTTTTATCTATTGTTTTGTTGATCTTAGTCCTTCTGACTGGCTGAAATGAAATCTTAATACCCTAAGGCTGTTGAAGTTGAGTTGTTTCTAATCTATTTTTATTTCTTCTTTTGGGGACTCTCTACATATTCATAGCTCATGTTTGAATTGGGTTGTTTGTTTTCTTGACTGAGTTTTTGGGTTCTTTATATATTCTTGATATTAATCCTCTGTCAGATGTATAGCTTGAAAAGATTGTCTCCCACACTGTGGGCTTCCTCTTTACTCAACTGATTATTTCCTCTGCGGTGCAGAGCTTTTTTAGTGTTATGAAATCCAATTTGTCAGTCATTGCCCCTAATTTCCATAGCCCCCAATTCCTTGATTCTCCTGCTTCAACTTGCTGTGCACTAGTGTTTGTAGGCACATGTGGCCACACCCAGATTCCAAAGCACTTTCTTAAAACAGTTTGATGTCTGCTGCCACAGAAAATGGAAGCCAGGCTGGAGGTGTAAAGCCTAAGATCCAGACAGAGAGATTAGGTGTTAGGGTTTTTCACTTCTGTGGAAACAACTGGAGCAGGTCTGTCTGGTGTATGAAATAAAATACAGAAGTTGTGTTTGTTATTAGCATGTAAAGCATCAGGAAGAGTAAGGCTTCTTGATTGTGTCATTTAAGTTCTGCAAGCTAGATTGTATGGTCTTGCCTCACTTCCTCAAAATTAACCGTACTTTTTTTTTTTTTTAAATGCCCTTTTAGTCTTCTTTGCAAATTACTTTTGGCAATTAATCCAGTCTTGGTAAGCTGCTCACACACTGTCCTCTGAGTATAGCACAACCATTGCCATGTTGTTTGGAGCAAGTATGATTAATTGTATGCTGACCTCCACAACTTCAGGGTTGTTGCCGTTCTTTCATAAAAGGAGGGCTTGAGGGTGGTGTTGATCAGCTGCTCACCAGAGTGGCCAGTCATTTCCTCTGCAGCCGTGTCATTCTGCGTCAGCTCCATGTAGTCTCAGGAAGTACAAATGCAATGCAGCTTCCTTCCTTTCTTTCTTTCTTTCTTTCTTTCTTTCTTTCTTTCTTTCTTTCTTTCTGCAGTTACCCATGCTCCTGTAAGTTCAGGAATTCACTAATTTGCTAAGCTATAATTGGGTGGAGTCACGTCCTTGCTTGGTCAATGGAGCCCAGTGTGAGGTACATATATGTTTGTTCATGTCTCCCAGGAAAAGTAATGTAACAGCTAGTAAAATACATGAAATTCACTTTACTTTGAAAAATGAAGGCCAATGTCCTCTAAGAGGCTGTGAAGGTGGCCAGAATTTTAATAAATGGTCATCTTAACTATGTAAAATGTGTAACTGAAATCAGTTCAGAGGCTTACTTTACCCTCAGAATATGAAAGAGGATTGGCCCAGCAAAGAAGAGTCTTGACAGATCTTCAAATCTAAGGTCATATCTCTTTGATGTAAAAGTGCCAGTGTAGTTCACAGGTCCTTTGTCTCATTTTGGTAATGCCATAATTGATCCTTTCGTATTCAGAAAGAAAAGTACTTTCAGATTGGCTAGGGGTAAAGAAAACCAATAAAACTTTATGTGGGTGTGATATCGGCTTTTCTGAGAAGAGTGTTGGATGGAAAATTCAGACTAGTTCTCAGCCTGAGTCACTTGAAAAAAAAAACTGGATTTGCTCATTTGCAAATGGAAAGCATAATTGTACCTAGTAATTTCTTCAGGTGGTGACATTTAAAGGTGAAAACAGTAATGGTGCTGGGAGGGAGACCTGAGGAGCAGGGTTTGTACGAAACGGCACCAAGAGTTGCCTTTGTGGTTCTGTGAATTGGCTTTGCTCAAAGCTCATAAAACAAGATTCTGGTATGATTCTACTGTAGATTGGCAATAGAAATTTCCAATTGTATTTTGTGAGCATATTTTGTATTAGAGATTCATAAATAGATTTTGGGGGAGGGGGCATGACATCTACTTTCTGCCGAACAAATGAGTGTGTGTAAATTGTACCTAAGGATTGGATCCCTATCATCTTTCTGAGTAGCTTCTACCCTTTCTACGGAATTTGAGAAACTATTTCTAACTATGTCTCTACTACTTAAAAATTGCCATTTCTCCAGGAGTCCTGAACAGAAACTAATAGCTCAGGCAGTAAAATCAACAATCAATAAATGACCTGCTGAAACCGAAAAGCTTCTGTAAAGCAAAGATTTTAGTGTACAGAATTGTTTTCACTATCCTAGGTTTTTTGTTTTTCCATATGAAGTTGAAATTTGTTCTTTCAAGGTCTGTAAAGAATTGTGTTGGAAGTTTGATGGGAATTGCCTTATTTGTAATAGCCAGACACTGGAAGCAACCTAGATGTCCCTCAATCAAAGAATGGATACAGAAAATGTGGTTCATTTACACAGTAGAATACTATTTGGCTATTAAAAACAAAGGCATCATGAATTTTGCAGGCAAATGGATGAAACTTGAGGATATCGCCCTGACTGAGGTAACCCAGTCCCAAAAAGACTATAAGTGGACATTAGCCATAAAGTCCAAGATAACCATGCTACAATCCATAGACCTAAAGAAACAAAGTAATAAAGATGTCCTAAGGGCGGGTGCTTGAATCTCACACAGAAAAGGAAACAAAATAATCATCGGAGGTGAATGGAGAGAGTGAACTAGGTGGAAGAGGGAGCAAGGATGGGAATGGGGATGGAGATAAAATGTGGGGAGAACAGCAGGAGAGGGCTGGAAGTGAGAATAGAAATTGTTGTGGTGCATCTCTGGGACTAGCTGGAGACCTGGGACAGAGGAGGCTCTGGAAAGTCTATGGGGGTGACCCTAGCTGAGAACCCTAGCACAGGGGGATATGGAGCCTCAAGTGGCCACCTCCTGTAGCAAGGTAGGACTTCCAGTGGAGAGAGGGGCACATCAGTCCATCCACAAACCCTTCAACCGCAAACTGTCTTGCCTACAAGATATGCAGGGATAAGGATTGAGCAGAGATTGAGGGAACAGACAACCAATGACTGCCTCAACTTGAGACTCATTCCATGGGAGAGAGCCAATTCATAACACTATTTTTCCATTTATTTATTTATCATTCATTCACTTTTCATCCTGATTGCCCCCCACTTCTAGTCTCTCCTGCCTTACCCCCTTCCCCTCTGAAAGGGTGGGGTCCCCCTGGGTATCTATCCCCCAACCCTGGCACATCAAGTCTCTGCAAGGCTAGGTGCATCCTTTCCTACTGAGACCAGGCAAGGTAGGCCAGTTAGGGGAACAGGTTCCACAAATAGGCAACAGGTTTAGGGACAGCTCCTGCTTCATCCAGTTGTTGGGGAACCCACATGAAGACAGAGCTGCACATCTGCTACATATATGCAGAGATGTAGGTCCAGCCTGTGTATGCTCTCTGGTTGGTGGTTTAGTCTCTGAGAGCCCCTAAGGGTCAAGGTTGACATTATTAATGATACTGTGCTTTGCTTGCAGACAAGAACCTAGCATATTTGTCTCTTGAGAGGGCTCATCCATCAGCAGATGGAGGCAGATGCAAAGACCCACAGCCAAACAACAGGAGAAGCTCTGGTGCCTTGTGGAAGAGTGGGGGGATAGAATTGATCAAGCCAGAGGAGTCAAGAATACCACAAGAAAACCTACAGAATCAACTAACATGGGTTCATGGGAGATCACAGAGACTGAACCATCAACCAAAGAGCATGCAGGGGCTGGACCTAAGACCCCTACACATTTGGAGTAGAGGTACAACTTGTCTTCATGTGTGTCCCCTAACAATTGGAGTGGGAGCAGTCCCTGATTCTGTGCCCTGTCACTGGATCCTCTTTCCCTACCTGGACTGCCTGGTCAGGCCTCAGGTGGAGAAGAGGTGCTTAGTCCTGCTGGGATTAGATGTCTCAGGGCAGGGTGGTATCCAAGGGGGGTGCTTCCCCTTCTTTGATGGAAAGGGTGAGGGGTTGTGGGGGAGGGGACTTATATGGGTAGGACTGGGAGGAGAGAATGAAGGCTGGCTGTTATCAGGATGTAAAGTGAAAAAATAAATTAACAAAAAATTTGCCATTTTTCCTTGGTCCACATTTCACTTACATTGAGAATAAATCCTCAACTTTATTCTTGTCAAACTCTTTTATGGACCAATTACTTGAGTGCAGTCCTTAAACCTTCTCCTGGCTTAGAACTTTCTCCTGGCTTAGAACTTTAAGTCTTTTTAAAATTAAAATATAATTATAGGGGCTGGAGAGATGACACAGTTAAAAGCATGGACTGTTCTTACAGAGGACCTGAGTTGGATTCTTGGTTGCCACTATAGCTTACTATAACCCAAGACTCCAGCTCTGGGGAGATCTGATGACTATGGCCTTCATGGGCATCTGCACTCTTATGCACACAACCAACACACAGATGCACAACTATACATAGAATTACAAACTAAATCTAAAACCTTAAAATATATAATTTACTTAATTGTCCCCTTTTCCTCCTAAAGAACTTTCTGTAGTGCTGATATGGGTTTCTTTTAACACATTACAGAAGAATTAATTCTTTACATCGCTTGCTTGTATAGTAACAATGAGGATATTAATTGTTAATGATCATTATTTTACATTTATCGGTTGTTTATTAATTCCCAGGCAATATGCTAATGATTTTATATGTATTCATTCATTTTATTCTCTTGATAATCCAATAGAGAGGGAAATGATTATTTTTCCATTTTAATGATTAGAATGTTGAAACAGAATTAATTTTTCCAGGTTCACAGTATTAACTAAAGCTCTATATCTTCCCTGGTCATAAAATTATTATGGTATTCTATATATTTATCTCTTGTATATGCATATATATGCATATATATTAACATATTGAAAAATAAGTGTGGGTAAACTTGCTAAATGTGTTCAGTCCTGTGGTATTAACAGTTTTTAAAGAAAAGCTTAGCTGACCTTCATCTAAAGTAAAACTATTCCCTCAGGAATATTTCATTTCTCTTTTCTATTAATATGCTGCTTTGAAGAGCAAATGAGTTCTATGAAGGATGCTACATTAAGTTTCAAAGTACTAAAAACTGAAGGAATTTAACACTTCCTCCTTTATTCTATCCATGTATTTCATAGATAATGATACAATTTTCTGTCAGTTACTACTCTGAATACTGCCCCTTAGCCTAACTAGCTACCCATCAAGTAGCAGCTAAGGAGAACCATTGTGTGACCCCTCTCAATCAACTTTTGGCCACATTGTTACCCTGTATTTGACTATATGTAAAAATAAGCATACCTTACAGATGAAAAAAATTCATCCTGCTGTTAGTTTTTGTTGTTGTTGTTTCAAGACAAGTTTTCTCTGTGTAGCCCTGACTGTCTTGGAACTCACTGTGTAGATCAGGCTGGCCTCAAACTTCGAGAATCGCCAGCTTCTGCCTCCTCAGTGCTGGGAATAAAGGTGTGTATGTGTGTGTTGCTTTCATATCTGGCTTATGCTTGTTATTTTTAACATTGCTGTGACCAAATATTTGATACGTTGTCTAACAGTTTAGGAAAGAATACAACTTATCATGATAGGAAAGGCATGGTACAGGAGTGCAAGGCAGTTGATCACACCGTGTCTCCAGTCAGGAAGCACAGATGAATGCTGGTGCTTAGCTCATTTTAAATTTATATTTTAGTCTGTGGTTCCAGCCCACATTTAGGATGGGTATTCCAACCTCAATCAACTTAAAGGAGAAACCCCTTTCACAGACATTCTCAGAAGCCTGTCACCTATGTGATTATAACCATCACAATGTTACACTTGACACTTCCATACTAAACATGTGTGCATCTGGTCCTTGGAGGATGGAGGAATGCAGACAGCATAGTTTAATATGGTCCCAAAGGTCAAGAAACCAGAGTATATTATTCCATTTAAGGTTTGAAGGCAAAGGCAGTAACACTTGGATATGAATCTACTTTGTAGATGCATAATCTTCAGCAAGTTAACTCTTCCTCCTTGACCTCGGTTTCCTCATTTGTATAATAATGATAAGATTATATCTGCTTCATAGACTTCTTGTGCTCATTAAACAGGTTAATAATCAGGAAACTGCTTTATGTCCAGAGAGTACATTAGAAGATTAGAAATATCAGTAATTATTAATAATTGTACCTTAAGGGTGTCATTTTCTATATAAAAAATCTTGTTTATCGTTTATTTTTCTCAGAAATACATTTATCACTTTCTCAAGTATGCCTCAAAGCATGGGATTAGAAATACTGTTTTTAAACACATGCCAGTTTGAAGATTACCCACTGATTCTAGTTTCCTGCATTTCACTTCTAAGCACCCCAGTAATGGGGCTTCCCCAGGCTGAAGACAGAGAAGGAGCTTCTCAAATGCTCTTGCACTTGTATGCTGCCTACGATTAACCCAGTTACTTGGTTCCACAACTCATGCCTTACTGTTAATCTGCAGTCATCTAACTTAGTTCAGTGGTCTCTGAGGTTTAGGGTGGATGGGATCCAAGGAATATGCAAGGTTCACTATTTGGCTGTGAGGAAATGTTAAAATTTACACTTGCTTTTTACCTAGTTTGTGGCTGACACTGCCCACACATCTCTCCGTGTTGGACACAGCACATTTGTCTGCCTGGACCTTGATGAAAGAGTGGGTGTTTCATAATGGGAAGTACTGTTTGTCAAAGGCCTCACTTGTTGGAACATTCTGTGATTTATCTGTACCGGGAGATTTTTGGCTTAGGTAGCTTATATAATCTTAGTTATTGAATCTAAGTTTGCAAGGAAATGGCTTGCAGAATTCATTTGATGGTGTCACTCGTCTGTGGCACCCTAGAGGGCTCACTAGTTATCACAAGGGAAACATTTAAAAACTTGGTGCACTTAGAAATGAATCATATTCTTTTCTTTTAAATAAAGACAAATATTTCAAAATTGCTTGACCTTCTCTTGCTAGTTAGTTCACAGTAGTATGTGTCTTAGGGTTTTACTGCTCTGAAGAGACACCACGAACAAGGCGACTCTCATAAGGACAACATTTAATTGGGGCTGGCTTACAGGCTCAGAGGTTCAGTTCATTAAGCAGGAGCATGGTAGCCTCCAGGCAGGCATGGTACAGGAGTTGCTGAGAGTTCTACATCTTCATCTGAAGGCTGCTAGCAGAATACTCCCTTCTAGGCAGCTAGGATGAGGGTCTTAAAGCCCATACCACAATGACACACCTACTCCAAAAGGCCACACCTTCTAATAGTGCCCCCCCCCAGGCTGAGCATATACAAACCATTGCAGTATGATACCTGGAAGACATTTAAAAAAGAAAACCTGACCTGTTCCTTCAAGATGGTCTTAGCAATGAGAGAAAAGTAACTAACTCAATTACTTAGGAGGCTGAGAAGTAGGATTGTGGGTTCAGGGCTTGCTTGGGCTACAGAAAAAGGCCCTATCTCAATAAATCAATGCATAAAAATGTAAATTGCTTTACAGTATACGCCTTTTAGTCTGTTATGTGGCTTATTGCTTTGTCACCTAAAATGTTTGGAGTTTGTATAATGTTAAAATTCGAAAGAAATAGTTCCAAATTCTTTAAATGGTTTTCTATGTGATGAATTGTGGTAAATTTGGAGCTCATTTGTTAAAACTCAGAGGCTACTTGGTTTAGTTTATAAGCGTAGCTGGTAGGTGAATTTTCATTTTGGTGACATAGGGCACTCAATACTTTTGGGTAGTTGGAGGTGAAACTGCAGAATGCAATTATTATGATGTATTAAGTATGGATAGGAATTGTCTTAGTCAGGGTTTCTATTCCTGCACAAACATCATGACCAAGAAGCAAGTTGGGGAGGAAAGGGTTTATTCAGCTTATACTTTCACATTGCTGTTCATCATGAAAGGAAGTCAGGACAGGAACTCAAGCAGGTCAGGATGCAGAGGTCATGGAGGGATCTCACTTACTGGCTTGCTTGCTTCTCCTGGCTTGCTCAGTCTGCTGTCTTATAGAACCCAAGACTACCAGCCCACAGATAGTACCACTCACAAGGGCCCTCCCCCTTTGATCACTAATTGAGAAAATGCCTTACAGCTGGATCTCATGGAGGCATTTTCTCAACTGAAGCTCCTTTCTCTGTGATAACTCCAGCTTGTGTCAAGTTGACGCACAAAACTAGCCAGTACAATTGACCCCTTGTCAACTTGACACACAAACACATCACCGTTAAGCTTTGACCCTTACTTTCTTATTCATCTCCAAGATCTAAGTAACTTTAAAAGTCCCACAGTCTTTGAAAATTCTTACATATTAACATTTCAATCCCTTTTAAACATCCAATCTCTTAAAACTCAAAGTCTTTTAAAAATTCAAAGTCTCTTAACTGTGGGTTCCACTAAAATACCTTCTTCCTTCAGGAGGGAAAATATATCAGGGCGTATTCACAATTAAAAGCAAAAGTAAACTCCATCTGTCCAATGTCTGGGATCCATTCACAATCTTCTGGATTCTTCCATCTTCTGGATTCCTCCAAGGGCTTGAATCACTTCTCCAGCTCTGCTCTTTATAGCACACACTTTGTCTTCTAGGCTCCAGATGCCTGTACTCCACTGCTGCTGCTGTTCTTGGTGGTCATCTCATGGTACTAGCATCTCCAAAACACTGCTGTCTTCTGCTGCAACTAGACTTTACCAACAGCCTCTCACAGGCTCTCTTTATGGTGCCAAGACTCAGCTCCTTTGCCTGACCACTTCAGTCCTGAGCCATCAATAGCAACTGAGGCTGCACCTTCACCAATGGCCTTTTGCAGTCTCTCACAGTGCCCAGGCCTTAGCTGTTCTTCATGACTCCTTCATGCCTTCAAAACCAGTACCACCTGGGTGACTCTTACACATTTCCAAGTCCTGCCACAGCACAAGGTACAACCTTGGCTATCTCTGGAATACAGCCTCATTGTGCTCTCAGAAAACACTTCCCAGAAGATGTCACCTCAATGATGCTGGTCTCTTCTTAAACACCACCAATTGCTCAGCTCCAGCTAACCAGCATCAATAGTCCCAGCAATACAATGGTTTTGCTTTAGTAGTTCTGGTATCTTGTTAATCACAGCTGATTTCTTCAGCTCCAGCTAACCAAAACCACAGAATCTTAAATCAAACTAGCAATGGCCCTGATAAGAGTCTTTAATCTTCCCTCTGAAATTTCACAAGCCAGGCCTCCATCTTCTGCACTGTTCTCAACATTATCTTCCAGGTTCCTACAGAAAACCCCACAGAGCTCTTAACATCCCAATGGTTCTTCTAGCTCAAAGTTCCAAAGTCCTTCCACAGTTTTCCCCAAAACATGGTCCTGTTATCACAGGAATACCCCACTTCACTGCTACCAATTTGTCTTAGTCAGGGTTTCTATTCCTGCACAAATATCATGATCAAGATGCAAATTGGGGAGGAGAGGGTTTATTGAACTTACAATTCCATGCTGCTATTCATCACCAGAGGAAGTCAGGACTGGAACTCAAGCAGGTCAAGGAGCAGGAGCTGATGCAGAGGCCATGGAGGGATGCTCCTTACTGGCTTGCTTGCTTCTCCTAGCTTGCTCAGCTGGCTTTCTTATAGAGCCCAAGACTACTAGCTCAGGGATGGTACCACCCACAAGGGGCCTTCCCCCCTTGATCACTAATTGAGAAAATGCCTTACCGCTGGATCTCATGGAGGCATTTTCTCAACTGAAGCTCCTTTCTCTGTGATAACTCTGGCTTGTGTCAAGTTGACACACAAAACTAGCCAGTACAGAAATATATTGTTTTTTTTAAAAACATAAAATATAATTATGTCACTTCCCCTTTCCTTTTTCTCCCTCTTTCTTTTCCCATGTCACCCCACTTACTATCAAATTCATCACCTCTTTTTATTAGTTTTACATACACACAGATAGATGATAGATAGATGCACAAATATATAGATACAATATATAGTGTGTTTTTGTATTTTATGTGTATATTTCTTCAGAGCTGACCACTTTGTATTAGATAACCAGTTAGGAGGTTCATCTTTGAGAGAGGATAATTTTCCCTCTCTCAGTCAGCAGTCATTAGTTATCATTAGTTATTCTTAGTTATTGTTCTGAGTTATCATGTTTATCAATAGCATCATTGTTCAGGTCTTGTTAAGCGAGTCATTTCTTGGAGACACATCCTCACAGCAGACTTCTGGTCCTCTGCATCTTGTTTTAATGTTAGAGAAGTAGAGGTGAAGAGGTATTGACTGTGGAACTTGAATAGTCTGGTAGAAGTCTGCTCTGACTCCATCTGGGCCTGGGATTGTTTTAAGTCAGAAGCCTTCTTCAATCTCATTTGTTATATGTTGTTGATCTTTCCTTGGTGTGATTTTGGTAGTTCGGATGAATCAAACAGGTTGTTTATTTCTTTTAGATTATCCAATTTAATAAAGCTCAGATTTTATAGTGTTTCCTTACAATATTCTGAAGTTCTTTTGTGTTTGCTGTGTGTTTCCCTGTTCATTCCTGATTCTGTTCATTTGGGTCCTTTCTTTTGTTTAGTTTGTTCGTTTTGTTTAGTCTGTTCATCTTGTTTATCATCTGAAAGTACCATCTCTTAGATTAAATAATTCTTTGTACTTTTTGTTTCTATTTCATTCATTTCCTCTTTGATTTTTATTATTTCTTGCAATATACTAAACTTTTGTTTGTTATTGTTTTTTAAATATATAAATCCTTGAGTTGGGTCATTAAGTAAAGTATTTGTGCTATTTTTGATTTTTTTCTAAAATGTAGAAGCTTAGGGTTATAAATTTCCCTATTAGAACTGCTTTAACTTTGCCCCAGAGATTGTTTTTTGTGTTGTGCTTTTATTTTCATTTAATTACAGAAAAAAATTTAGTTTTTCTTAGACCAGTTCATCACTCAGTCATGAGTTGTTTAATCTTCCTGTGTTTATACACTTAATATAGATTTATTTGCTGTTGATTTTAGAGTTTTGTCGCACAATGGTAGGATAGGCTATAGCATTACTTAAAGTTTTCTGAATTTGTTAAATCGTGTGTGTGTGTCCAGGTTGTATTCTATTTTACAGAAACTTCTGTGAGTAGAATGTATATCTTTGGTGTTTGTATGTGATATTCTATAGTTATCTGTTAGGTTCATTTGAAATAGAATGTCATTTAATTGTGAAATGTCTCTATTTTATTGTCTAGATGGCCTGCCTATTAGAGAAAATGGGGTATTAAAATTGCTATTATTGAGTTCATGTTAGTGTGTGTTTTAAATTCCATTAGTCTACTTTTTATGAAATTGAGTACACCAGGGTTTGATACATATATATTTACTATTGTAATACTAATGTAATGTTTTTCCAACATATTGTTTTTATTGCATATTTGAGAATTTCACATAATGTCCCCAGATTACACTCACTTCCCAGATCTCCCAGGTCCACCCTCCACCCTGTGACCTCCCCTTGCTCTCCCCACCAACAGATGAAAACCCCCTCAAGTTCAATTTGTGTTGCCTGTAACCTTCACAAAGAAGGATGCTGCACTTTGCATTAGTTTTAGTTTGGAGTCTATTTTTGTCAGGATATTAAGATGGGAACACCTGTTTGCCACCTGATCTCATTTGTTGGATAAAACTTTTAGTCCTTTCACTTTAAGGTTGTGCCTGTTCTTAAAGTTGAGTTTCTTGTAGACTGCAGAAGGATGGATTTTATTGATTAGTTCATTTAGCCAGAGACTCTGTTTTGAGTGAAAACCCAAGGCCATTAATATTTAAAATTATTATTGAAATATGTGTGTTGACTACAGTCATTTTTGGTTTGGCTATTTGTGTTCTTAGTTCTGCTTAGTATTTCATTAACTATAACTCTATTTACTTTCTTTCTAGTATCTCTTGCCTGTGCTTATTCTTTTAATTTTTTTCAGTTCAAAGGAATGCTCTCAGTACTCCCTTTTAAAGTTGTTTTGGTGGAAATAATTTTTTTTTTTTTTTAGTTTTTTTTTTTATTGGATATTTTCTTTATTTACATTTCAAATGTTATCTCCTTTCCTGATGAAATGAAATTTTTTTAAAGGCTGTTTGTATCATGAGCAATTTTTTTTCCTCCTTTCACTATGCTAGGTAGTTTTGCTGGGTTCAGTCATTTAGGTTGGCAATTGTGGTCTTTTAACACTTAGAATGCTCCAGATTCTTCTGGCTTTTGAAGTTTCCACTGACCAATCAGTTGTTATTCTGGTAGTTTTTCTTTCATACGTGACTTGTGTTTTTTCTCTTGTAGCTTTGAATAATCTGTCTAGGTTCTATATACCTAGTGTTGTAATAGGGAGTTTCTTTTCTTGTCTTGTCTATTTAGTGTTCTGTGTGCATTCTGTGTCTGTATGTATATCTTTCCTAACTTTGAGGAAGTGTTATTCTATAACTATGTTGATGATCTGTGCCATTGACTTGGAATTTTTCTCCCTCATCCTTGCCTATAATTTGAAGGTCTTGTCTTTTCATGGCTTCCATGATTCCTGTATATTCTTTTCTTGGCTTAAAAAAAGTCAGAATCTTTGCTTGTGTTGTCTAATTCCTCTACTGTATTTTCAGTTCCTGGTGGTCTTATCTTCTCTTTGATCCATTCTGCTTGCAAAGCTTTCTGTGGAGTTTCTGACTGGAGCTGGTGAGTTTTTCAATTACATTTTTGTTTCAGCTGCTGTTCCCCTAGTTAGTTCTAACTCTACTGGATTGTGATTTCCAATCCTGAAATTGTTATTTGTTATTTCATTCACCCATATGTTTCTATTTTCTTGAATATCGCTCAGATATTTATTGTTATCATCTTGAAGTTCAACTAACTGTTTGTCTTCTTTAAATGCTTGAACTCTTTGATTAAATTTATGGCTATTCATCAAATTCTGTGTCCTGCAGTCCATCTGGGTAATTTTCATTAGATGATATTTCTATAGGACTAGTGGGTTTGGTAAGAGACATCTTGTCTTAGCCATTCATATTGTTTTGGTGTTTGTGATTCGACCTGTGTACATGGACTTTTTCTTAGCTTGTTGTTTGCCTGATGTGAGAATCTGGCCTGCCTTAGATTGAGCCAGTGCAGGAGCTGCATGACTAGAGCTAGGCCATGAGTTTGTAAAACTAGTACATGAACGCTGTTTAATTGGATCATGCAAAGATGGCTCCCAAACCTTGGATCTGTAGCTCAGCCTGTGGGTGCAGAGATGACAGTGGGTAGACAGGGGATTTAGAGAGGGAAGGACACACTTTGCAGGCAGAAGGGGCTCTTGAACAAAACTAGTTTATGGGTCACAGGTCTGAAGCTAGGTCTTTGGGTGTCAAGGATGCATTCTTTTTGTTTGCATCAACCAAGATACTCATTAAAACCTGGTACTAATATAACCTAACTCAGAGCATATTCACTGAACTATTATAGCATGAGATTTTAAAATATTATGGGCTGATGTTTAGTCAGTCTTCTTAAAAATTTTGGTGAATAATAACTTTAGAAAGAAAAAAATATGTTTTTACCTTTTATAAAACAGCCTTATTTTAAAATATGGAAGATTAATTTTTCTCTGTCCTTAAAAATGTACATGTTTATGCATCCTCACGTCATATATAATAAGTTAGTTTGGGGGAGATATCTACCCTTCATAAGAAACTAAAGGCCACTGCAATAGACTAGTTGTTTTTAGTTCTTCGTGGAGGTAACTCTGAATTGTTTGCTATGGCTGATACAAGCAGCCTGGGTAAGGGAACTGGTATTTGGATCGGGGAATGTTCTCTCCCCTTCCCTCATTCTCTATAGGTATTATGAGTTCTCATCTTGGCTCAAAGTAGATCAATAAAGGTCTAGCTGAGCTTCCTAAAATTGGGTCAAGGGGAACAAGGAGCTCTGGGAAAGTTCCAGTGGGTGTGTGCAGGTCAGTAGCTTGAGAGGAAGAAATGAGTCAAAGAATGGAGAGCTCTAACTTTTAAGGCACTCTTGTCTTCAGTCTGACCCCAACTTCAGGTCTCAAAAGGTGTCACAAGGTAATGTTCTATGACATATGTCATTCCCCATATGGACCTGCTTCCAGTAACACAAAGCATGTAAAATGATAGCAAGGAATGAGAAGTGCTGCACAGTATTAGCTTGTATTGTTCCTACCCCAGCATGTAAGCTGCACAAAATGAGGTATAAATTAAAAGCAGGAGGAACATTAGACAGAATTAATGTTAATCTTCATTCTATTGGTTGTGTCCTGACTCTGTAACTCAGGGCAAGTAGTCTAACAATTCTTTTGAGTTAATTTAATCTTTTTGGTTTGTGTGTGTGTGTGTGTGTGTGTGTGTGTGTGTGTGTGTGTGTGTGTAGTGAGGAGGGAGGTCCTTGCCACAAAAGGAAGATAGTTTTACCTTCAGGGTGATTGAGAAGATGAAATTCATGGAAAAGCATTTAGCAAGGAGTTCAAGTTTGTTTCTTGTTGCTGTGATAAACACATGACCAAAATCAATTTAGGGAGAAATGAGTTTGTTTTATCTTACACATGCAGGTCATAGTCTATTATTGAGGGAAATCAGGGAAGGATCTCAAAGCAGAAACTACAGAGGATGCTTATTAATTTGCTTACAGGCTCATAGTCAGCTAGCTTTTCTTATACAGCAAGATCCACCTGCCTAGTGATGAGGTCACCCATAATGTGTTAGGCCTTCCCATATCTCTCACTGATAAAGATAATTTCTCCTTCCCTTTCCCTTCCCTTCCCTCCCCTCCCCTCCCCTCCCTTCCCTTCCTTTCCTTTCCTTTGTGTTGGTGTGAAAGTGTCAGATACCTTGGAATTAGACTTACAGACAGTTGTGAGCTGCCATGTGGATGCTGGGAATTGAACCTGGGTCCTTTGGAAGAGTGACAGTGCTCTTAACCACTGAACCATCTCTCCAGCCCTAAGGACAATTTCTTCTAGACATTGGCCAGCGTTAAATATGATATGGGCACCTCGATTGACACTCCCTCTTCCCAGATGATTCTAGATTGTGTCAAGTTGATCATAAAAAGTAACCAACACATAAGAAATCTAGACTAGAACACATATTTAACATTAATGGAATCTAGACTAGACATATATTTAACATCAATAGAATCACTCATCAGATTGTCACCTCTTGATGTTCCATGGCTTACTTATTACTAGTGTATATTAATTATACAAATTAATAAGCTTCAGTGTGACATTATCATACATGCATATATTCTACTTTGATCATAATCAACCCCCATTATTTTCCTTGCCTTTTCTATATCCACAGTATCTAACAGAGGTCTAGGCATATTGATGCTCAGTTAGTGCTTGTTGAATTGAATCGAATTAGTTGAGAGACATATTAGATACAGTTGATTTAGGATTCTGTTGTAACCCTAGACTTGAGACTTCCAATCACCTTACTTTCTCTTTTGTGATTTACTTTAGTTTTGAAAGGTATAGTTGATATTTCTTGTCCCAATTCTTATCAAAACAACTGTTTTAATATATTTAACGGTTTCATCCCTTTAGGGAGAAGACCCAAATCTTCTAAATCTCATCATTATATTTATATTGTCTTCATTAATAACATTTAAACTATTTGACTCTGTCCTGGCCTTCAATATCAATAGAAGAATACCTCCAATGCTATCATGCTTCTCTGCCTAAATACCATTCATAAATAGTTCTTTCCTATTTATCAGTCAATGTGAAATTCTTGAACCTGGCTCTAAGGACCTGATACCCAATCATGCCCCATTTCAGCAATTTAAGTATTTTCCATCAAGGCTCCTGCTTGAACTACGTGGGTCTCACCACTGAGCTCCAAGCATTGACCACAAGCCAGATTGTCAGCTTTTTCCTTTGCTATAAGCTCCCATTCTCAAATTTGAGCCTTTACCAAGCTACTAAGGCCTCATTGAGCTCTTCGAGGATAGCTCACCCATCTTGGTTAAGTGTCAAATGTATATATTTATGTTTCTACAAAGGAGATTGGACCCACACAAGGTTGTAGAGAGGGTCTTTTTCTCCAGTTATTTTTCTCACTAGTGTTATACTTTGCCAAATAGATAGTTAAGTGGTTAAAATGTAAAAATCCTGAAAGTTCTTTGTAAATCTGAATATAAGGGATTATGACATGCATTAATACACATACTAATCACTTTCTGAGTACATACTGTATTATAAAACGTGGATGGATGGCCAGGTAAGTATTCTTTAGGGAGTCTCAAAAATCCTTGGGGAGGGGAGTTTGCTGAATATTAAATTTTTATTCAATTTCCTTTAGTCATTTAATCTGCTAACAGCAGGGAACTTCTTGTTCAAATTCATATTCTCTCCCCCCCCCTCAAATATTTACTCCATCAGGATCTATAGGCAGTTAGTAGTTACTGGGCTGGGAGAGATATTTCTTTAGTGAGCCAGCCACTGCTATTTTGCCCATGTTTCCATAAATAACTATTTTCCTGTGCCACACTAATTAAACTCACTGGGCTGCCTAAAATATAAAAAGACATTAAAGCAGAAGTGGGGTGAGGTAGGAAGGGACCAGCAAGAGTTGGGGCAGGACAAGTGTGTGTGATGGGATGAATATGATCAAAGTACATTATAGATATGTCTGAAAATATCTCAATGACATTATTGTTATGTATATTATTATGCATAATTAATTATTTGTATGATTAATATAGGCAAATAAAAACCTTAAAAATAAAAATGAGAAATAGGAAAATACTAGATTTTTTTTCAGTGAATGGCATGAATGCTTGAATTTGGTCATTAAAGAGTTGTGTGATTGCATAGACTTGTGAAATCTGAGACATTTAGGCTGCCTGTGTATAATCTAACTGAAGACAGAATGTGCTGGTCAGGAGCTTGTTAATATCGACATTGTTTTACCGCTACATCTTGGTGCCTAGAATGCAAGATCTGGCACATAGAAGGATTTTGATACTTTTGAAGAAGAGTGAGACTTACAGGTGATTTGGATTAACTCCGATGTGCTGACAAAGTAAGGTTCCTTAAACCCCAAAGGTCAGACAACGGTAACTTCACCAGTTCCCACTCTTCCAAGTAAGTTCTTAGAAAATATCCAACAAGCCCCCACCCCTATCCCAACATCTCTTAGTCTACCCTTTACTATTTGAAACATTCTGTTAGAAAATCACCCTTTTGACAACAATAACATCTTTTCTTCTTATCTGGAAAATAAAGTAACTTTATGTGCTCTTCTCTTTTTATACAGCACTAAAATACTGACTCTTACTTTATCTTCTTTGACATATCTGGCCCACATTTGCTGTTACATTTTGTACATGCCACCATAAAACAAGCAACGTTAGTTAGTCTGCATCTCTTGTGGTATTTGACACTCAAATTTTCAGTTGGCCACCTTCTTTACTTCCAGCAACTTCATAGTAACCACACCAAACTGTGAGAAAACAGTTGATCATTCTGTCACCTCAGATAGGAGGTGATTTAGAAGACAGTTTGAAGTCTGTTTAAAAATACTCTCAAATGAAGATGGGTTTTGAAAGAACCTGGCACTCACGTTGCTGCATTTTCTAGGGAGAGCAAAGATCCCCAAATGATTTAACTTTCATTCTCCTGCCCATAGCCAAATCATCTGGACTGTATGCTAAATCTAAAGAAATATTACTAAATATATTCTTCAAGGAACAAGCCTGGGAAGAAGGATCTGAAACATCACAGTAGGCTTTTGGTGAGAACTTCTTGAGCACAGCATCTCAGGAAACCATGTTCACAAAACTCTGTTTCCTAGCTACAGCTTCAGTGTTTTCTCTTACAGCAGTAGCCACTAGCCTTACTGTCCTTTCGGAATCTATTTTTCTTCTGTTCAGCCTTTAAAGCTGCTGCCCTTCAGTGAAAAGAACATGGGAGGAAGCATGGAGTGGGGACTGATATTGCGGGAATTAACTAGACTTTTTAATTGACCATATCATCTTTGATTCTGATACTGACTTTAAGACCATACATTGTGACCTGTGTTTTGCCTCGCATGTTCTTCTCTTGAACCTTGGCATTTATAATTTATTTCTCACATCTCAGCCTAGTGACACGTCTTCCAAGAGGACTACTCTGTCTTTTTAGAATGTAACCTCAGTACAGGCAGGGATCATGTTTGTTTTGTTTAGCTGTTGTATATACCCCCACAAATTGCCTTCTTTCTGGTGTGTACAGTCTCAGAACAGAGTCTACCAAGATCTGCCAAGCTAGTTACTGACCCACATCTGCGATTACTGTGAAAACAAATACTGTGATGGAAAAAGATGGAACTGCCTCTTTAGAGAATCTAAATTTGGGTGTAAAAGTTGAGGTGTTTAAGAATATGAGAATAAACAGTTTTCTTTTTCTTTAACTGGCTTTTTAATTTAATGTAATTTATTTTTAGCTAAGCATTAAACGCCTCTTTAGCAGTCTTGCTTGCATTTTTCTTTTTTCCTCCCCTATTTTTTTTTTGTATTGAAAACTTTTTTCATACAATATATTCTGGTCATGGTTTCCCCTCCCACAACTCCTCCAAGATCTTCCCCCTCTCTCTCCTATCTGAATCCATGCCCTTTCTGTCTTTTATTAGAAACCAAACGGACAGGTAAAGAATAGTAATAAAATAAGATAAAACATGACAAATGAACTAGAATAGAACAAAAACAAAGAAACAGAGGAAAAAAGAGCCCAATAGAATACACAAGAAACACATATAGATGTAAGACACATGTTTGCATACACAGGAGTCCCATAAAAACACAAAACCAGAAGCTATAATATATACACAAAGGATCTATGAGACAAAGAATTTCCAAAGATGCCATTGAATTTATTTTTTGTTGGTCATCTACTGCTGAGCACGGGGCCTGCCCTTAACAGTGGTCTGTAGCCCCAGTGAGACTCTATTGGAAAAAAAGTAACTTTTCGTTTTCAAGGGTTTATCAACTGGAGATTGTTAAGCCTGATGGTAACTGAGCCATCTTGCCAAACTTGGTGTCCTATATTTTGTCCTGAATCTCTCTTTAGTGTTTTCACCCACTTTATACCATCTATATTATTCACAAGACTATTATAAGAACTTTTTTATAAGACCTTCAACAAAATTTTACAAACCTTTGAACTATGGGGTCCATAAGAACTTTTTTATAAGACCTACAACAAAAGTTTACAAACCATTGAACTATGGGGTTCGACTAATGTGACTATACCTTCACAAATGGTATGCAGAAAAGCCATATTGTACATTAGGTTATAAAGGGCATTGGGATGTACTGTGGTAAGGACAGCCCAACCCCACACTATCTTGTAAATTTGCTTCTGTTTTGTCTCACCACCCTGTCCAGACGAATTATCCTCTTCTGGGATTCTTGTCCTTGTTTCATATGACCAGCCTCACTGACTGCTTAGACTCTTATTTGGGCTACGTTCTGTACTAATTGAATTCACATGTCCTTTGCAGATAGAAAATATGGAAACTTGATAATTGGGCCAAGAATGCACCCCCCCCGTAGGTTGCTGGGGGTCTCACTGTGTATTGTCAGCAGTGTGAGCAAGCCAAAAATCTGAATTTGGGAGCTTGCAGCACATGTACTTAGCTTAGAACAAACATTGTAATGGGACTTGCTCATTGTTTTGGATGTATTTTGTTGTCATGGTTTTTATAATAGAGTACAGCAATCTTCATGTAAAAACACTGTTATCCTAGGAATTAATACATGCATAATTTTCTAGGTGCAGTATGGAACGTATCTTCTTCAAAGGTAAACTTAATGACATTTGTATCGTAAATGCCATCATTCTTCACTGTCAGTCCTCTGTGAAAACTGCAGCCTCTGACATTCAGTGAAGCAATAAAGAAATCAAACATGCCTACCTAACCTTTATGAAAATACTTCAAATTATGATTTAATTTTTAATCTCCCATGGCAGCAGTAAAATTAATGATATACATCTCAATGGTATAAGCTGCCTACTTTGTAGTAATACTTATGGTATGGGCTAAACAGAGAAGTATTCCTTTCCGTCAAAAATGGAGGTGGCACTGCTCTAGCAAAGAGAGGGATATTTCATATTTCCAGGGTACCTATCTATGTAATTGCCATTCAAACAGAGTAGAGAGTGGAGTGGAGGGGTAGTTTTGGCCAATCCCATGCTGTTTGTATTTGAATCAAATACTTCTTTTTTTCCCCCTTTGCCATTAAAACAAAAGAGAACAAAGAAAACCTAGGAAAACTCAACACACACACACACACACACACACACACACACACAACTAGGGAATCAAACAAGCAGACTCCCCTCCCCCAGCTCCTGCAACCATAGCCTTTCTAAAGTTTAAAAGGAAATAATACGCTCCATGTAAACAGATAGAATTTCAGTTTATAGGATCCACTGCTAAATTTCTTACATAATTAGTTAATGTCTAGGGCATTAAGCCACAGGAATGGGACCTGGTAAATTTAAGGATGGCAAATTAAATAAGATGGTTTAAGGTGTTGGAATGATGCTAACACAATAAACTATAAATTGAGTAACTACTTTCTCAGTGTTTCCACAGTTTAAAGTGCTAATGCCAAAGACCTCACCACACCAGGAAGCAAATTTGTTAGTTTCCTAACATCTCATGCATGCTATGTATTACTTCAATATGCAGATTTGTTTTGTGACACTTGTGAATACTTTGAGGCAGACCAGAGCTTGACTCATAAATAGGTGCTGAATGCATGTGTGCCAAATCTATGAATGTGCTGAATATAACTTGTTACAAGACAATGTAATAAACCTATGAATAGTTGACCATCCGATCAAATTTTCCTGAAGGTTTTACAACTCAGTGGCTCTCTTAGATTGGATTGACAGATTTTTATCCCCTTCAACCTTGAGATTACTGAGATTTTGGCTCAGATACTTGTTTTTGCTGTGGGTTTTATCCTCTGTATTGCTGAATATTGAAGTGTTTCTGGACTCTAAGCACTAGAAGCTAATTGTGTACCCCCACTTGTGACAGCTGAAAATATCTACAGATATTGTCATGTCTTTGTAAGGGGGAAGCAGGATTACTAAACTGTTTTAGAAGAGAGTCCACGGTTATGTTCCAGAAATCCCATAATTACACTCAAATCTCTTACTGATCATTTGGTTCTAGGACACTTATATTAGTGGATGGGTTCCAGATACTCTCATGCATGTCTTAGGTAGTTCTTGAATCACTGTGAACAAATACCTAAAGCAAAAGCACAAGAAGGGAGGACAGGCTTATTTTGGATCATGGTTTGAAGGGCTATTGTCCATCATGGCAGGAAAGGCATGGCAGCAGTGGCTTTGTTGGCTCGCTGCTCACTGGACAGTCCTAACCTCTGGCAAACACCACTGTACTCTTGGCTTCTATATGAATTTGACATTTTTTAGGTTCCACATGTAAGGGAGATCATGCACCTTTATTCATATACATTCCTTGTTTCCCTTGATGGAATATTCTCTATGCTCATTCACATTGTTGGAAATGAAAGGATTTCATTTTTGTGGCTGAATACTGTTCCATTGTGTAAATCTACTGTGTAAAATGGTTAAGGTTTTACATGAATTTTAAGTCACTAAATTAAACAAAGCTGGAAAACCACAAACAAGCCTTAGTCTAAGGCTAAGAGAGTGGACTAGGACAAATAGACTGCTTAGCTTTAAAAACTGCATTTCAGTACTAGGTGGACTCATGAGGTTAAAACAAAAGGCCACAGAAATTTGGGAGGTAATAGTGATGGGAGACAGCCGGGCAGTGGTGGCACATGCGCCTTTAACCCCAGCACTTGGGAGGCAGAGGCAGGCGGATTTAGATTTCTGAGTTTGAGGCCAGCCTGGTCTACAGAGTGAGTTCAAGGACAGCCAGGGCTACACAGAGAAGCCCTGTCTTGAAAACAAACAAACAAAAATAGTGATGGGAGAAAGGGGGGAGGGGATGGGGCAGGTTTAATAACCTACTTTATAAAAAAACAAAACAAAAAAAAAAAGTTTTGCATTCCATGGAGTGCTGAAGTTGTGGGGCTGCTTCCTTGGGGCTACAGGAGAGGTAGCCCTAAAGTAGATAGGCCTCTAGTTTCCTACACTCTCTTCACTTAGCCAGCTATACTTGGTGATCACTGGAGACATTTGGAGCATGACTTCCTTTGCAGGGTTGCTCTAAAAATCTAGTGAGATAATACATTTACTGTTGCAAGTGCAATGGAAATGTCCAGTGAACAGTGGCCTTTGTAAGCTCCAACTCTCCTTAGACAGACATCCTCTTGGACTTTCTACTTTCAAGGTCTTTTCCAATGATGTCACTTCTTAAACTGGTTGTTAAGTTTATGTCAAAACCAGTCAGCCATGCCTCTGACCAAGGTGCTGGGGAGGCTTCTCATTGACAACAGACTTGATCATAATATCCATGAGCAGAATCACATGAGAGGAGCAGGCATGAGCAAATTACTAGTTAATGAAGTGCCTCAGTGGCTTGGTCATCAGAGTGTTGTTCAGCAGTTCTTCGTGGGAAAAAGGTATTGGGGTGCACCTTTTTCATGAGTATTAGACATAATTATTTCATAAATATAGAGAAGAGGGAAATGGGGTACTTACTATTTTAGGAAGGAGATGCTATTTTTTGTTTGTTTTTCCATAATTTTTTGATTCACATTACATCCCAATCATAGCCCCCTCCCAGCCCTACCCTCACAAGTGTCTCCCGCCATTACCTCCTTCCCCTCAGAAAAGGGGAAGCCCACCTGGGGTACCACTCTACTCTGGGACATCTAAGCACCTCCTCTCCCACTGGCAGTCTAGGTAGGGGGAAGAGGTTCAAGTGGCAAGCAATAGAGTCAGAGACAGCTCCAACTTCAATTGTTAGGGGACCCACATGAAGACCAAGCTGCACATCTGCTACAAATGTGTAGGGGGCTTAGGTCTAGCCCCTGCATGCTCTTTGGTTGGTGGTTGTCTCTGTGAGATCCCATGGACCCAGGTTAGTTGATTCTGTAGGTCTTCTTGTGGTGTTCTTGACCCCTCTGGCTTGCTCAGTTCTATCCCCCACTCTTCCATAAGACTTCTGGAGATCTGCCTGATGTTTGGCTGTGGGTCTCTGCATCTACTTCCATCTGCTGATGGATGAAGCCTCTCAAGAGACAGGTATGCTAGACTCCTGTCTGCAAGCATAGCAGAATATCATTAATAGTGTTAGTTAGGGTTTGGATCTCTCCCACGGTGTGGGTTTCAAGTTGGGCATTCCCTCAATTTCTCTTCCATCTTTATTCCCTTGCATCTTGTAGGGAGGACAGATTTTGGGTTGAAGTTTTGTGAGTGGGTTGATGCTCCCTCCTTCTGGAGGTGATGATATTTTCTATCTTCTAATGCTATCAGTCTCCTTAGCAAACTGAGGAGGACTTGGAGTGAGAGATGAAGTACAATTTCACATACATGTAATCATAAATAAATGCTCACCTGATCCATTGCTTGTCCCCCCCCAGACTTTCCTTTCTTCATTTTTCTGTAGTATGTAAAAGTATTGGCTTCATATCACATTACGAAATCATTGAAGAGAGCTGTAGACTAACTTTAAAATCATTTAAATAAAATCATTTAAAGAAAATGATTAAATATATCATATTCATGTATGAAATTGCTAAAGAATAAATGATAAAATTTAAAAATCACCTAATGAAAATATAATTTATTTTAGCAGCTCTAACATAGAATATAGATAAGCTCTAACATAGAATATAGATAAGATCTTTGACTTTTTATTTGGAATTACATTTCATTGGGTATAACAGTAAGTTTTCTTGTTTCTGTGAGCAAATATGTGACAAGAAACAACTTAAGCAAGGAAGGCTATATTTTGGCTCATGAGTTAAGGGGACATAATCCAAAATGGAAGGAAGGCATGGTAATAGGTGGCTCCATAGCAGTGGAAGTATGCTGCTGAGGCTTTTTTTAACCTCACCTCTCAGTGGACCAGAAAACAGGGATAAGACAGGAAGTAGGGCTGGGCTTTAAACCTCATGATCCCCCCACCATCAGAGATCCACTTCCTTCAGCTTTGTATACCCTATCTCTCAAAGTTGCCACAACTGCTCCAAACATCATCCGAGTACCAAGTGTTCAGATATAGGATTCCGTCAGGCAGTGTTTTACACCTGAGCTACAACAGGTGAATGGTGTGCGCTTTGTTATCCTAAAAAAGAACTTCTCATCTCAAAGCAGAAGTTCCTTTTAAAGGGGGTTTGCTTTGGGGGCTAGTCAACCTGGGCGCTCTGTAGAGTGGCAACCTTTGGTATAGCCTAGTTTAGTAGAGACTCTAGCTTGCTTCAAGATATGGCTGCTGGAAACATGTGTTCTTATAGCACTAAATAGACCAAATAGCAAGAAATTAGGCCTAGGGCAAGGACTGTGCAGTTTTGAGTAAACAATGTGTATCATGAGCACTGTAGAAACATAAGTGAAACTCTGACAGTTTGTTCCCAGGAGGAGAGGAGAAACCTTCAGGGTTCCAGTAACTATTCAGTTTCAGATGCAGATCCAAGAGGGGTAATTCTTTTCTAGTTCAAGGAGAATTAAGAATGATTGATTTTTAAAGGAAGGGTGCCTTGTACAAAAGAGAGCTTGACCCCAGAAGGAGGTGGGGGAGAGAAGAGGAAGCAGATGTTTGAGGAATAACAAAGGGAGCCAGGAGGCTATTGTACTGTGTCAATGATGTAATGCTGAATTGAAATGACTCCTAACTAGATTTCTGCAGGCTGTCTTGTGCTCTGGGTGGGAAAAAGAGTTCCCATGCAGGTGCTGGTGCTTGAGTCCCAGACAGCAAGTCAGAAAAAAATTTGTTTGCTTCAATCCACATATGTCTCTTTGCTCCAGTCTGGGCCTTCACTGCAGGTTGCTGATTACTCCAGGGACAGAGCCTTTTTAAAAAAGGCTTGAAATAAGATTCAGGAAGAGGCAACTCCCCCAGGCCTGAGAGGCTTAGTGACAGAACCCAGGCAGCACCATTAGTTATAGTTCTTCAAGCCTTGTACTGACACTTCACTCTTTGCGTGAATGAAGTCTCTCCTTTGGATAGGTCTCCAGACTTTTTTCCATTCATTCATTTATTTATTCACTTTACATCCTGATCACAGCGCCCACAGCCCACATAACACCTCTTCCCATTCCCCTTCCCCTTCTTCTCTGAGAAGGGGGAGCCCCCCAACCCATCCTGGCACAACTAGTCACTGGAGGACTAGGTATATTCTCTCCTGCTGAGGCCAGACAAGGCAATCAGTTAGGGGACCAGGATCCACAGGGGGGCAACAGAATCAGCCCCCCCCAATTGTTAAGTCTCCAGAATTTTTATCTCAGTTTCTCCTGAAAAACTTGATTGTTCGTAGAGCTGCTCCAAGGGATGGGCTAACATTTATTCAACCCTAACTTAATAGCAAGAACTAGCAGATGCCATGAAATAACAATAATGAACTTGTAGAAAACTGATCATTAACTTGTTTCAAGTTTGGTTGCTTTCCGGCACCGTCTTTATTTTATACCACTATCGTTGTGCTTTTGTCTCTCTATTTCTTTCTAGCAGTGCTAGTTTTTTCCTTTGCTTGGAAAGTTCTTGCTGAAGATCTCAAAGTATGGCTCCTACTCACATGCAGCTTTCAGGGCCTAGTACATACCTTGTCCCAAAGAAACATTGGATGAGAGCTTATTGTGGTGGGGTCACTATGTTTATTTGGTCTCTAGGAGATTGGCTGATAGGTCAGGTTTGAGGAAATGGTAAAGATATAGGTAAGGATGGAATGAATTTTATAGCTAAAATGAGTGGATGTAGAACAGAGTGAGTAGGAGAGGGGCAGTGGATAATCTTTGGGTTTTCCATGTTTACTCAAGGGACAGAGCTATGGCACATGAACAGGAAATAGCCCTAGGAATTGTCTGTTGGTCTTAGGGTTACTATTGCTGTGAGGAAACACCACAACCAAAGAACCTTGGGGAGGAAAGGGTTTATTCAGCTTACACTTCCATAGCAACTGTTCATCATTGAAGGCAATCAGGACAGGAACTCATGCAGGGCAGGAACCTGGAGGCAGGAGCTGATACAGAGGACACCAAGAGGGCGGTCCTTACTGGCTTGCTTCCATGGCTTGCTCAGCCTGCTTTCTTATAGAACTCAGGACCACCAGCCCAGGGATGGCACCACCCACCAATGACTAATTAATAAAAAGGCTCACAGCTGAATCTCATGGAGCCATTTTCTCAATTGCAGTTCCATCCTTTTAGATGACTCTTGATTGTGTCTAGTTGACATAAAACTAGCCAGGACACTACACTATCAATGGTGTGTGTGTGTGTGTGTGTGTAAAAGGTTCTCACTTCCCACCTCATTGAGGCAGGGTCTTTATTGTTTCTGCCACTTTGAGTCATTCCCCAAGGTTCCTTGAGCTGAGATACAGATAATGCAACTGCATCTGATTTGTCTCTCTCAATTTTTATTAGTTCGTTGAGGATTTTGTACAGTGTATTTTGTTCATATTCACCCCCAGCTACTTCCAGACCTACCCCTCCCTGTGACATCTAATGTTGGTTGTCATATTAGATTACATCTGCAATCAATTAAAAGCCAAGCAGCTGGGTATGCTTGTGAGGAATTTTCTTGATGGGAACATTTGAGGTTGGAAGAGCCAGCCTAAATCTTAGCCATACTTTCTGATCTTAGTTCATATAATAAGGCATGGAAGAAGGAAGCTTTTGTTTTTTGCCCTTGCTTGCCTTCACTTACTGGCAAGTTCATTTATCCTGTTGCCGAGGCATTCATTCCTTCAGCGGTATTAAAGCCCATTTCTACAAAATTCCAATGTAGACTGCAGAGCAGCACCTCTCTAGGTATCCCTCCCAGACTCCAGTACCATATTGGAACTGTTCAGATATTCAGCCTCTTGGGCTGAACAACTACCGGGTTTGTGGCCTTTCTGTTTGAGACAGTCATCGTCAAACTATTGGGACCACAACCTGTAAGATAATCTACCAAATCCCCCTTTAACACACACACACACACACACACACACACACACACACAATTAGTTCTGTTCCTTTAGAGAACTCTGATGAGCAAATGGAATGCTCTCTAACTGCCTCCTATCTTATCACCCTCACACACATTTTGAGCAATTCCTCTGTGCTGAGCTTTCTGCTAAGTCTTGGAACAATATGAACAGTAAAGGACACTTTGCTTCCTACACATTACTAAATTGTGGAAGAGACCCAGAAATAGCATATTATTGGGACATGGGGTACTTAAGTGCTAAGATGGGGGGGGGGATGAGGTTCAGTGGAGGCACAGACAGAATCACCTCTGCATAGTGGAGACTTCCAGGCAAACAAACTCACATGGGGAGAACTGTGGAGGCAGGAAAATAGTAAACTCGAGGAAAAATAAAACCTGTTTAACTGCCATAGGGAAAACACTTATAACTTCTAAATCTAAGGCTAGTCAGAACCTGTGGCCCTGGAAACTACATCTTCTGGGATGACTGCCACCCCTGACAACTGGTCACTGACAAGCCTTCTGACCATAAGTTTCATAGGCTATAAATTCCTCAGTCCACCAGCCTCTTTTAACATCAGCACTACCAAAAACACACAGACACATAGGAAATAAACAACATGAACAATGTTGAAAGGCAACCATTAGTTTATAAACAAGGTTGAGAACAAAAAGAAGAAAAAATCAGGAAGATCCAAAATCAAAAAGGCAACCCAATCAATAAAAGAATGGGAAAAAGAAGGACACAAGGAATAGAAAAGCAGAAATGGGCAATAAAGAGAAAAACACATTCAGTCTCATAGTTAACCAAGGAATTTCAATTAACAACAAAGTGTCATCTTATACCTAGCAAACTAACAGAAACTGAAAGTCTGACTACTAAGTGTTGGCTGAAACATGGAGTAATTAGACTTCTTATTCACTGTTGGGTAAGGGTATAAGTTGACTTTACATAGTTGAGAGAGGATTTTGACAAGATCTATTTGGCAGTGTATAAGCCACACAATATCTATACTTTTGTGTATACACCTATACTCTTGTACATGTGGACAAATGGCCTCCATGTTGGTGGTATTTCTAATATTCTAGTGTTTTAGTGGTAAAAATCTGAACCAGTATAAGGGCCCATTAACTGGAAAAAGAATAAACTAAAAATGAGCTATTTTCCATACTAACCTCCCATATACTGTATGAAAGGAATAGTGTAAAAAGATCCATGTAAAAAATGTTTTGATGAGTGAAAAAAGCTGTATATATGTACATCTTAAGAACACACTGGAACAGAATTCTATTCTGTTAATTAGATGCAAGTTGAGGCATTTAATGTCTAGAAGATGTTTCAGAACAATTCATGTCAAATTCATGATGTGATTGCCTCTGAGGACAGGGAAGGGGAATAGGACTGAGAATATGGGTCCATGATGCTGAGATGGCATTGATAAGGCTTGTTTCTTTCATATATGAGGAGCCATGTACAAATAAATGTTTATCAGCTGATTCTCTAGAAAGGGAAAATACCGATTTAGAGAACCTGAGCCTTTCCATAGTGTAATAGCATAGGGCTAGCAACCAGCTGGCAAGAATCCTAAAATTATCAACATATGGCTCTCAAGAATAAACAAGATCAGCCTATGACTCTCTCTCTTCTCTCACTTTATATTAAAACTTGAAGCACTGATGGAAATATTAGTAATCTTCTTTTCTGAGATTAGAAAGATGATATTTTTATACATAGGCAGTATAAATTAGACTTTAATGGATTAAAAAAGTAGGCCATAAAGTTGGGTGGATAGGGAGGGTGACGTGATCTGGGAGGAGTTAGGGAGAGGGTGAATATAATAATAATATATAATAAGTATGACAATTTCAGAGAACTAATAAAAGGGAAAGATTACCCTTTTAAGCTTCATATGCCTATGACATTTTTGCACAAAAGAAACAGTTCTAGAAGAATCAGAGTGGTTAAAAATACCTGACATTAAATTCAAATTGATAATTGTGTAAGTCAGACTTTTGTATGAGATACACTCCCTTATACTTAAATCACTTATTATTTTTGAATATATTGAAGAAATGCACATATGTAAAGTATGTTCCTATCTGCTTGTCACATTTTTTATGAATCAGGGTCAGCTTTAAGAAATAGCTAATTATCAATTCAAAACTAACCTGTAAGATTAAAAACACAACTCAAGCCCTGGAGAATGCTTTCCTAGGAAGGGTGCTAGGTTCCATCCCTAGAGCTGTAAAACATAAACAAACCCTAAAACTTGTGTCAATTGAACAGAATGCTTTAAATGATCCCCAAATACCTTTCAGAGGACCTTGCACTTTGTTGACATGCTATTAGAATGAATTTCACTTCTTTGACAGTTTATGAAAACAACTGCTAAATCATTTTGACAATATATTTTTAATGAGCTTCAAAGTCTTAGAGAAGTGATGATGTATCATGCTACTGAATATAGACTGTTAACTGCCTCCTGCTCCCACAGCTGAAAGGGGGCAAAATTATCAGTGTGGAAGTAACAGAACAGCTGAAGGTAATAATTTTCTCAGTTCCAAATTGATTAGTGAGTCCTCAGAATGAACCCAATTCTATGGAGTTAGTGTCCACTGAAGCAACTAAAATAATCATGGTATTGTTTCTAGATTGAAGGAATCTTTCTGCAGATCAAAATGGGAAAACAGGAGTCCACAGGGAAATGTTTCAAAACCGCTCCTTTCTGAAACCCCCTTTCCTTAACCATTTATAAAATGAGTTGGAATAAAATTATATACAGAAATCAGCATTATATATTTTATATAAGATCTACATTATAAAATAAATTTATATGCATAAACAGTATTTTATAAGAAAATATTTTCCTGACTCTTTGTACTTCTCTCCTGTCTCTTCCCATACCTGATCCTGCCCACCTTTTTTCCCCTCCCCCTCCTCTCTCCCTCCCAGGTCGTTCCCTCCCTCTATCTCCTATGATTATTTTGTTTCCCTTTTATGAAGAATTGAAGCATCCATGTTTTGGTCTTCCTTCTTCTTAAGCTTCATGTGGTCGGGGGGTTGTATCCTGGGTATTCTCAGCTTTTGGGCTGCTATATACCTATTGGTTAGTGCATACCATGTGTGTTCTTTTGTGTCTGGGTTATTTCACCCAGGACATTCTCTAGTACCATTCATTTGCCTGTGAATTTCATAAAGTCATTGTTTTTAATAGCTGAGTAGTACTCCATTGTGTAAATGTACCACATTTTCTGTATCCATTCTTCCATTGAGGGACATCTGAGCTGTAGCAGTGGGGGGTTGGGAACTAGGGGTAGGTAGCCATTAGAAAGTCTCAGGTGTCAGGGAAGCAAGAGGTTCCCAGGATCCAATGGGGGGGGCGGGGAGGGATGACATTAACCGAAATACCCAACAAAGAGGAGATAGAACCTGTAGAGACCACCTCCAGTAGTTAGGCACAAACCCCAGTGGAGAAATGGGACCACCCACCCATCTCAAAAATTTTAACCCAGAATTGTTCCTGTCTAAAAGAAATACAGGGACAAAAATAGAGCAGAGACTGAAGGAAAGGCCATCCAAAGACCTGCCCAACTTGGGATCCATCCTATGGGTGGGCACCAAAACCTGCCGCTGTTACTGATGCCAAGTTGTGCTTGCAGACAGGAGCCTAGCATGGCTGTCTCCTGAGAGGCTCTACCAGCAAATGACTAAAACAGATGCAGATACTCACAGCCAACCATTGGACTGAGCCCAGGGACCCCAATAGAAGAGTTAGGGGAAGGAATTAAAGAACTGAAGTAGATTGCAACCGCATAGGAAGAACAATATCAAACAACCAGACCCCCCAGAGCTCCCAGGAACTAAACCACCAACCAAGGAGTACACATGGAGGGATCCATGACTCCAGCCCCATATGTAGCAGAGGACTGTTTTATCTGGCATCAATGGGAGGGGAGGCCCTTGGTCCTGTGAAGACTTGATGCCCCAGTGTAGGGGAATGTGAGGGTGGTGAGGTGGGAGGGAGTGGATGGGTGGAAGAGCACTATCATAGAGGCAAAGAGGAAGGGAGATGGGATGGGGGGGGTTTGCAGAGAGGAGACCAGGAAGGGGGACATTTGAAATGTAAATAAATAAAATAACCAATAAAAACACAAAACAAAACAAAAAACAAAAAAGAAAATATTTTATAAAGCGTACTTATAAAAGTATAAATCTGTTAGAATAAATTTATATTAGATAATAATACAATGTAAATAAAGTATTAAAAAAAAGAAAAGAAAGATTTTTAATACATTTTATTAACCTCTTATTTTTAGTGTTTTAGCACAGCAATAGAAAAGTAACAAAGCATAGTGAGCTCTCAAAATCATGCTTGTTTTGGAGGGAAATTACAAAATCATACTAATTTAATCAAGTATCTGTTCATTTATCTAATCTTCCCATAAGACAGACTTTGGGATAAAGAAGTTCTTGTTCAGGGTAGAAACATATCCTAGGATTTTTGGTACACAATAAAAAGTTGTATTTTCAGAAATAAATGCCATTTTATACTTTAGCCAGCAGTGTATAGAGCAGTCAGTTGCATAAATGTCTATGTAGGAGTGACGATTACATGTTATGTTTTTCTCATTTTTCATGTTAGTACTTGACAATCTGATAAGAGAAAAAGAAGGTACATCAATAGTTTGATTAGTAGCTTTTTAATTATTGGTAAGCCTGAATATTATTTTTATATCTTTAATGATTTACATTCTTGGTTGTCAATTTGAATACATCTGGAATTAACTAAAATCCAAGTGGCTGAGTGCACTGGTGAGGGTGGTTTTTCTTAGTTAAATTATTTAAAGTGGAAAGGCCCACATTTATTCCAGATCTTTTGAGGTGGGAAGATCCACCTTTAATCTGGGCCACATCTTCTGCTCTCAGCCTGTATAAAGGACATGAAGAAGGAAGCTTGTTTTCTCTGTCTTCTTGCCCTCTCTCTAGCTGGGAAGTCCATTCCTTCACTGGCATTAGAACCTACTTCTTCAGGATTCCTGTGTATACTTAAGAGCAGTTGAAACATCCAACCTCGTGGAGTGGATTTTTGGGCCTTTCATTGCTAGACAGCCACTGTTAGAGACTAACTGGACCATAGTCTGTAAACCACTCTAATAAATCACCATTCTATCATTTCTGTTCTCCTGGAGAACCCTGACTAATCCAATACTATTACACATATCACTGGTAAATCTTCTTGTGTGTGTGTCTGTGTGTATGTGTGTGTGTGTGTGTGTGTGTGTTATATGCAGGCATATGTGACTGTCAGCACACATACATGAGCATGTGGATGCAAGAGGTTGATATCAAGGTCTCCTTCTCTCTGCATTTGGACCTTACCATTTCAGCTAGACTGAGTGGCCACCAGGTTCCTGGCTTCCCATTTCTTCTGCAGCACTGGAATTGCAGGCACACAAATCCATGCTTGACTTGTACACAGGTACTGTTAGTCCAACTTCAGTTCCCAGGCTTGGTCAGCAAATACTTTACAACATTACAGACGATGACTTCAGTGACCTTTTTACTTTTTGTTATTTTCCCATGGTTTCTCTGATTCTATCCTAAAATCAGATTGATATTTAACCTCATATTTATAATCCACATTAAACAATCTTCTACATCTTTTAAGTTTCTGCTTATTTGCTTTTTTCCTCTTTTGAAATGGGTCTTCTCATGTTACTATGGATGGTATCTAACTCTCAGGCTCCAATTATCTTCCTGTCCCAGCCTCTCAAATGATTGGTACCACAAGTTCAACCCTCCATGTCCATATTTTTATTATTATTATTATTATTATTATTATTATTATTATTAAAATTAATCCAGGAATGCATTTGTGATTCATTTAGGCATGAACTTTGAAAAACTGTTCTTTTGGTTGTTTTTCTAGTAGTTAAACAACTTCTCTTCACGAACCTGATTGAATTGCTTTACTTGAAATAATTTTAGGGAAGAATTGACATCTTAATAGTTATTTGTCTTGTTTATTATACAAGCACTTCATATTTCTCTTCTTTTTATGCCAGGATTTAAAATACTATCTTTGAGCTAATTCATGTTCTCTTCAAATGGGCCCTGCTTATTTCTTAGATTTTTTTTTACTTGCTTCATGTTCTATACCGGTAGAGCTAATGGAGTAATTTTCTCCTATTTTATTTTCTCTCAGTTTGTTGCTATTATATAGGAAGACTGTTGGCTTTGTATGCTTATTTTATACACTGCCACTTATTAGTTCTCTTAGACTTTTAGTTGACTGATTCTACTGGTACTTTGAGGATGGAAAACATATAATCTAGAAGAACTGTAATTATGAATCCTTTTTAACTAGCAATGTTTCGAATTCATTTTTCATGTTTTACTAGTAGCACTAAAAGAATGTCCATAATGTTGATTGTAGGGAGCATTCTTGCTTTGTCATTGACATTAAAGTGCATGGGTTTCCAGGCTTTTCCCCTTAAATACGATACTGGTGTTTGAATTAAAAAAAAAAAAAAAAAACGGTCCTTATGTTAATATACATCTTTCTACTCATGTTCATTAAGAGAAATTTAATTTATTCAAATGAAATTTTGTTTGTGTTTATAAATGCAACATTTTTCTTTGCTCTAATGCTCTGATGAATAATATGAATAATTTTCATTATGTTGAACTGTACTTATGTGTTCCCTTTCATGCCATGTTGGATGTATTTTGCTGGGATGTTCCCTGGCAGTTTTCCACCCACACTCATAACTAAAACTTGTCTGATGCTTGTGCATGAGCACTTTCTCAGCTTGGAACAAAGATGATGGTAATAGAAAAATACATTGGAAGGTTTCCATTTTTAACCTTGATTTAAAATGTTTTAAGTATCATTTGGATTTCTTGCCTCCCCCTTTGTTATCTGCTGCTTCTGTATTTCTGTTTTGTCCAACATTCAAGATAACTACTACCTGCTATTTTCTTGGACTGTTCTCTCTAAAACCGTGGAGACAGAGTTTCTATTTACTTCCTTTCCTACCCTCAACTTCTTGAAGCATAGATATAAGAAAATGATTATGTAAATAATCTGTTTTATTATTGGGAAACGCTGGTGGCTGGCTTTAGCTACTAGAATCATTCATTTATGTTCCACCAAGGTTTTCTTTCTAGCTTCACATATGTAGCAGATGTGCAGCTTGGTCTTCATGTGGATCCTGAACAACTGGAACGGGAGCTATCCCAAAAGCTGTTGCCTGTATGTGGGATATGTTCTAGCTGGGCTGTCTTGTCTGGCCTCAGTGGGAAAGGATGTTCCTAGCCCTACAGAGACTTGATGTGCCTGAGTGGGGGATACACAGGGGATTGTGGGTGGTGGTGACTGGAAGGCAGGCAGTGAGTGGGATGTAAAGTGAATAAGTCAAAATAAATAAATAAATAGATAAATAAATAAATAACAAAAACAATTTGGCTTAGTATTGTAAAATCCGTTTGTTTTTCCCCATCAGAGGCTAGACTTAAAAAAGCAAAAACATTTAATGTCAGTTCTCCAATTTTGACCAAAATTCAGTTTGAAAAAAATTGACTCCAACAAAATACACCTGTGGGCTGATTTGGATCTGTGAGTTTGGGACTCAAATCTCTAGGTCAGAAAATGTTTTGACTCTCAGTTCCATTGCCATTTTTTATAGGAATTAAAACAAATAGCACTACTGGTATATGAAATATAAACAATAAAATAGCTTAAATATGAAAATCAATACAATTTTTGTTTGTTTTACCAGTGTGCACATGCATTTAGTCACTACCCCAATGGAGATGAATGATCTCTTCTTGTTCCTCTGATATAGCTTTCACTACCCTCAGCCACTGTTCTCATTTATGTGATTATAGCTTAGTTTCTTTGAATAGACTTCATATAAATGGAATTAAAAACCGGTGTTCTGATTTATGTGACTTTAGCTTAGTTTCCCATAATAGACCTCATATAAGTGAAATTAAACACTTCATTCTTCTATGTCTGGTTTATTTCAGTTAGCATGATGTTTTTTGAAATTCATTCATTTTCTTACACATTTCTGCAATACATTATTTTTATTGACATATAGCATTTCACTTCGTAAATATATTGCAATTTTCTATCCAGGCTTTCATTAATGGGTGTTTTGAGATTGTTTTATATAGGATTATTTTTTTAATTCAGTGAAAGAGTAATTAAAAACATAATGGTAAATGTACACTTAGAAAACCTGGACATTATTGAGAAAATTTAGCTTTTGATAACGGTATTTGTTTGAGGGTAAGTTGCTGTCATGGTTTGAATATGCTTGGCCCAGGGAGTGGAACTATTTGGCCTTGCTGGAATAGGTGTGTCACTGTGGGTGTTGGCTTTAAGACTCTCGTCCTCATTTATAAGAATTTTTTTCTTATAAAGGACAACATTTAATTGGGACTGGCTTACAGGTTCACAGGTTCAGTCCATTATCATCAAGGCAGGAACATGGCAGCATCCAGGCAGGCATGGTGCAGGAGGAGCTGAGAGTTCTACATACTTAGCTGAAGGCTGCTAGCAGAATACTGGCTTCCAGGCAGCTAGGGTGAGGGTCTTTTTTTTTTTTTTAAAAGAAAAATTATTTATTTTTATTTATATGAATACATTGCAGTTGTCTTCAGTTACACATGTGAAGAGTGCATCAGAACCCGTTACAGATGGTTGTGAGCCACCGTGTGGTTGCTGGGAACTGAACTCAGGACCTCTGGAAGAGCAGTCAGTGCTCTTAACTGCTGAGCCATCTCTCCAGCCCTAGGGTGAGGGTCTCAAAGCCCACCCTCACAGTAACACACTTCCTTAAACAAGGCCACACCTACTCCACCAAGGCCACACCTCCAAATAGTGCCACTCCCTGGGCCAAGCGTATTCAAACCACCACAGTTACCATTGTGCTCTATGCTCTTATTTTGTTATGGTCTTGTTTCCTTTGCATCCCTGTTACTGTTATTTGTCATCTCTTGTTGTAAGAAAACTCCTGGAGTTCATTGCAAATAGAGCAGATGCAGTCCTCTAAGTCCTCTACGTCCCATTTGAGGTACCAGCTCCTGATGGCAGCACTTACTGTTTGGTAATAACTTGTAGAGGGGCTATGTGATGCTAATCATATATTTTAATGCACTAATTCTATTAAGAAGCTGTACAAGTAAGAGAAATGACTGGTTTGCAATTCTGAGTTATCCACACTAGAAATCTTATTTAAACTATAAACAAGGTGAACATCAGTGTGTAAAAGTAGTTGGGGGGAGGGGTTCTTCATTCCCTTGTTTCCAAATAAAACTGTAGGGCATTCCTATGCCCATTTTGGCTCCTGAATGAATGACATGGAGATCTTATGGCATTATTAACAAGCTGGCAGTCCTAATTGGGCAGATACTCATCTATTTTAATCTAACCCAACTGGGCTGCCTACCACCACTACGTGGTGGTCTGAATCATTGTGGTATCAGGACTGAGGATGGGGGGGGAGAGGCGACAGAGTCATGTGACAAGTCCAGGAAATCAGACTCTGGAGACCAGCATCAGAGTGCAGATCTGAATTTATTGCACAGCATATAAGTTTATATACAGCGTTTGAGCCAAACCCAAGCTCCTAAATCCTTGGCCAATCATATCTCACCACACCGTAACTGTGTGCCAATGAAAGCCCTGCCTGATGACGTAACTCAGAAGAAGGAGGAGGAAGGGGAGTATGATTGTATGATTACGATGAGGACTTCCATGAAGATAGGGGAAGCAGCCTCAACCCTAGCCTCTTTGCTGTCCCACCAGTGTGCTGGGCGTCATCTTAGATCTAATGCTGCGTAAGGCAGATCAGGATCCTTCCAGGACTTCCAGAAGCCTGTGGTGCCTTGCTCTCCATCCCATCTTTTCCTTCACAAGGTTGACTTCCACATCCCCCACAGGGAGGCAGAGGCAGGCAGATCTGTGTGAGTTAGAGGCCAGCCTGATCTACAAAATGAGTTTCAGGACAGCCGGGCTATTATACAGGAAGAAAACCTGTCTAAAGGGGGGGGGGGTATTTTTCCATCCCTAGTCACACCCGTACAAGTCTTTCCCTGGATCACTTTACTCCATGTGTGTCCTCATGTAGATTCGCTTGGCAACCTGCTCATGGGAACTCTCATGGTCCATCACTTTCCTTATGGTGACTTCTTTCTCTTCTCCTTCTTTCAGCTTTCTCTCAGATCTCCCACCCCTATCACTTTGAGACAACCCCGCACCCCCATCAAAAGTTCTGCCTTCCTTCTTTTGTCCAGATGTTAGCTGAATCAGCTCTTTATTAACCAATCAGGTGATGGAAAAAAAGTTTTACATGACTGAACATACTTGACCATGCCCATGTCTGGCATAGAAATCAGCATCTGAATTCACAGTGCACAAAACCAGCCCCCAACATCAGCGAATTTATTACTGTGTTAGCCAACAATTAGCTGGGAAATCTTCATGAATATAAACTTTAAGATATAACAAGAATATAATAAATATTAGGACATTTTGATGCATGCGTTTGCACAGCCAACAAATACTTAGTTTTGCTTGTCTTGACCTTTCAAATATAAATAGCAAGTAACAGACACAGTGACAGGAACTTCTGTGCCATTCCAGGATCCTAATACCCCTTTTCTGTCTTTCTCCAGTGAAGACCACTATCCTGATTTTAGTGCTTAATATTTTCATGGGCATATGGATCCCTTTAATGTTTATATGCCAATAAATGATATTTAATGTTGCTCTTCCTATTTAAAACTTCACATAAGTGGCATCATAGATTTTTTTTTTATTGTTCTGCAACTTTTTTTTCAACTTCTTATTTGTGAAAGTCCCCATGTCGGCATAGCTGTAGTTCGTTCTACTTCTTGGATTGAATTTATCTGTCACAAATAATTTATCTACCCTCTTGTTGATCATCATTTAGTGCTGCCAGATTTTATTAATATAATAAATTCATTGGTGAGCACTCTTTCCCTTATATCTCAAGGGTTCTTACAAGTTGTTGGTAGAATATGTGCTCTCTCTTCCTCCATGGAAACTAAATGATGCACTGAAACATTTGCAATGTCAGTTCATCTGAGAATTTGCAGTGGTGCCTTGTAATAGATAGGGAATAGACTAAGTCAACATAATAGAGAGACAAAATTCACTGGGCTAAACAATTTCTATGTGTACTTCTCTCATATAGCAGTTGAGAGTCCAGTTCAAGTATGGGGCTCTGCTCCAGAAAGCCAGATTGCAACTCACTTCCTTGACACACCTTAGGCCAGTGGTTCTCAACTTTCCTTAATGCTCTGACCCTTTAATACAGTTTCCTCATGTTGTGGTGATCCCCAACTATAAAATTATTTTTGTTGCTATTTCCAACTATAATTTTGCTACTGTTATGAATTGTAATGTAAATATTTATGCTTTTCTAATGGTCATTGAAACTTGTGACCCATAGGTGGGAACATCAGACTTAGACCACTGTCTTAGTTAGGGTTTTACTGCTGTGAACAGACACCATGTCCAAGGCAACTCTTATAAAGAACAACATTTAATTGGGGCTGGCTTGCAGGTTCAGAGATTCAGTCCATCATCACCAAAGTAGGAACATGGCCACATCAAAGTAGGCATGGTGCAGGAAGAGTTTGAGAGTTCAACATCTTCATCTGAAGGCTGCTAGTAGAAGACTGACTTCTAGGCATCGAGGGTGAGGGTGAGCCCACACCCACAGTGACACACCTACTTCAACAAGGCCACACCTCTAAATAGTGTTTGGGCCAAGCATATACAAACCATGACAGTCACTAGTCTGCACACTACAATTCTTAGAGCAAATCTTGACTACCACTTGATTTTTTTTTTGACCATGACTTAAGACTGGTCTTTACATTTTAAATAATTAAAGGATGAAAAAGTTTCATGTCACATAAAAATATAGAAACTTATTTGTCTATAATCAAAGGTTGATTGGAATATTGACATACTCATTTGTTTCCATATTATCTAAAACTATTATTAAGCTACAGAAATAACATTGAATAATTGTGACAAATGCTTTATTGTTCATATAGTTCAAAATATTTCTCTGGTCTTTCACAGAAATAACTTTATGACCCTTACCTTTGGGTTCTGTCTATTCCTAAAATGGATAGTCTTTACCACTTCTTTCCAGCCATGGGAAAGAGGAATAGACAGTGGAGATCTGCCAAATTCCTTCTCAGGGGATATTCCTTCATCTATCTATCACTGGCCAGAGCTTATTTTTTATTGCTTTAATTTCTTCAATATTATTTTCCAGATTTATTTTTCTTCTACATGTAGTTAATGCATTTTTATTCCTGCTATTCAGCTTTTTAATTTGGAAAAGATTTTTCGTGTATGTATGAATGTTCCTTTGTTTTATAGATCCATGAATATATCTTTTACTATTTAGTTGATGTTTGAGACAAGAGACAAGGCTTCATGTAGTTCAAACGTGCAATGTAGACAAGAATGACCTCAAACTTCTGATCGTCTTGCCTCCAACTGCAGGCAGGTCTGTGCTGCCATGCCTAGATTATGCTATCCTACAAACTGAATCCACTTGCCATACACCTACAACTTCTACTTTCCTAGCTCTATCGAAATAGTAATGATATCTTCAATACAGGAAAAACAAAACGAAAGGCACGAATAATATGGAAAATATTTTTATTTATTTATTTATTTTTTCCTTTTTAAATTTTTTACATTTCAAATGTTTCCACCTTTCCAGATCTCCCCTTTGAAACCTCCCTATTCCTGCCCCCCTCCCCTGCCCCTATGAAGGTATTCCCCCACCCACCTACCCACCCACTCTCGTCTTCCCTTCTTGGCATTCTCCTATGTTGGGGCATCTAACACCCTCAGGCCCAACGGCCTCTCCTCCCCCTGATGGCTAACAAGACCCTCCTCTGCCACATATGTGGCCAGCACCATGGGTCCCTCCATGTGTATTCATTTGTTGGTAGTCCAGTCTCCAGGAGAACAGGTGGGTCAGGCCAGTTGCCACTGGTGCACCCTCCATGGGGCTGCAAACTCCCTCAGCTCCTTCAGTCCATTCTCCAAATCCTCCATCTGGGACCTCACACTCAGTCCTATGATTGCTGTGAAGTGAATCTTGGGTATTCCAAATGGGCTAATAACCACTTATCAGTGAGTACATACCATGTTTGTTCTTTTGTGACTGAGTTACCTCCCTTAGGATGATATGTTCAAGTTCCATCCATTTGCCTGTGAATTTCATGAAGTCATTGTTTTTAATAGCTGAGTAGTATTCCATTGTGTAAATGTACCACATTTTCTGTATCCATTCCTCTGTTGAGGGACATCTGGGTTGTTTCCAGCTTCTGGCTAATATAAATATGGCTGCTATGAACATGTGGAGCATGTGTCTTTATTACATGTTGGAGCATCTTCTGGGTATATGCCCAGGAGTGGAATAGCTGGATCCTCAGGTAGTATTATGTTCATTTTTCTGAGAGTCAGCCAAACTGATTTCCAGAGAGGTTGTATCAGCTTGCATTTATGGAAAATATTTTTGAATGGAATTTTTCCCATACATCATTTTGGAAAGTTTTTGTTTATTTCTTTTAATGAAAAGAAATAGACGCAGAAAACAAAGAGAATCAATGTAAACAGCTTAATGAACTACTGTGAAAAGAACCATTTTTGAAATTGTCACACAAGTTAAGACTCGGTACTTTGCCAATCAGTTAGAGGACCTTCTACATTGCCCTGGTCACCACAACTCTCCGCTCCTCATTAGTTACCACTGTGCTGATTCCCAGTGTAATTGTTTCCTTGCATTTTAAAGGGCATGTTTACCATTAAGATGTACACATTACCAGTAGGTTCACATTTTATTCATTTCTTTAAAAGTTAATGCTTAATGAAACCAGAGACTAAATCTATAGTTTCTCCCAGTCTGGTGTTTAAAGAGTTGATATTATGGTGGGCTCCACTGTGTTTCTCTGTCCACTGTACTTCTAGAAAATTGGCCAGTGGGTCCACAGTCTGGATCGAATTCTGGTTTGGTTCCTTCAGAAAAAAAAAAAGTGGTAGTTGACAAGATTATTGGGTCATCTCTCTGTTTTATTTGTACTGATACTTAATGTCTTACTGTAGAATACCTTCCTAGCACAACAGCTCTCATCTTCGGTAGAAATAGCTGCAGCTTCTCCCCAGTGAGCCTCCAAATTGGGCCTACTGATATTCCCTCACAGAAAGTGTGGGTAAGAACCCTCACCTGAGAGCTCAGTCACTCCCTACTTCACCCTTCTATCGGCTGTGTGTTATTCTGCCCCTAACTCCAATGGTCTCTTGGGAGGTGCTGGAGAATTTAGAATGTGGAAGGAAAACTGAAAGGGGAAGATTTCATCCACACAGCTGTGGTGAAGTCAGGCTGAGACTGCTGATGTAATAGTTGGTTTGAGGTGAACTCACACTTCTGTAAGGAAGTCTGGTGCTAGTTGGTTCACAAAAGTGGACTTTGGTAGAGTTGGGTATTTTGGTACTCTATGGTGGAACTCAATCCTTTGTTCACATCTCCTCAGGATGTTCGTCTGACATGCCTGAATTTATTAAGTAATAGAAATTGCAAAACTGATTTCTAAATCCCATGGTTTTAGCCAGTTGTTTCATTGCTATAGTTTCATAAAGGCTAGTGTACTATTGGGTTATCCAGTGGTACAATTCATATGATTTAAATGCTTTAAAATGGTCCTCAATTCTTCATAATTAGAAAATCAGTCGAGTACACTTGAGTTATCATTTCTAAACCCACTTTCATTTTATGACATGAGGCACACATGGGTGTGCCAAAAGAGACATGTGTACAAGATTTAGAAAGCAGAAATAAAGCAGTTGTCTCATCTCCGCTTGTTATTGCAACATTCGGTCAAAGTCAGATGCAGGTTCCTGTGGGCTCCAACTCATAGTTTCTCTGTACTTGGACACAGACTCTTCTGTGCGGGCAATCTTGCTGACTGAGAACCAATGATTCCAGGTAGTGTTTCAGGTTTTGAGATGGGATGAAAGATACACAGTTAAATTCGAATTTCAGGCATCTTACATATATGTATGTTTTGCATATGTATTATACATTTACTTTAAATCAGTGCACATATACATATTAGGGTGTGTGTGTATGCATGAATGAGCTAGCTTAAATTTGTCAATCTTATCCAATACCAGTTACAAAGGAAACAGTCATGTGCAGAGTTCTCCATCAGAAAGCCCTTCCTTCCCCATGCCAGCAGTTGTACATGCCAGCTGGTTAGTGGCTTACTTCTGTTCTTCAAACTTTCTGTGATTCTTACTTTGCCAACCTCTTCCAAAATTTCAAAGTTTTAGTCCTAGAACCAGGACCTTATTCTGTAATCCTGATAATGATTCAGCTTTCCTGACTGACTCATGACTAATAAAACGCCACCAAAGCTTTCATGCCTTGTCTGCGGGCTGACTCCAAAATTAGAAAAAGTACATAAAGCACCATATATATGATAGCATAATCATTGTTCACTGTTGAGTCATGTAATTTGCCAAGAAATGCCAAGCCAGTAAATGTGCTAAAATTACTTCACCTCCTCTAATGGCTCCTCGTATTAAAGTGAAATGGATGTTCTCTCTGTGACTATTTCATTGCATTTCCTTATAATCCATCAGTTGAAAAAAATCTATTTCAGTTTGCTGGTGTTTGGAACATGGCTTTTCTGTACTCTCAAAAAGTTTTCCTAGTTTTAAAAGCCATGTTTATTACCCCCACTCCATTTCTTTCCTTGTTCCTCTCTTTCTTTGGTCATTCATAAGAGTGGCTGGGGACCCTCACCTGAGATCTCACTCCCTTCCTCCTGTACCTCTGCCAGCTGAATGCAGTTCTGCCCTGCATGCATATGGCCTCATGGTCTTGGGAGGTGCTAGAGAATAGAGGCTGCCAAGGGTTAACTGAAAGGGGACTACTCTATCCATACAGCTGTGGTGAAGTCAGCATTTGTACTGGGGTGAGACTTCTGACCCAGCCGCTTTGGGGTGACTCACAAAGTTCATGTATATCATTTAAGGGTTCTAGTAACTTGTTAGCATTTAATGTTTCAAAGGTCATTTTGAAAATTTATTATTTTATGTTTTTGAAATAGGGTCTCATATAGCTCAGGTTAGCTTTGAACTTCCTATGTAGCCAAGGATGACCCTTATGCCTCTACCTCCTGCGTGCTGGATTTAAATCTGTAGACTCTCACATCCAATATTCGTAATTCCTTCCTTCATTTTGAAAACATAAATCTTTAGCATTCTTTATTCTTTTTGTGAATACAGGCATATGTATGTGTGTGAAGCAGTACATGAGCATGTGTGTGCAGCTGAGCTTGAAGGCACTAGTGAAGGCAAGAGGAGCAGATGGAGGGTCCGCTATTACTCTTGCCTTATTCATTGACATATATCTCATGCACTTGGAGAGGGGCTGCTAGGTAGCAAACCACACCAGCCATTCCCTGTCAGGCGCCATCTAGGATAGGCTAATGCTAGCAGGTGGCCTTCCTGGAGGTGGCCCACCATTTTTTGCATGGTCTGTGATGGGTGAGTTCTATGAGGCAAGGTCCCAAAGAGACTTCATCTCAGAATTTCTTCTTGCAGCTGATATGCCTTTCCTGTCATTATTAAATTAATATAATAATCCCTGGGCATTAGCCCACCCTATTGATCAGATTTCCTGCAGATCAACATAAAGATGAACTTTCATGAATTAATGCTGTTTAGGTGAATTGATGATTCTATAGAAATTCCTGATTTGATTTAAATAATTTTAGGAAGAATGTTTTAAGAGATGGTCTTAGTTGCTTTGCTAGAAAGATGTAATAAAGTTAGAATCAAGAATAGGATGTGCCCACTCCTTATAATGGTAAGTAAAGGCTGCACAATAAGAAATACAATGAGCTTTCATAATTACACTAAAAAGAGAAATAGGATTGGGACATATTTGCCTGTGTAAAAGATTTTAATTCTTTCTCTTTCATTCCTCTCTGGTTCACAAAGAGTTAACCAGCTTAGCCAGGGAGGCTTTGGCTCCCAGGCCGGAGAAGGGAGCTATTACTTAATCCCTGCAACTGTTACTTAATCTTAGGCAACTGGTGTTAATTGCCCAAGCCAGCGGTTTTTTTAACCAAAAAATAAGCAAGAAAGTTTATAGGAATTTTTTAGAAGCTATCAGCAAGCATTTAGTATAGTTAGAGAGCTAGAAGGCCAGAGACCATCAGTCTTTAAAGCTACTTCTGTGTCCAATTCTGTGTCCCACTCCAACCATTCTGGATCCAACTGGCTCCCTGCAATCCCTCATAGTACTGGAGTTATAGGTGCATGTGTGTGGCCATACCCTACCTTTTTTTAAAGCGTGGTATTGAGATCCAAAATAATGTCCTTATGCTTTGTAGCAAGTGATCTTAACCACAGAGCCATTTCTCCAGCCCCTCAAAGCATTATTTTTTTAAAACAAACCTTGTATTATGGGAACTTAAATCTGATAGTGCCTCCCTTATCTCTTCTAGAAGAGAAAAGAGGGCCACAAATATGGCTCAATGGATCAGAGAATTTGCTGCCAACTTGATGACCTGAGTTTAGTTCCCAGGACACAAAAGGTGAAAGAAAAGGGCCAAGTTCTGAAAAGTTGTCTTCTGACCTCCATGTGTGAACCAGGGCATGTACTCATGGGCATGTATAGACCCCATAGTCACACATTCTCTCTCTCTCTCTCTTCTCTCTCTGTTTCTCTTTTATATATATATATATATATATATATATATATATATATATACACACACACACACATATATATATGAATAAATGTGAATTTAAAAATTACAAAATCAGAAAAAAATATTTTCAAATGAATAATGATTTGTGTTATATGAACACTATTTAAAACATTTGTAATGTTCATGGGAATTTGACACACGAAAGTACAAATTAGCTTTGTGACTGAATCTGGTATTTTTGGCTTAAAAGTAAGAAAAAAATTGAGATTGTAAGCAGCATTTGGATATTTACACAGATAAGATTCACCAGTATTTATACATTTCATTCATTAAATTTACTAGAATTGTTAAAGCACTTATTTAGATTGTTTAATTTGTCAGTGAGTGCTAAAAGCATTTAAAGTATTTAAAAAGAAAATTAAATCTATTTACTGATTTAAAATGTCTAAGATGATTTCATTTATATTTGGACTGATTATAATGAGAATAACATTAGTAAGTTGAAATTAGAAGTTTAGAAAAAAGCTAGTTTTCAAGGTCCCTAATCTACATAAATCAAAATGAATAAACCTGTGTAATCATCTTTCTTGTATGCATATGTTGAATCACCTGTTTTTCTTTTTATTGAAACAAGGTTATATGTTGCCCAGACTGGCCTTGAACTCATTACGTAGCTAAGGATGACCTTAAACTGATGACTTCCTTTATCTTCTAAGTGCTGGAATGGAGTCACCTTTGATAACACTAAGAACTTTGTTTTATTAAATGGAGCTTGGGGAATCCTGAGAAAGAGGGGCTAGGAAGGCTTGTAAGAACCAGAGAGGTCAAGGACACCACAAGAACACTGCCCACAGAATCAACTAACCTGGGCCCATAGGAGCTCACAGAGCCTGAACTGCCAACCAGGGAGACTGCAAGGGACTGGCCTAGGCCCTCTGCACATATATTACAGTTGTGTACCTTGATCTGCAAGTGGGACTCCTAACAGGGGGAGCAGGGGCTGTGTCTGACTCTGTTGCCTGCCTTCAGGACCCTTTCCTCCTACTGGGCTGCATTGTCTAGCCTCAGTTGGAGAAGCAGCTAATACTGCAACTTGGTTTATATGCCTTGGCTGGTTGAAACCCATAAGAGGCCTCCCTTTTTCTGAGGAGATGGGGAGGAGAGGTGAACTGGGAGGTGGGGTGTACAACAAGAGAGGGAGGGACTGGGAGGAGAGGAGGGAAGGGAAGCTGCAATCAGAACATAAAAACTAAATAATTTATATAAAAAGATTGTTTTCCCATTTTTTCTTAAATTTAATTACTAATTACTTTTAAATCAGCGTACAAAATAACGATTTTCATTATGATACCTTAATGCATTGTATCATGTCCATATTCCCCTTACCATTATCTTTATTTCCATCCCTACCTTCTCTTCCTGGTTCCCTTCCTCTTCCCAAAACTACTCATAAACAGACACAAACATACTGTTGTTTATTGCTGGTAATGCCCTATTTGATCAGGCCATTCACATGTTTCTTATTATGTTAACGTAGATATAAAAGTTTTACTTGAATATATACCTCGACGATCATAAATTCGCAATGCTCTGCATTTAGCATCTGTATCTAGTCCCAGGATAGCTTAATAACCTTCACAAGCTAACTTTGCATCCATTATGTAGTCACAATCAATTCATTACTCCCTGTAAGCACCACACACCAATCATTAACCTGTTTTCTGTCTCATGGATTTGCCTAGTTTGGAATTTCATATCAATAAAATGATAGAATAAGTGGCTGCATGTTTCTGCCTTTGTCCTTCCGGTGCATCATTTTAGTTTATCCACGATGTAGCATGTGTCAGTGCTTCATTAGTTTTTGTACTTACCTGCATTATATCCAGTCATCAGATGATGGATATATGAACTGTTTAAGCTTTCAGACAATTATGGAAAGTGCTGCAGTGAAGATTGTTCCAAGTTTTTGTGTGAACATACATTTTCAGTTCTCTTGGTGCACAGACACCTGCCAGGGGAAGTACTATGTCATGAGGTAATTCCTTGGGAAGGTTACAGACAAACCATGTTCTGCAGTGGCTGCTTTTTCATCCTAATTGAGAATGTATACGGTTGCTAATTTCTCCATGTCCTTTTCAGCCGTTTTCTTTCCCCATTTTTCTCTCACTTTCTTTTATAGTCACCGAGTGGGTAAGTGTGAAGTATTTCATTGTAGGTTGTGATTTATATTTCTGAGTAACTAATGACATGGAACATCTTTTCTGTATGGTTGGTATTAATGTTTTCTGATTTGAGGGATTTGTATATTCTATCTTTGTCTGATTTATATTAGTAACTGCTACTCTTTTGTATAATTTGTTTATATCTAGAATTGGACGTGGAAGCTGGAGTTTTAAATCCTTATTGTTAAGCTGCCTATTTATTTCTTCAATTTTTTTCAATTTTAGTTTTGTGTACTTTTTATTTCTGTTAGATATTTTATAGATAGCACGTAGTTTAGGTAAGATGTTCTATTCTCAATCAACTGAAGAATTTTGTCTTTTCCTTCTAAAGTAATTAATAAAGTCAGTTATTTATTTTTGTTATTTGTTTTTTTATATGGATTGTGTTGTTTTTCTTGATCTCCTTCATCACTGTCTTGTTTTGTATTTAATTTTCAATGTACAATTTTGATCCTTTTATAATTTCTTTATCTGATGATGATGATTTTGAAGCATAGTCTCACTGTGAATCTCAGAACAACCTGGAAAAGAACTGGCTTTGAACTCATGATCCCCTTGCTCTGGTACGAATACTGGATTTATAGGTGCAAACAATTGCTTAATATTGTCACCCTGTTACTGTTTATATGGTCAGTGTTTGTAGTGTATTGAGTCAAATCCATCTAAGCAAGCTTTCTACCACTGAGATACAAACTATTATCCTTCTTTTACTGTATATATTGTTTAGTTATTGTCTTAATAATTGCTAAATATTAAAAATTGTTAAGTTAAATTTGTAATCAAGTTTAAAATAATACTAACCTTGGCTTCAATTGAATTAAAAATTTATAAATGAAATTCTGCTTCAATACACATCTGTCCTTCTTGTGGCTGATATTATAACAAAATCTATCTTTTTTATGACAAACTGGTAGAGTTTATTGGATATGATGTCATCAGAAGAGAGTTTGGATACAGACATGTTAGTGCAGTGCAGTTCTTGATAATTCTTATACTCATTCTTGGATGTCAGTTGGAGATACAGTGTCTTACCCATTATATGTGGATATTTTAAATTGCTTTATGCATTATTTTTGAAAATATAGGGAAGAGAGAAATTACAAATGAAAATTGCATTAGGTTTTCCCTAGTTTTATTCAAGTATTACTGAAAAATAAATTTATTTATATTTAAAGTGTGCAATATGATTTTTTGAAAAGTATTATTTATGCTTGTGTAGTGATAGTTCAAAATCTTGTTTTTCATTGGACTTTAAATTACTGTCTTGAAAGCTTTAACTTCATGGTATAGGTCACATTTAATTTCTTGTAGGATATGTGTAACTAGCAATTAAAATCCCACAACATTTGTTTATCTGAAAATGTCTTAATTTTAGAAGGATCGCTTCACTAAATACAGAGTTTTGGGTAAACATAATATTTTATTTTGGTACCTTAAGCTTTTCAGAGTATTGCTTTGTGAAATTCCAGGTTTCTGAAGACAAACTGGTTATTGACTATCTTGAGGATCACATATGTGATGAGTTATTTCTCTTTCCTTATTTCAAATTGTACTCACTATCTATCAATAATTTAATTATAAACTGTTTGGGTGGATATCTCATCGAATTAATTCTAGTTGGTATTTGTTGAGTTTCTTCAATGTTAAGGTCCATGTATTTTATGTTCAACTTGTAGAAATCCTTCCTCACCAGCTTTCTGAGTTTTGGGATTACAGTCATGCCTATGTGGCAATATTTTGACCATTATCTATTCACATTTTCCATCTGCTTGTTTCATTATATTCTTTCTATCAGATTTTTCTATTGTACCAATATTCTTATATTTGATGGTATAATATGTATATTTGACGTGTAATATGTATGTTACACATACATTAGTCTCTATTAATTTTTCTTCATAGTTTGTCTATTGAGTTAGTCGTAGGTAGTGTTTTGATAGACTTCCCTGAAACGCTTAGAGGCAGAGAGAGAAAATCTGATTTTACATCTTGCCTTTGTCTTGGGGCTTCCATCAAAGCTCAGCTACATTGTTCACAACTCTGCCTCAGTCTTCCCTTCATGCATGGGAAGAGATGGGAAGTTCATTCATAAGTGAAAGTTAATATTGTCTGCACACAGATTCAGCTTTGGGCATATTCATGACCTTCTCAGTTCTCCAGCATGCCTGGTTGATTGTTTGGTTTTTGTATATTTTTGAGATTGTGTTTTAATTACATTTTCCCTTTCCTTTTCTCCTCTTCAAACCCCCCATACCATCATCTCTGCTTTCCTTCATCAACCATTATTGTTTGCACCTATGTATTTGTATATACATAAATATTCTGAAAGAAAACCTGATGAATCCATATAATGTTACTTGTTTGTATGTTTTTCGAGGCTGTAGTTCCTTATGTACTGTTGAGGTCTCCTTGGCTTCTCTCCATGCACTTTGGCATGTTTGTGGGTGTGCTCTTTGTTCAGCTCATGTTTGGGTGGTGACAATTGGTGAGACATTATGTGTGTATTCTCTGATATCAGGAGGCATTATCTCAGAGAAAACTCTCTGAGCCCCTGGCTCTTTGTATTTTCCATTTCCTTGTCTGCAATGTTCTCCGAGCCTTAGGTTTAGGAGTGTTATATAGATGTATCTATCCCCTGGGACTGGCATTCACAACTACACATTCATTGGTTACTTTTAAAGGCCATTTTGCCCATAGAGCTCTTCCTTCCCACATTTTTTGGTCTATCTAAGCTGTTCCCACTTTTGTGTCTTGCCTGTTTTTTATACCTAATTCCTGTGTCTTTAAATACTTTTGACAAATGCTGCCCAAAAAGATGATCTAGTCCTGAAAATGCACATAGTCGTGCTATAAAGAATCAAGTTCTTGTAACCGATTGCTTGGTTTTGAAGTGTTCCTCAGATAGATGTTGAAGGTATGCTTCCCAGGGGAGCAGTGTTGAGAGGTCAGGTTTTGGGGAGGTAAATCCTGAGAATCCTGCCCTCACCAATGGATTATTAGTTCATTGTTGGGTTCATCTCTCAATGGGCTATTGTTTATAACATTCAAGAGATAAAGCCCAGTTGGAAGAAAGCAATAACTGGGGTTATATCCTTGGAGGGTGTAGTCTGACCTCTAGAACCTTTCTCTGCTTTAGGATGGCCATGAACTGAAAATTCTGAAACTATAGTCTAAAAATTTCTTTTTAACCTTATAATTTGTTTGCCTCAGGTGTTTTGTTACAACAACGAAATAGTGACAATACAGTAACTTTACTCAAGTACATGACTGTGGATCGCTTTTGATTAGGACTAAGGATATTTCAGGATTTTTTCCATGGGGGTCGTCATTTTAGTCGGTAGGATGTGGACTGAAAGTTGTCTCAGGTCTAGAAGTGGACTAAGAGTCATGATGTTTCAAATTGAAGGATTACCCTCCTGTTCCTGCTTATTTATTACATAAGGAAAGCTACATGCCAATGTACATGTACAGTACTCTTATCACTGTCTGTTTGAATCTAGAGAGCTATTCTCCATTAAACATGTTTCCCTCTATACATGTCTTCCATCAGAATTTCAAACAATGGGGTCAAGCAATCATGGGTGAAGATGTCTGAAACCGTGAGCCAAGTAAATTCCTTTTCCTTTGAGTTGATTTTCTTGGGTATTTTCTCACAGTGCTGAAAAGTTGACTTTACAATGTAGAAATGAACAATCATAATTTTGTGAGTGAAGGTTCTGTATTGCTCTGCCTGGTACTGAAAGCATGTACCAGAAGTTCAAGCTGCTATCATAGACTTTTGGCTGACATGCACATTTGGGGGAATGATAGTAGGCAGACAATTATTCCTCTCTTACCGCAGATTAGTCATTTGTTTTTATTTCAGACCTTTCAAGGCTGTTGTAAGCATTTTACAAGATTCCAAAGTTTGGTAACACAGATTTGACAGGTTTTTTTTGGCCAGTTTATTTTTATGAAACAAGATCTTATTATGCAGCTCCTGGTTGATCTAGAACTTGCTACTTAGAATAAACTAGCTTCGAAATCACAGAGATTTCCTGATTGCTGGGGTTAAAGACATATGCTACCATACCTGGTCTGGTTGTGAGTTTATAACTCACTATTTATGGAGGAGTGGATGACTGGAATTCTTTCCTCTGATATTTTTAATAATATCATTATCTTGTTCATGAGCATTTGAAGAAAGATTACTGAAGAAATGGTATAGACTTTTACTTTGCTGCTGTATAAAGCAGGTTTTCCAGGCAAGTTTTCTCTCTTCTGGTAGCTATCTGGGATTTCTAATGAGGAAATCTTTATTCTAGGGTCAGAAGGGTGGGTTAGTTGGGAAGTTTTCCTTTGTCATGAATTGGGAATTGACTCTCTGACACTAAGTCCTGGAAATACTAAAGATGGGCTTTGAGAAGCTAATATATATAATACATACATATATACATATATAATAAAATAATATATAAAAGTGGAAATTTTTACTTTGTTCATCGCATGAATTAAAAAACAGTCCTGCTTCCCTCACCCATCTTCCCTGCCCGCTGAGTCATCTGGGGTACCTCCAGGTACCTGCTGAGCTGCCTGCTATCACCTGTGGACATCCATTATCCTGCTACCTCTCTACCCACCTTCATCAGACCTGCTGATCCGGAAACATACAGGTTAGACTCCTTTTAGGCACCCATTCTCCCTGCTTGCTGAGTCCTCTAGGACACCCCCCAGCTACTCTGAGCAGCTTGCTCTTCTCACTGGACCCCCATTCTCCAACAACCTCTCAACATACCTATATCAGATCTGCTGATCCAGAAACATACAGCACAAGGTCTGTCACACCAGGATCATCGAGGCTAGGCTCCTTCCTAATACCTACTCCAACACTAACATCCAAGGACTAAAGTCCCTCGAAAAAACAGTATCAACATAAGCCAGGGCAATATGACACCTTCAGAGTGCAGCTACTCTACTACAGCAAGCCCTGGATAGCCTAACACAAGAAAAGTACAAGAAAATAACATTAAATCCAATCTTATAAAGATGATAGAAGACTTTAAAGAGGAAATGAATAAATCCCTTAAAGAAATACAGGAAAATACAATTAAACAGGTAAAGACAATAAATAAAAATATTCAAGACCCAAAAATGGAAATAGAAGCAATAAAGGAAATACAAATTGAGGAAATCTTGGAGATGGAAAACATGGGGAAGAGAACAGGAACTACAGATGCAAGCATCACCAACAGAATACAGGAGATGGAAGAGAAAATCTCAGGTATAGAAGATACAATAGAAGAAATTCATACATCAGTCAAAGAAAATGTTAAATCTAAAAAAACTTCTGATACAAAACATCCAGGAAATCTGGGATACCATGAAAAGACCTAACATAAGAATAATAGGAGTAGAAGAAGGTGAAGACTCCCAGCTCCAAGGCACAGAAAATATTTTCATAGAAGAAAACTTACCAAACTTAGAGGAAGAGATGACAATAAACATACAAGAAGCTTATAGAACACTAATTAGACTGGACCAGAAAAGGAAATACTCCTGCCACATAATAATAAAAATACAAAATCTACAGAACAAAGAAAGAACATTAAAAGCCGAAAGAGAAAACATACAAAGGCAGGTAGCATACAAAGGCAGACCTGTCAGAATTACACCTGACTTCATAACAGAGACTCTAAAAGCTGGAAGGGTCTGGACAGATATCTTGCAACCTTTTAAAAACCACAGGTACCAATGTACTCAGCAAAACACTCAATCACCATAGATGGAGAAAACAAGATACTTCAAGACAAATCCAAATTCAAACAATATCTATCCACAAATCCAGCTCTACAGAAAATACTAGAAGGAATACTCCAACCCAAGGAGGATAACTACACACAAGAAAACACAGGGAATAAGTAATTACATACCAGCAACAATGAGGGAAGTGCAAGCACACGCGCGAGCACACACACACACACACACACACTCACTCTTAAACCACCAACATAAAAATAACAGGAATTAACAATTGCTGGTCATTAATATCTATCAACATCAATGGACTCAACTCCCCAATAAAAAGACACAGGCTAACACAATGAGTGCAGAAACAAGATTCATCATTCTGCTGCATACAAGAAACATACCTCAGCAATAAAGATAGAGATTACCATAGAGGAAAGAGCTGAAAGAATTTCTAAGCAAACGAACCTAAGAAGCAAGCTGGAGCAGCCATTCTAATATCTAATCAAATAGGCTTTCAACCAAAATTCTTCAAAAAAGACATGGAAGGGCACTTCATATCCATCAAAGGAAAAAAAATCTATCATGATATTTCAATTCTGAACAGCTATGCCCCAAACACAAGGTCACCCACATTTGTAAAAGAAATATTGCTAAAGTTTAAATTGCACATCAAACCCCATACAATAACAGTGGGAGACTTCAACACCCTACTCTCACCAATGGACAGATCATCCAGACAAAAACTAAACAGAGAAATAATGAAATTAACTGATATGTACAGAATATTTCACCCAAACACAAAAGAATATACCTTCTTCTCAGCCCCTCATGGATCCTTGTTAAAAAACTGACCATATAGTTTGTCACAAAGCAAGCCTCAACAGATATAAGAAAATTGAAATAATGCCTTGGATCTTATCAGACCACCATAGATTAAAGCTGGACTTCAACAACAATAGAAACACCAGAAAGCCTACACACTCATGGAAACTCAATAACTCTCTACTCAATGATTTCTGGGTCAGGGAAGAAATAAAGAAATTAAAGACTTTCTAGAATTTAATGAAAATGAAGGCACAACCTACCCAAAGTTATGGGATGCAATGAAAGCAGTGCTAAGAGGAAAGTTCATAGCACTAAAGTGCCTCCATAAAGAAATTGGAAACTTTTCATACCAGCTATTTAAAAGTACACCTGAAAGCTCTAGAAAAAAAGAAGTAGACACACTGAAGAGGAGAAGAAGGGCTGAAATTAACCAAGTAGAAACAAAGAAACCAATACAAAGAATAAAGGAAATCAACAGCTGGTTCTTTGAGAAACTCAACAAGATAGCGGAACCCTTAGCCAAACTAACCAAGAGACAGAGAGACAGTATCCAAATAAAATCAGAACTTAAAAAAGGAGACATAGCAGACATTGAGGTAATTTAAAGAATCATTAGGTCTTCCTTCAAAAGTCTTTACTCCACAAAATTGGAAAATCTTAATGAAATGGGTGATTTTCTAAACAGACACCACTTACTAAAGTTAAATCAAGATCAGGTAAACTATTCAAACAGCCTTATAACCCCCAAAGAAATAGGAGCAGTCATTAAAAATCTTCCAACTCCACCCCAAGCCCTCAAAAGCCCAGGGCCAGATGGTTTTAGTGCAGAATTCTACTAGACCTTCAAAGAAGAGCTAATACCAATAGTCCTCAAACTATTTAACAAAATAGAAACAGAAGGAACACTGTCAAACTCATTCTATGAAGCCACAGTCACCCTGATACTTAAATCACACAATGACTCAACAAAGAGAATTTTAGACCAATTTTTTCTCATGAATATGGATGCAAAAATACTCAATAAAATATTTGCCAACAAAATCCTGGAACAAATCAAACATATTATGCATCATGATCACATAGGCTTCATCCCAGGGATGCAGGGATGGTTTAATATATGAAAATCCATCTATGTAATCCACCATATAAACAAATTGATAAAAGCTCACATGATCATCTCATTAGATGCTGACAAAACCTTTGACAAAATCCAACAACCCTTCATTTAAAAATATTTTTTGAGATCAGGAATACAAGGCACATACTTAAACATAATCAAACTGATATATAGCAAGCCAATAGCCAATATCAAATTAAATGGAGAGAAAATTTAAGCAATCCCACTAAAATCAGGGACAAGACAAGGCTGACCATTCTCTCCCTATCTATTCAACACAGTACTTTAAGTTCTAGTGAGAACAATAAGAGAACAAAAGGAGATCAATGGGATACAAATTGGAAACGAAGACGTCAAATATCAATCACTATTTTCATGTGATATGATAATATATACAAGCAATCCCAAAAATTCTACCAGAGAGCTCCTACAGCTGATAAATACCCTCAGCAAAGTGTCTTGATACAAAATTAACTCAAAGAAATCAGTAGTCCTCCTTAATAAGAATGATAGACAGGCTGAGAAAGAAGTTAGGGAAACAACACCCTTTACAACAGCCATGAATAATATAAAATATCTTGGTGTGACTCTAACCAAGCAAGTGAAAGATCTGAATGACAAGAACTTCAATTCCCTGAAGAAAGAAATTGAAGAAGATATAAGAAGATGGAAAGATCTCCCAAGCTCATGGATCTGTAGGATTAGCATATTGAAAACGGCCATCTTACTGAATGCAATTTACCAATTCAATGCAATTCCCATCAAAATTCCAACACAATTCTTTACAGACCTTGACAGAGCCATTCTAAACTTCATATGGAAAAACAGAAAACACAGGATAGCTAAAACAATTCTGAACAATAAAAAAAAAAATCTGGAGGTATCACTATCCCTGATCTCAAGCTGTACAACCCAGAAATAGCAATAAAAACTGCATGGTATTTGTATAGGAACAGACAGGTTGATCAATGGAATCAAATCAAAGAACCTGAAATAAACTCACAAATCTATGTGCACAAAACTCAAGTTCAAGTGGACCAAAGACCTCAACAACATAAAACTGGATACACTAAATCTCAGAAAACTAAGTGGGGAATAGCTTTGAATGCATTCATACAGGAGACAATTTCCTGAACAGAACACTAATGGTTCAGTCTCTAAGATCAACAACTGATAAATGGAACCTCATGAAACTGAAAATCTTCTGTAAGGCAACGGACACTGTCATTATGACAAAACAGCAGCCTATATATTTATTAGTCAAGAATCTCCACCAAGCCTACATCCGACAGAGGGCTAATATCCAAAATTTATAAAGAACTCAAAAAGTTAGACACCAACAACCAAAACAACCCAATTAAAAAATGGAGTACAGGGGCTAGAGAGATGGCTCAGTGGGTAAGAGCACTGACTGCTGTTCCAGAGATCCTGAGTTCAAATCCCAGCTACCACATGGTGGCTCACAACCATCCGTAATGAGATCTGATGCCCTCTTCTGGTGGGTCTGAAGACAGCTACAGTGTACTTACATATAATAAATGAATAAATAATTTTTTTTTTTTTTTAAAAAGGAGCACAGAGCTAAACAGAGAATTCTCAGCAGAGGAATCTCGAATGGCTGAGAACAAATAAAGAAATGTTCAAAGTCCTTAGTCTTCAGAGAAATGCAAATCAAAACAACTCTGAGATTCCATCTTATACCCATCAAAATGGCTAAGATCAAAAACTCAAGTGATAGCATACCTTATCACTTCCAAGAAGGCAGATCTCCATGTCTTTTCCCATTTCTTAATATATTGTAGTCTGTGGTTTATTCATCTGTTTCAACTGCCAACTTGTTCATGTCCACTCTCCTTCAAGAAATGCATTAGGATTCCCCCCTTTTTCGGCCATTTCCAGCTTGTTCTTTTGCCTCTTAGAAGTTGATTCCTTTTTATTTTTATTTGCTATTTTACTTTTATTTGAAAGGGGTCTAGGAGAGATTGGGAGAAATCCATCTATGTTTTCACCATCTTCATTTCAGACTATGAAGTACTAGGAATCATGCCAGGATGCATTATGTACAAAGAACATAGAACAGTATGGCTTTCAAAACACATTCTCGATCTCTTCATCTATCACTTGCCTCAAAGGTATGTGTGAGAAAATAGTGATTACCTGAGAGGAAAATGGTAGAGTAGGAAGATGACTTTGAAGAGAAGTGTGGGATTGACAAGGAGTTTCTTCTTCATCTCAAAGAACAGAGATAATTAGCTTCACATATAAGGAAAGGTTGCTACATAGTTACCACCACCAAGAACTTGCCATGTGTTTCCTGTACATCCACAGCTTCAAGATGTAGCAACTGACACACACACACACACATACACACACACACACACACACACACATACACACAGAGGCATGTGCACTTGTTTATAGGTGTTTGCAGAGGCCAGAGGCCGTGGAATCTCCTGGAGTTGGAGTTACAAAAGGTTGTGAGTCATATGACATGGGAGCTAGGAAATGAAAAATGAACCCGGGTCCTCAGCAAGAACAGTATGGACACTTACTCATGCAGCCCTCTCTCCAGTTCTGACAGAGGATATGGCTCCAATAGCCCATGACAACTGAGGAAAGGGCTAGAGGACTGTATTTGCGGGGGGTGGGGTGGGTGGTGTATAACTGTTGATATACAGGCAAATTGATCTGTTTTCCAGAAGCCAGATACATGCACACAGTAGGAAGTTAGAGTTAGGTCACCTTAAAGGAGATTTCTCCTAGGACAACTGCTCAGAGGTGTGCAGTGACCCAGCATAGGAATTTAGTGATACTAAAGCAGGACAATGTCACTGAAACAGGCTAGCCAGGGAAAGTGCTACTCAAGACAAGGATACTTTAAATGAGAGATGATGGGGGACCTCCAAGAAACCCTCTAGAAAAAAATTCATCTTTGTAAATCTGCTATCTATTTAATCAATGTCAGAATATACTTGAACCTGTATTATCATTCTTTAATTTAGAGTTCTCCTCCATGTTTAAACTCAAGAAAAATAGCTGTAGGCAGTGTGATCTCTCTCTCTCCCTTCCTCCCCCCTTCTCATTTGACTCAACATTTCCTTGCTGAGTCATACATGAATGGGGGATGAGTGAATTTTGAAAAATGGGCATCGGATTGAAGCATTTAGACTAGATTGGAAATTAAAATTTGAAGACTTTTTGTAATATCTGAGAATAAGTGAACAAGGTATGTGAGCTGTCTGAAATGTCATGAAGAGATTGGGAAAATGACTCTTCTGAGCTTATGGTGTGGAATGATGGTGTGAAAGAACTCTATTGGATTTTGCTTGTACCCTGCTATGTCTAGTTCATTCAATAAACTAGTTTATATAAGGCAATGTGTATGTATGGTCAAGGGTCAATGAATGGTACCATATAGGAGAAAGCAATAAACTCTCCTAGGAAAGCCAGAGGAATCAGTGCTACCTGTCAGGGAGCAAGGGTTTTGCTCAGAAAAGATGAGGTCAGAGGCCTGTACAGTGAAACGGAATAACATATACAAAGGTCTGGGATGTATGTGGGGAACAGCATGTGGCTTAGCATGTCTCAATCATTATCAACCACTTTTTGGTGGGAAGAGAAGAGAGATATATTTAGGACCCTACTTAGAAAATGACTTTTTCTTTGAAAGTGACTTACAGAGCCACATGTTTATTGTAGGGTCATATTTACTTTAAAAATAATCACTGTGCTCTGGAGTTTTAGCTACAAAGAGAGACTACCTTCTTTTTTAAAGTGACAAGCAAGAATATTCCTTCCCTCTATCAAACATAACCATTCAACCACCACCACCACCACCACCACCACCACCACCACCATCACCACCACCACCACCACCAAAATGTCCTACATCACAATGTGCTGGGGAAATTGGTGACATTCGTGGTGTCTGTGATGCCAGGTTAAGACTGACCCAGTCAAGGAAAGCTCTTGATTACCTATGAAAACCTGATTATAATAACACTTGATTTATTTTTAAGAACATTATAGACAAATATACAAGAATTCCCAGCCTGAGTCATGGCTTGGATTTGGGTTTTCCGAGGTTTATACCAATGCAGTATTTATTCAGGTATAAGTCTTCTAACCCTAATCCTGTAAGGATTGTCTAAAGAGAAATTATCAGAAGGTAGTGTTTCTTAACCCAAGGTTCATGAATAGAATTCATGGGAACCGTGAATAATTTTGAAACTCAGCATTTACCCCAATTATGTACATAGACAACAAATCACAATAAAACTAGCATGTCTATGAATCTGTCATGAGTAGAAACCACAGATATTTGCATATCCCATTACATTTAGATATATCAAATATCATTTATTAATGTACTATTTAATTGTCATGTTAGGTATGATGGTTGATTGCTTAATATGTTAATATGAAGCACTTGCATTATTCTACAAAAGTTTTGGTTTAAAAGTAGATTGACTTAAAAAAAGTAGATTGGTTTAAAAGTATATTGAATGTAACTGGCTTCCTTTAGTCTTATGTGTTTTGTTTAAGAATATTACTCTAACTCTGGAATGTAAGTTTCATAGAATGCTACAGGGATACATGGTTTACAGAAAGGTCAGAGCATCACATTTAAGGAAAACATAATCTTTCAAGTTTGTCTCCTTGGCCATTTATATGTAAGACCAAGTGGCTTCTGAGGAGTCCATTTACTTTTTTCATCTTACTTTTCTTTCTTTCATGGAAAGAGATAATAGAGTTAAGGAGTATTCTCTCTCACTTTTCAGCACAACCCAAGGCAGAGTTGGCATCTTTAAACTTCAGTGCTTAACAATTAGGAAGATAGTCTGGAGGCTGGGTGAGATGTCAGGAGATGCTCAAGTAGGGGATTGTGGTACATGGCTGATGCCATGTTGTCAAGTTAAGAAAGTGGAGAGGTTTGATAAAGATATCCCATTTAGGGCTGAGTGCTCCCAACTTTCTTATTCTGCACATTGCCCAGTTGTTCGTTTCTATGTTAATTACCAATAACAGGAAGAAGAAGGTTCTCTTATCAAGGTTGACGGAGACACTTAACTATAGTTATACCAATATATTATTTGGAACCTTTTTATTTCTATGTTACTTTAGTAGCATAATAGTAGTAGGTTTTCTCCTAGGGTCCATGGCCTGCCTAGTCTCAGGTTCTTGGCTAGACTAGAAGTGTCAGGTATGGATTCCATTTCATGAAATCGGCATAGAATCCAATAAAAAATTGGTTTGTTATTCCAATAACATTCATGCCACTATTGTACCATTGTATCTTACTGGCAAGTCACTGTTGTAGGTCACAGGGTCCATAGCTGGGTGAGACTGGTGATTACTTTTTTCCTCTGGTAGTATGCATAGTACCTTCAAGCACCATAAATGCTAGTCAGTAGAAGCACATCTTTTAGCTGGACACCAGCTTGATTTATCCATGTTTGATGGCATATGTAAGTGGTGTTTTTAATAATAGGGCATCACTGTCAGGTAAGTCTTGGCCATAGCTTGTAGTGTTTGGGGAAATATATGAGACCTCTCTGGCCAATAACTCAACAAGATATAACCCATGCCTGGCACCAAAGAATGTACTTGAAGCATGGGGATTTGTGTGGGAGAGGAGATTGGAAAGATTGTGAGAGAAGACGTAATGGATGACTCCACGGAAGCAGTATCTTCCAAACACAGCAGGGTTGAGGTAATCTGAACTTATAGAAACTATGAGAGCATGCCCATGACCTGCACAAGTTCAAGACAGACAAAAATGCCAACATGGAGAAGAGGAAATGGGCACAAATTCCCACTGCAGACCATGAAGCTGTAATTGATACCTGATGGGAGAGGAAAATCAGTTTTCTCTAGTGGAGTGCCACCCATTATGTCAACCACACTCCAGGGCAGGCCATATGCTTAGGAGCAGTTGTCCAACACACTGAGGGTTCCATTCTTTTGTGTGTATGTGTACTTTTTGTTTTGGTAGTTTTTGTCTTTGGGATTTTGTTTTGTTGCTGTTATCATTCTTTCTCTAATTTTAAAAGAGAGAAAAAGAACATGAGTTGGGTGGGTGTCTTAGTTAAGGTTACTGATGCTGTGAAGAAACAGCGTAACCAGAATCAGGCTGGGAAGGAAAGAGGTTCTTTGACTTACATGTCATAGTCCATCATCAAAGGACATCAGGCAGGAACTGAAACAGGGCAGGAACCTGGAGGCAGGAGCTGAGCCAGAGACCATGGACAAGTGCTGCTTACTAGCCTGCTTATCATGGCTTTCTCAGCTTGCATTCTTTATATATATAATTTAATTTTATTTATTTACATTTCAAATGTTATCCCTCTTCCTGGTTTCCCCTCTGCAAACTCACTATTTTCCCCCTCCACCCTGCTTCTATGAAGGTGCTACCCCACCCACTCACTCCCACCTCACTGCCCTAGCATTTCCCTACACTGGGACATTGAGCCTTCACAGGACCAAGGTCCTCCCCTCCCATTGATGCCAGATAAGACCATTCTCTGCTACATATGCAGCTGGAGCCATGGGTCCCTCCATGTGTACTCTTTGGCTGATGGTTTAGTCTCTGGGAGCTCTGGGGATTCTGGTTGGTTGATATTGTTGTTCTTCATATGGGGTTGCAAACCTTTTCAGTTCCTTCAGTTCTTCCCCTAACTCCTCCATTGGGGTCCCTGTCCTCAGTCTGATGGTTGGCTGTGAGTATCCACCTCTGTATTGGTCAGGCTCTGGCAGAGCCTCTCAGGAGACAGCTATCACATGCTCCTATCAGTAAGCACTTCTTGGCATCAGCAATAGTGTCTGGGTTTGGTGGCTGCAGATGGAATGGATCCCTAGGTGGGGCAGTCTCTGGATGGCCTTTCCTACAGTCTCTGCTCCACTTTGTTCTTGCATTTCCTTTAGACAAGAGCAATTCTGGGTTAATATTTTTGAGATGGGTGTGTGGCCCCGCTCCTCAACTGGGGGGCCATGCCTAACCTCTGGATATGGTCTGTACGGGTTCTCTCTCCCCTTTGTTGGGTATTTCACATTAGGATAAATGATCAAAATACATTGTATAAAAACATTATTAAATCTAATAAATAAAAACCTTAAAGACAAATAAGGGAAGTGAAGAAGGACAGTGAAAGTAAACGAAAGAACCACAGAGCAGTAAATTGTGCTCATAGTATATAGTCACTCTCCAGGAATGCCTAGAAACCCTTAATGCGGTTTCTAATTGGAGACAGTAGGGCATTGGTATATAGAATGCAAAGACCGTTAAAATTTGATGGTTATCACTAATAACAACCTTACAGTGTCAATATGCTGGAGAAGCTTGAAGGGATGTGGAGTTACAAAAGACACTGACTGTGGGAATAAAAGCTATTGCATGGTATTATTTGGGAGAGAAGATAGGTTTCTTGTGCAGCTCAGGCTGAATTTGAATTTGCTACATAGTCTATGCTACCTTCAAACTTGAGACCCAATTGCCTTGGCTTCCTGAATTCTGGATTATTATTTTTATTATTACTATTATTATTGTTTTGTATAAAAGGAAAAAAAGCCAAGTGTATGCTCCTTTGAGTAGTTGATATTCCCTTAAATATCCTCTATATGAATTTAAAGAAATATTTTATGATCTAAAAAGAATTTCAGGGACTGACATCATACTTCCTTTAGCATTTACTTTGGAGATTACTTGAATAATTAGTGCCCAGCTTGCAGAACAAATCTTGGTGTTTTTAGCAGCCATATCAGTGGTCATTCATTGATATCCATTTGAATTAAAAAAGGGCCAGATGTTTCAATTTATCTTCAACAAGGTTACAATTACACTATCAGTAGTTTGGTATTGATTTAGGAGAATAAGTTGGTTTGCTCATTTTTTTATGCACAAAATGTAATTCTATAATTCTTTGGCATTTGCAAATGTGCTGCTAGAAATGCTATTTACCCCGTGGCAAATTAAAAGTACTGAGTTTGTTGTTAACTTCGCTCATGAAGATTTACCACCTTCAAGAATTAAAGTTCCTTGCATTGCAAATGCAGATTTGCACTGAACATTGTGGTATCAAACAAAATGCTAATTTTTTAGCACTTAGTACTTGATAAATGTTAGCTATCATTGTCACTTTATCCTACCCAAGAAGGTTAGATCTGAACATCTACCTGAAATGGTTGTTCTACATAGTTTGTATATATGACCCAAAAGGCAGTGTAGGGGAAGAATTACAGAGACAAATAAAATCTACCTCCGTGTGTTCTGGCTTTTATGGTTGTAAATTTCAATATAAAAGCAGATAAACTGAAGATCACAGTTTGATAAACACTTAGTTTGTTTAGTAGGATACTTCTTCAACTTTTTCTTGCATGGAATATTAGTTCTTCAAGGTCACTAGATAAAACAGGGGCAGTTTTTTTCTCCCAAATAAGTTTACGAAGTTCTCCTACAACACCTTAGAGGTTCCGATGAACCTTAAACAAGGTGAGTAGTCCTCTAATAAAGTAATTTAACTTTTATATCTCAGTGTGTGGGCTGGAGTGATAGCTCCATGAGCAAGCGTGGTGGGGACATGAGTTTGAATTCCCAGAACACACTCACAAGCACAAAAGCTTGATATGATAGTACACACCTGCACTAATTTTTAATGCCTATACCAGTATTTCTATTGTGAGACGTGAGGTAGAGATATGAGATTCCTTGGAAACATCTGGTCTTGCTAGCCTGGTGTATGCAACAGTGAATAACAAACAGACCCTGTCTTAAAACATGATTAAAGATAAGGACTCTGACATATACATTCACAATATGGCACTTGTGTGCCTGTACTTATACAAATATGTACACATACATGCATATGTACACATAAAGATTTTTTGAAAAGCCAGGTTAGTTTGACAAAATTCCTTGATTACATGACTCCTTTTTCTTCCAAACTTCTCAATGTCCTCAGACACTAGTATTCTGTATTTAGTAGGAGGACCTATCAGAGATAATTATTTTTGCCTTCTTCAGTGAAAAGAGCTACCAGTTATTCTTTGTAAAGGCAAGAATTAGAAAGGCATCATGGAGCAGTCGTTGAGAAGTAATCTCAGTTATGCAGATGTTGCCAGTCAGCAACACAATGTAGCAGTTTGGAGAAAGGATAAGCTGTTCACTGAAAAAAGAAGAAGACGTCTACCTCCTTTGTCCTGAGATTTGGAATTAAGGGAATTTATCAAGGTAGAATAAGCTAGTGTCAGAAAACAGCAATAGTGCACATGAAATTATCAAATATAAAGATACTAGGAGTAGTGATGTGCTCCTTAATCCTGGCACTTAGCAGGTTGGGGCAGAAGGAAGGACCACCATTTCAAGGAAACTTGAGGCCATCTTGCACTGGTCTCGACATCTCTTGCCCTGCCCCCTCGAAAGTGAATAAATGAAGGAAAGAAATGAAGGAAGGAAGAAAGGAAAAAAGAAAGAAAGAAAAAGAAATTTTTTTGTTAGGTAGATTGGTGTTCAGCATAGAGAAGGAAACAGGATGCTGGTGGTACTTACTACATCCAGTGAAAATAGGCCCCTTTTACTGAATTAAAAAGACCTCAAAAGATGCACCAGTAAGTATAAAACCAAGTGTGATTGCACATTTACACCATTGTAGCCAGCCCTAGATTGTGGTCTTAGTTTCCTGAGGTTGTGTACAAAACACATGTTTTGACCTTGGCTTTTCTAGAACCACTTAAGTCCTAAGGAAGTAGTTAGGTGTGAACTGAAATTTTGGGTCATGAAATGGTGACAAGATGCATTGAGATCAGTTTCTTTGCAGCAATGACCCAGTTTGTTTGTATTTTACTATTGCTCTAGCAAATTACCATACTTTATTGAGTGGCCTAAAATAATTTTATTATCACTAGGCTTCAAGGCTTTATTCTACCCAATGAGATATGAGTGGTTAACAATTATTGGAGGTGAAAGGCTTGTCTTTGGTGATGTAGCTGCCTGGAAGCTTCGTACTATGTAGCTTTGTATGAGTCTAATGGGTAGACCCAAGATAAACCTAGCATAATATATCATCAGAATATAGCTTGGACTAGTGTAAGTATAACTGATACTCTGTATCAACTGTAGTATTACTGGGTGAACCTTTTGTGATATCTTTTCCAGTATCATACTGAGTAGAGCTGAGTCCAGGTCTGAGACCTCTGTGGTCTATTTGGCAACTGAGTGATCCTAATGGTCATTTAGGCTTAGGAACTACTATTATCTTAGTTACTTTTCTACTGCTGGGACAAAATTGCATGACCGAGGCAATTTATAGAAGAAAAATGTTAACTTAAGGCTCATGGTTCTAGACAGTGACTCCATGACCATCATGGGATGGAGCACGGCAGCAGGCAGGCAACCAGGGCACTGGTGCAGTAGCTGAGAACTCACATTCTCATCCTCAAGTAGCAGAGAGAGCTAATGGGAATGGCCTAGACTTTTGAAACCTCAAAACCTGCTCTCAGTGACACAGCTCCTCCAACATGACCCTACCTCCTAATCCTACACAGTTCCACCAACTGGAGATCAAGCATTCAAATATATAAGCATATGAGGACCCTTTCATTTAAATTACCACAACTATCTTTTTTTTTTTTTTAAAGAAAATCTCACCTAAAACTCACCACCCTCCTCTATCTGAGTACTGAGATTGCAGGTATGCACTTTCTTTGGCAAGAACCATCATCATCTTATCTTTCTTAAGTATCAGTTGTCATAAATGTGCTGTGATTTTGAATATGGTCATCTTCAGTGTCTTTGTAGAGTACGGAAACTGCATTGGTAATGAGACTGAAGTGTAACCTTAAGATCATTGTGCAAACAACTTAGTAATTTATAAATCGCAAATTTACATAGATAAAATACATAGATGTGGAAACCTACTTTTAATTATATATATATATATATATATATATATATATATATATATATAATGTATAACATTGTTAATTGCAACCATGACTAATGCTAAAAAATACCTGTTACTAGCCTAACAGTATTTAAAGAATAAGGTCTTAAACAGTGCTGGTCGCATATGTGGCAGAAGATGGCCTTGTTGGACATCAGTGGGAGGAGAAGCCCTTGGGCCCAAAGGTGTTAGATGCTCCAGTGTAGGGGAATGCTAGGGAGGGAAGATGGGAGTGGGTTGGTGGGGGAGCACCCTCATAGAGGTGGGGAGATGGGGGATGGGATAGGGGATTTCCAACGGGGAGACCTGGAAAGGGGAAAACATTTGAAATGTAAATAAAGAAAATATCCAATAAAAACCCAGTAATTAAAAGAATGAAATTACAATCTCCTTTTATATTAGCCAACTACTCTTGGGCATAGGGCCTGCTCTGGAATATGTTTTATATACATAGTGTTACTCTATTGGAGAAAACGGAATTTTTTGGTATTTTTTCTTATGTTTATTATTTATTTTTATTTGTTTTGACATTTGTTTGTTTTATGTTTTGAGATTGAGGACATGAAGTTATGTAGGTAGGAAGGTGGGGAAGTGTTGGGGGAGGGGAGATACTATGATCAAGATAGGTCGTATGTAAATTTTTACAAATTAATTTTAAAAAGAAAAAAGACTGAAATAACTCACCAGTTTTAACATAGCAAAATCTAGTACCACTATTCATTATAGTACTAACATTACATTTTGCTTTTAGACTAATGCATATTTATAAAAATATATATGGGAAGGTCTATTCCAACTTGTGTTACTTCTGTGGAAGGAAGGAAAAAGAACGACAAGAGAAAAGCTGACAGATAATTTCAGTTGTATTACAAACACTAAGGAGGTTTTAGGGAAAAGGATCCAAAGCACAAAATCTACCACACCCAGGTGTGTGATGCGCATGTTACTTAAAGTTCACGATCCCCCAGTATCTCGATCTATAAAATAGGATAAGTATACCTTTAGTTCACTGACTTATTTTGGTTATCAAATGATGTCGGTTTTTGCATCATTTGCATCATTGCATCCCTGAGTAAACCATCCTGAAGTCTTACTTATTATTATGACAAGCAGGAAAAATATCAAACGTGTTTATTCAGTTGTAAGTCAATAAGGTCAAATGAGAATAGGTATGTTTCAAAGAGAGATGACATCTGGCCCATGAGAGCAGAAGCACCTCTGGTGAGAGTGTAGGGTTCTGAGTCTGCCTTTGGGCAGAAAGAGCAGAACTGAAAGTTGCTTTTTTATTGTACTGCCCTTTTAAGAGGGAATTCTGTCTGCCCTGCAGGGCATATGTAAGCGAGCTTATGTTTATTGGGGTGATGGGTAATGAGTTCACAGTGCTGTCTGGATTCATCAAAGCTCTAGTCAGTCTTTTAAAAGAATGAGGAAGCACCCCTGTCAATCAGTTGGCTAGAGCTCAATGTCCCAGAGTCCCAGCCTCCTTAAGTATTCTAGGACATCTTGGGATATAAGCAGACATAAGACACTGTGTGTGAGAGCATGTTTGTGTTAGCAGTTGATATAAAAAGGCTTAAATTCATGAGTGGATCCAATGAAAACGTTTTCATGATGATGTTATAGAGATACTGAGTATCTAAGAAGGAGAGAAGAAATAAAAATACAGAAAAAAATGAAATGCATTAATAATATTCATGTTGTCGAAGTGGTCAGCTGAAATTGATTGTAAATTTTTGTTTGCCGATAATGTGACGGTGTGTCACTATCAGCCCCCAGCCATGTATTCTGCTTACATGAAAAAAGAAATCTGGGAGCATCGTTCTGGTATTTCTTAGAGGAACTGCTAAGCTCTTTCTCTTTCATTGGTATTGGTTTGGCTGTTATATTGAAAAGGTCACTGTAGTTGGTGTAAGTACAAGAAAAGAAAGCTTATGCAGTAAAGAGAGTAAATTTCCCCAAAGCAACATGGAACCTGTTCCCTGGAACTCAGCATAAATAGCTTAGATTTACTACACATGCCTTTTCTTGATTCAACGTATCACTTTTGTTTGCTGGGAGATTAAGTCTGCACCAGAGTAGTTACAAACTAATGTGATGAACTTTAAAATGTTACTTTCCTTTCTTTATCACTAATGATTATCATTTAAAGTTGTTTTGAAGGCCCAGTGACAGAGGTTTTAGTAAAATTGAAAGTATATTTACTTACTGAAAATCATGCACGAATAAGCTATGTTTTTAATGTGGTTTCTCAGATTGATTAATTTATACAATTGAATTGTTCTACTTTCTTGTAAGCATACGTTCACACTTTGCAAACTTGCTCACCTGCAAAGTGAAGGGTGCTAGTATTTTTTTAATACTATCATAGTTTTATCAAGAACAATTCAGTGAATCTGCCTTTTAAGCTCCATTTTCCAGCCCATTGTATATTACCTTCCTGTTTCCACACAGTGAAAATCGGTTCCACAAGGCTCTCAAAGGCCAAACGTATTTTAAGCTTAAACATTTAAAAAAGTCACATTTTATTTAAAATAGTTTTAATTACATTTGTCCTTAGACATTTTGCACATGTGAACAATGCATTCTAGTTCCTCTTACTCCGTTTCCCCCTATCCTGCTTCTGTATAAGTACCTTTCTGTTTTGTTATCCATGGGATTTAACCAGGGCTATCTGAGTGTCCATTGAAGCCTGGTGCACTCACCTATGGGAACATAACTGACAACAGTGACTGCCTCAGCGTTTGCCACTAACCAATAGTTAATCACGGAGGGGTAGGGCCCATGAGTCCCTCCCTGGTCCATAATTTACAGATGACAGTCCCAGTCTTCCACAGGTCCAGTGGAAGCAACCAGAGCTGCTGGGAGATAATGATTCCAATGGCTATGTTATGCTCAGAATATAGATAGTAGCTGGGGCAGTGGTGGTGCACGCCTTTAATCCCAGCACTCAGGAGGCAGAGGCAGGCGATTTCTGAGTTCGAGGCCAGCCTGGTCTGCAGAGTGAGTTCCAGGACAGCCAGGGCTATACAGAGAAACCCTGTCTCGAAAAACAAAACAAAACAAAACAAAAAGAATATAGATAGTATCTCACAACCCTTCTCCCTATCATTTGTTTTATGACATTTTTTTCGCACTTCCTTTTCATGATATTCCAGGAGCCTTAGAAGACGGTGGTAAAATTATTCTGTTTAGGGCTCAGTGTTCAACTGTCACTTACTCTCAGCATCTTGAGCAGCTTTGAGTCTCCGTATTCATCATCATTGACTACAGAGAGGCTTCTCTGATTAAGGTTGAAAGTGGCATTTGTCTATGGATACAAACCTAAATGTTAGAGAGCAGTTTGGTGCCATGACAATTCCCCCAAACGACAGGAGGAAGCTCCCTGCTTTCACTGAGTTTGTGGTATCAGTCATGGATACTCTATGGAGAAAGCTTTGAATCCGTGTGGAGAGTATTTGGTTTTTCCCATAAGTGATGTCACATTTTTACAAGTTGCTCACCTTCTCTTTGCAAGTTTATACTTTTTGCTTTACGTGTGTGTGTGTGTGTGTGTGTGTGTGTGTGTGTGTGTCTGTGTCTGTGTGTGTGTCTGTGTCTGTGTGGGTATGTGTGCAAACAGTGCAGGGTGCTCACAGAGGGCCCCTGGAGCTAAGGGTTACAGGAATTGTGAACAACCTGATGTGGCTGCTGCAAACAGAACTCCAGTCTTCTGCAAGTGCAGTACCTGCTCTTAATCCCTGAGCCATCTGTCTAGGCCATGAGCTGGCACATCGTGCCTAGCAGGCTAGTATGGAGTTCATAGCATTCCCAGATGGTTAAAACCATAGATGTCCTTTGTCCTCCGGCAGCTTTCAGAATACCTTCTGGGACTATGAATGCTAACTAGCATGGTAGAAGTCTTTAGCTCAGTTCTGGATTGATTTTCTTATATCTTGAGAGGAAGGTGTATGATATTTTTTGAAATTCAAAAAATTTTAAATCTCATTGCCATTTATCAAACATTGTTATCTAAATTTAGAAACAGTTTAAAATTGTTATAAAACTCAAACAATAACAACATAAGAAATTACGTTATCAAAACTTTCACCAGTTTGGATATGGTGAGGTATGGGGCAGTGATCTGGCAGGCAGTCTGGCACATCGGGTGAGCACAGGCAAATGCTGGGAGACCCGGAGAAGTAATTCGCAAGGGACTGGAAATGTTATGCCAACCGTGAGGTATTTTCTTTTTGTTGTTTTTGTTGTTCTTTAAGAAACATGTACATCTTTTAAAATGTACTTTTTATCTGGGTTGAAGCCATGACTTGGATTTGCCTTTATATTTGTGTCTGACTTTTAAGCAGGATTACAGATATCTTTGTTTTATGTCCTTTCTTTCCATTTTCTGACTTCTGTTTTATTTTTGTTGCACATAACTAGAATCCTGTTAGTGCTAGGACAAAAAGATGAAACAATACCAATTTCCAGTCTGAAAAAATTAAGACTACTTTGTGAAATAGAACAATCAAAGCAAAAAACAAGCAAGCAAGCAAGCAAGCAAGCAAACAAACAAACAAAAAACCTAATTACAGATCCAGAGAGATGATTTAAGGTAAAGTGTCTTCTGTGTATATATGAATACCTAAGTTTGGATCCCTACCCCCATGTAAAAGCCAGGTATGCAACGCATCTGTAACCTCAGTACTTGTGGGAATACAAAGACAGAATGATCTTTTGGCCTCACTGGCCAGATAGTCTAGTCACATCAGTGAGCGCCAAGTTCAACAAGAAACCTTGGCTCAAAAACTAAGTAGGGTAGTAATTGCACAAGACACCTAATGACAATTTCTGGCCCCCATAGATATACACAAATATGCATACATTCCCACACACCCATGAGCAAATATCACATGATGTGTGTGTGTGTGTGTGTATCACATGCACATATATGAAAATAAAATAAAACTATAAACTACTAAGTACATTATTGATTACACAATCTCAGGTGCGGAAGATACCATAGAAAACATTGACACAACAGTCAAAGAAAATGCAAAACGCAAAAAGCTCCTAACCCAAAACATCCAAGATATCCAGGATACAATGAGAAGACCAAACCTAAAGATAATAGGTATAGAAGAGAGTGATGATTCCCAACTTAAAGGGCCAGTAAATATCTTCAACAAAATTATAGAAGAAAACTTCCCTAACCTAAAGAAAGAGATGCTCATAAATTTATACAAGAAGCCTACAGAACTCCAAATAGACGGGACCAGAAAAGAAATTCCTCCTGTCACATTATAGTCAAAACACCAAATACACAAAACAAGGAAAGAATATTAAAAGCAGTAAGGGAAAAGGGGCAAGTAACATATAAAGGCAGACCTATCAGAATTACACCAGACTTCTCACCAGAGAGTATGAAAGCTAGAAGATCCTGGGCAGATCTCATACAGACTCTAAGAGAACACAAATGCCAGCTCAGGCTGCTATACCTAGCAAAACTCTCAATTACCGTAGATGGAGAAACTAAGATATTCCATGACAAAACCAAATTTACACAATATGTTTCCACAAATCCAGACCAATAAGGATAATAGATGGAAAATGCCAACACAAGAAGGGAAACTATACCCTAGAAAAAGCAAGAAAGTAAACTTCTTTCAACAAACCCAAAAGAAGATAGCCACACAAACATAAAAATAACTCAGAACATAACAGGAAGCAACAGCCACTATTCCTTTTTTTCTTTTTCTTTTTCTTTTTCTTTTTCTTTTTCTTTTTCTTTTTCTTTTTAGAAAGAGCATTTTATTTGGAATGAAAATATAGAACCCATCTCTACTGCTTTTTCTGGTGAGGGGACAGTGGGTTGGGCAGGTCAAAGAGATGGTCCCTTAAGGTACTTGGGAATTTGCGTTAGTACAAAAATCTTCCAAAAGCCAGGTGGTGCTTCCAACCTGGGCCCCAGGCTGTGGAGAGGTGCAAACTGGCCATGATCTGCCACAGAGACACTGAGCAGCAAACTGCCTGGTGTGACCTGGCCACAGAAGCTAGGCGGGAAGGATTGGAGGCGAAGGTGGCAGTGTAGGGAGCAGGTTCCTGGTGGTCATATGTATCCCCATTCTCCATGTGGGCCAGCTGCTCCTCCAGGCGGCTGATATGCTCCCCCTGTTCCTTGACCAGCACTGGAAGTGCCCGAAGCTCCTGCATCACCTCTTCCAGCTTCCCATCTTCACCAGCCCCAGCAAGGTTGCCACTGGGAACATCAGTAAATGTAGTAGCTGTGGAGGCTCCGGAACAGTTATAACTGGCAGGCATGCTGTCTTATAGTACATTGCGCAGGCTGACTTTCAGGTCCCATTGTTTACTGGGCACATAGACTTTCCATAGTGAGATGAGTATTGGATCAGCATCCTGACTGCTCACCCAATTCTCTGCCTCAAGAGCAGCCTCAGGTCCAGCTGTGTCAGGGTACAGATCATCCTGGAAGAGGTCAGACTTTCTTGGCCCAGTCGTGACTATGGGCTCACACTTGGCGCTCATGCAGTTTGTAGAACCTGGCAATTTCACACTTGCTGACCTCCAAGCCCCTCTTAGGCATGCTACCCATACCCCTCTGGGGTTCTTTGCTGGTAAATGTATTCAAGAAGTGGATGTAGGGGGGCTCATCTGTGATCTCAAAGTACCGGATGTTGAAATCACCCTTGCCACAGACAAAGACCACACTGGTGTCTGGGTCATAGAAGGGTATTAGAGCCCCATTGCTTGAATCCAGCTCCTGCAGGGCCATGGGCTCCTCAAGGTTTTCTGGGTCCCAGAGTGCCAGTTGCTGTTCACTCATGCGTCTGAAACCAGTGGTGAAACCTTCCCGTCAGCCAGAAAGATGGCCTGCATGGGCCAAGCCCCCTCGTGAGCCTTCTCCTGCTCTGCCAGCAGGGTGCCCCTCCTGGGATTGATGACTCGGATGCTCTTGTCTTTGCAAGCAAAAGAGGCTGCCATTGTGGTTCCAGCTGATGTTGTAGATGAGGTCAGTGTGCAAGCTGTCCAGGCAGAACAACTCCTCAGCAGTACCCACATTCCAGATAAGCACCACATTGTCACAACCTGCACTGAGAAGCACATTTCGGGCTGTGGGGTGCCAGGTGATGATGCCCACATGCTTGGTATGCCCCTCAAGCACCACTACTGGCTCTGTCAGAGGGGAGGTCAGCCCATTCTCTGGAATCTGCCACACCATGACAGTGCAGTCCTCTGATCCACTGGCAATGACTTCATCATTGTGGGGACACCAGTCAATGTCCAGAACAGGTCCCATGTGCCCACACACTGTTGGGTAGGCCTTGTCTATGTGGCCCATCTTGTTTAGAGGAAGCACCATAAAGGCACCCCCGCCACTGGCTTCCACAATCACTGCCAGGAACTTGGGGTTGACTGTGCAGAAGGTACTGTCCCAGGTAACTCCAGACACTCGAAAGTCCTCACAGCACTGGTCGTTCTTGACCAGCTGACCGAATACATGCCGGGAATTTGCTCTGCTGCACAACTTTTTGGAAGGACATGTCGCTCTCCACTCCCCAGGGGCGCCTGGGACTGTGGCCGTGACGGCTCCGGATCTCCCACTACTCCATAATATCTCTTAACATCAATGGACTCAGTTCTCCAATAAAAAGACATAGACTGACAGACTGGATACATAAACAGGACCCAGCATTTTGCTGCATCCAGGAAATGCACCTCAGTGTCAAAGACAAACACTACCTCAAAGTAAAGGGCTGGAAAACAATTTTCTAAGCAAATGGTCCCAAGAAACAAGCTGGAGTAGCCATTCTAATATCGGATAAAATCGACTTTCAACTAAAAGTCATCAAAAAATATAAGGAAGGACACACTTCATACTCATCAAAGGAAAAAAGTCTGCCAAGAAGAACTCTCAATTATGAACATCTATGCTCCAAATGCAAGGGCACCCACATTCATAAAAGATACTTTACTAAATCTCAAAGCACACATTGCACCTCACACAATAATAGTGGGAGACTTCAACACCCCATTCTCATCAATGGACAGATCATGGAAACACAAACTAAACAGAGACACAGTGAAACTAACAGAAGTTACAAACCAAATGGATTTAACAGATATCTATAGAACATTTCATCCTAAATCAAAAGAATATACCTTCTTCTCAGCACCTCATGGTACCTTCTCCAAAATTGACCATATAATTGGTCACAAAACAGACCTCAACAGATATAAGAAAATTGAATAATCCTGTGCCTCCTATCAGATCAGTACGGATTAAGGCCAGTCTTCAATAGCAACCAAAACAACAGAAAGCCCACATACACATGGAAGCTGAGCAACGCTCTACTCAATGATAACTTGGTCAAGGAAGAAATAAAGAAAGAAATTAAAAACTTCCTAGAATTTAATGAAAATGAAAGTACAACACACCCAAACTTATGGGACATAATGAAAGCAATGTTAAAAGGAAAACTCATAGCTATGAGTGCCTCCAAAAGGAAACTGGAGAGAGCATATACTAGGAGCTTAACAGCACACCTGAAAGCTATAGAACAAAATGAAGCTAACACACCCAAGAGGAGTAGATGGCAAAAAATAATCAAACTCAGGGTTGAAATCAACAAAGTAGAAACAAAATAAAGCTATACAAAGAATTAACAAAACCAGGAGCTGGTTCTTTGAGAAAATCAACAAGATAGATAAACCCTTAGCCAGACTAACCAGAGGGCACAGAGACAGCATCCAAATGAACAAAATCAGAAATGAAAAGAGGATATAATTACAGAAACTGAGGAAATTCAAAAAATTATCAGATCCTAGTACAAAAGCCTATACTCAACAAAATTAGAAAATCTGGATGAAATTGACAATTTTCTAGACAGATACCAAATACCAAAGTTACGTCAGGATCAGATAAACCTTCTAAACTCCCATAACCCCTAAATAAATAGAAGCAGTCATTAAAGGTCTCCCAACCAAAAAAAGCTCAGGACCAGATGGGTTCAGTGCAGAATTCTATCAGACCTTCAAAGAAGACCTAATACCAATACTCTTCAATCTATTCCACAAAATAGAAACAGAAGGAACACTACCTTATGGGGTTGGATTTGAGGCCTGGAAAGCCAGTATTCTGCCTGCCTGGAAGCTGCCATGCTTCTGCCTTGATGATAATGGACTGAACCTCTGAACCTGTAAGCCAGCCACAACTAAATGTTGTTCTTACAAAAGTTGCCTTGGTCATGGTGTCTGTTCACAGCAGTAAAACCCTAAGATAACAAGTAAAAATCAAGTAACCTCTAAAGTCAGTCACACTTGTGGTCTAGACAACTCAGTAAATGACTCCCTAGCAACACACCAGTGATCTAGCCTGTGGATCTCCGTGTATATTTCATGTTGTTCTCCTTAGGTTCTTGAACTAGCAGATCTCAGCCCACTAAAGCCTCCATCACTAACCCTGTGACTACTAGATTTGGCTGTCTTGTCTGAGAAAAGCAACACAGGAGAAGAGTCTCAAAAGTCAGACACATGAACTCTGTTTTCTACCTGCTATTAGGGGCATGAGCTATGGGGTCAATAAAGCATACATTTAAATTCTGAAAGAAAAAAAAAAGCCATGGGACAAATGATCTGGATGTGACTGTTTGAATGAGAATGGCTCCTATAGGTTCCTTTGCTTGTATACTTGGTCCCCAGTTCATGGAACTGTTTTGCAAAGATTAGGAGGTATAGTCTTGTTGGTGGACATCTTCTATTCCTGGGCATAGCTTAAGGATTCAAAAAACTCATGCTATTCCCAATGTTCCCCATCTGCCTTGTGATGGTGGGTCAAGATGTGAGCTCTCAGCTGTGCCTGCTGTCATGTCTTTGTTCTCTCATAATGGACTCTAAGCATTTCAAACAGTAAGTCCAATTTAAATTTTTTTATTTTCTATGTTGCCTTGGTCACAGCACTAGAAAAATAATTAAAACAGTGCTTAATCATCAAAGGAATGTTACCAAACAGACATAATTTTCAGAGTAGGCAAGAATCTTTTTGTTGTTGTTATTGTTTTGTTTTTCGAGACAGGGTTTCTCTGTGTAGCCCTATCTGTTTTGGAACTCACTCTGTAGACCAGGCTGGTCTTGAACTCACAGAGATCTATCTGCCTATCTATGCCTTCTAAGTGCTGGGATAAAGACGTGTGTCATCATTGCCTGGCTTAGAGTATGAGAGTCTTAAAAGTTCCTTTAGGGATCCACATGCTTATAAGAATTTTGTCAACACACAGTTGCTAATGAAACATATTAGTGGCCATATAAAAGAGAAACTGGAGTAAATTTGTTTACAAAAGTAATTGAAATAAGAGCCCCAAGTAAGCAGCAGCAACAAGAAAACAAAAGCAGTTTTTGTATGTGGACTGAAGTTGATGATGAACCTTCTTTCATTCAGGTGTAGATACCCAGTTATTTTAGAACTGAATATTGTTCTTTTTGCATTGAGTTCTCTTGGTACCCCTGTCAAAAAAATCAATTCACTATAGATGAGTGAGTTTATTTTGGGACTTTTAATTCTATCTTATTGATGTATATATATGTCCTTATGTCAGCATTACTATTTGAAAGTTCTAGTGTTGTAATAGTTAAAATGAAAACAAGAAATGTTAATTATCCAACTGTGTTGATTGGCATACTTTATCATCTATGCTCTCAGTTTCCACATATTTGGCAAACAAAAGGCTATTAAGCTTTTGATAGGGATTGCCATGAATCTGTAGATCATTTTAGGGAATATTACTGGCTTGAAAATATAAACTCTTCCAATGTATGACTATTTGGGGTCTTTCCATTTTCGTGCTTTTCTTTAACAATTTTCATCACTGTTTTGGTGTTTTAATTTTTATACTTTCTTGTATATATAGAGTGCATTACCTATTTATGTGTATATGTGAAAGCCAGAGACAGATCTAGTGTCATTCTAGATTGCTCTGCACTTAAAAGTTCTTTTCAGGAATTTATTTTTTGGTGAATCCTTATATAGTTTGGGTCCTTGAACCCTGAGTAGGGGTAATGAAGGGAAATTGACACACTTTAAAGCAATGATAGAAACACATACACAGGAAAGCTGGTATCGGGTATTCTGGGCTATCAGATGGAGAGTATCCAGTGTGTTTATTATATACAATTGAATGGAGAGGTTGGGTGATACAACTTAACAGGGAGGCATGTTAGCTAATCTTAGTAGAATAAATCTCTGTAAGAAAGCACTCTTCAGGCTGTAAACATGTGTGTGTGTGTGTGTGTGTGTATGTACATATGTGTATATGGGCATGTATGTGCCATAGTATTCCTGTAGAGGTAAAGGACAACTTTCAGGACTCAGTTCTTTTCTTCTACCGTGTGGTCCCAGTGATTAAACTCACCTCTTCAGGCTTAGCAGCATGTACTTTACCCATTGAACTATCATGCCAATTTATCCTTGAGTAATTTTTCTATCTTTTAAAATTTGTATATTGGTTATTCTTTTATACCAAAGGATTATAAATTTGCTGCCATAGTTGTGCCTAAGATTTATTCAAGTTTGTGGCCATGTCTGAGTTTTTCTTTTCTTTTTACTTAGATTGCTGCCTCAATCTAATAGATCTTCATTTTTTTCTCATCCCCTTATAGTTTTTTTCCACTTGGTATATTTTGTTGGTGATATTTCCTCTGAGGTTTTGTTTCATTGCATTTTTGCTTCTAAGATTTCTATTGTTTTTAGAATCTGTATGTCCTTGCTGAATTATCTTGCCTAAGTTGCTTTTTAAAAATCCTTGTCTTGATCTAAGCTCCTTATTTTATCCATGTTTATTTAAATATATTTTTAAAAAATTAAAAATATATGAGTTGACCTAGAATTAGGTTTCATTCCAGCATTTCTCAAACATAACTTGCTTTAGTTGTTTCTCTTCTCCTCATCTCAGTCTCTCCTATCCTGCTTCCTCTCTTCTGCCCTCCCTACCTCAGCAGACAACTTTTTCCCTTCCTGCCTCTGGTGACCTTCTGCCCTCCTTCCACTTCCTTGTCATCTTTCTTTCCCCCTCCAGTAGTCTCCATGTTCATTTCATAACCATTTTGATACCCCCTTATTTACATCAATAAAAGCATTAGAAGTTATGATCAACATATAAGATTTGTCAATCAGAGTCTGGGTTCTTTTGGATCATTTTTAAATGTAAACTTTTGAATTCATTGATATTTTACTCACTTCAATAAGTTTGGATTTGCTTCTTGGACAGCTGTTAATCTTTAGAGGATTCATGTGACTTGTTTTTCATACTTCTTTCGTGTTTAAGATTTGTGTCTGTCAGGAAGTAGATATCTTCCAGTTTAATATGGAAGTTCTTAATGAACAGCCTGTTCTTGAGGGATCAATTGCCAATACCACTCAGAGAAAAGTAAATAACACTCAAACATACCAAATATAGAAACATAATATACAAAATCCCCAATATACAAAAATAGGGATAGCTTCTATACCACCTACAAAGCAAAACAAACAAACAAACAAAAAACCCCAGGGAAAACTTGATTCGAAATAAACTATGAAAGTAAAATGAAATAAGGTTATACTGGGCCACCAAGGAAGTTGTTGTACCAGAATTTGTTTCAATGTACATAGCATACTTATCCATACTGTTAGGAGCCAGGCCCTAACACCCTCCTTGGAATCTGCCTGGGCCT
>JADRCH010007458.1:2834992-2929557 GCA_019843965.1 Rhynchomys soricoides | reverse complement strand
TTCCTTTTTCTTTAAAAGCAAACGTGTGTAAAAAATAAAGTGAGACCTAGACAGAACTTTGCCTAGCCTCCCTTCTCTCTCTCGCCTGTTTTTCTTTCAGGCTTAGTCCTCCTCGATCCTCTCGAATAACTAAGTCCTGCAGGTCGGGACACCATACTTCAAAAGAAGTCACGGGAGGCCAGGCAATATGTACAATGGTAAGGTCCCTATGGGAGACCATGAAGAGGTTAGGTGTGAAACTGTGAGAGTGAAACTGTGGCAGAAATGTATTTTCTCAAAAAGAAATGCCAGGAATGTGGACTGTATTCCAAGGAAAACTGCCGGCAGAGTGTGGAGAGAGAAGCTGGTGGGCTGCAAACACCATAGCCACTCTTATGGGACTCCCCAAGTCCTTTGGAGCATATAGCATATTAAAAGACTTTATCTAGAGCAGGGTTTCTTAAACTTTTTCTGCTACCAACTCATTTTTCCCCAAGAAGTCTTTCACAACCCGGATGGATGGATATGTAAAATAGGTATACAAAAATCAAACATCTACTGATAATAAATCATAAAGAAATGTATTATAAAACACTTCTTTGGTAGACATATAAATTGATCATTTATTAAAGATGAAATTAAGTTTACATAGTAATGAGATGAATGTACTTGATTATTTTTACATGGAGAATTAAATCTTGACTGAATAGTTGATACTGCAGAATATAGAGCATCTTCCACACTTTCAGAGTTAATTACTATTTTTATTTTATAACCATAAATGCTGAGGCTACCACTTCACATAAATACATAGTATAACATGAGAGAAATATATTTAGGGCTATTTCAAAAGTTATTGCAAATTTTATCCTCATCCCAAGCTAAAATTCAAAGGAGTAACTTTTTAAACGAAACTCAGAAATTCAAACATATTTTAAAAAGCAACCACAATATAATTCAGTGACACATGAATTTGATACATGTGGAGGAATGATGTTAAGAAAATATTAAAATTCTTAGTTTTCGACAATTAAGTCATTATGGTTTACATGAAAAGAAAATTTTCATATTTCTTTAAAAAAGAACAACACTAAAATTCATAGCATAAAGGAGTCTCAAACCTGAGTCTACATCGTTCAGGTATCATTTATTGGTGTGCTATGGTGTGACAGCACATGCTTTGCAGAGTACATGTTGTGTGCTTAGGTACAACACAGATGAGTACTCAGAAACACTTTGGATTCATTATACGTTTATTTTTTTATTTATTTTTTGCCATTGCATTCAAAATCTTTTTTTATTGAAATGTCATGCCAAAACCCATTATTTTGTATGTTAACAAATTAATTTAAAACCTATTAGATAAAATATTGTATCAAAAGATCTATTGTTATAAGCATAGGGTAATCTAACAGAAAAGTCTCCAAATTCATATAAGTGGATTTACTATAAGGATATTAAGCAGTTTTACAATAGTTAGAGACTAATATTTCACATTTTAGGATGCAAAGAAAGATAGATCAGGGTGTTAATACAAAACTGGTAGCTTTTAAAATACTGTTTAAAAATAGGCCTAACAGGCATTTTAAAACAAATGGGTATTTTTCTCAGAAGCATGAGAGCATCTCTGGGAAGAACCATATGCTGGGATAACAGCTGTGCACCACCACAATTGGCTTGGGGGAGAGGTCGGTGATTTTGTGGTTCAGTTCCTTAATTTTCTTCATGACAGACGTGAATTCCTCTTCTCTGGAGGAGGAAGGGCATTTGCAGATGTCAGGGTTGTCATTTTAGAAGGACTGGAGTAGTAATTTACTAAAGAGTCTACGATGAGGTTGAAGCTCTTGCTTAGGAAGCAAAGCTGTTGCTACAAAGACTGATGACCTGAGGATTCACTTGGTAGAAAAAGAACTGACTACAGTAAGCTGTGGTCCCCTGACCTGACAAGTGTCTGAACACACACACACACACACACACACACACACACACGTATTAAAAAAGAGTGTAAAAGGTGAACTTTTAACAAATATTATTGTAAGGCCACTTTCATAAAGGGATATAATGTGCTTTGAGCATATTCCTTCTTTATGCCTGCTTACAGTCTTTACTTTCCCTCTCTTATTAGTTCTCTTTGTTCTCCAGTTTTGCTTTTATTTTCACATCATCTGTTCACATGTGATCTCAGACATGTAGAAGTTAAGACCTACACATGATTTGAGAAAACATGCTATTAACATATTTGTTGTGGAGCTGGAAAGCTGGCTCCCAAAATAAAGGCACTCACTATGCATGCCTTTGGCCTGAATTGGAGCTTGAGAACTCATGTAAAGTTGGAAAGAGAGAACTATCAACACAAAATTGTCTTCTGACCTCCACGGATGTGCTCACTCACACATATCACAGGCATAGACACACAGTACTACTAATAAGATAAAATTAGAAAAAAACCTACATATCTTAAAACATGCATATAAGTAACAATATATGGACTGAGCAGGATATATATATTAAAACAAATGAAAGAAAGAGGTCATGAATTTGAAAGAACTGGGAGGCTGAGAGGTATATGGGGGGCTCAGGGGTATACGGGAGGTTTTGGAGAGGAGGGAACAGGGGAATGCAATTATAATCTCAAAAGAATTAAAAATAAAACAGAAAAAGTGTCTGTCCTGAAATTGGCTTACTTCATTCCTAAACTATAATTATCCTTGTGAATTTTTTTGACATAAGGTCTCACTCTATAGCTCAAGCTACCCTAGCACTCTTTTTACCCTTTCTGCCTAAACCTCCTGAATGCTGGGATTGCAGATGTCAGTCACCTAGGTTAGCTTAAAAGAATACTAAGTATCAACTATTCTTACTGCACTGTAGATGAAACCCAGAACCTTCTGCTACCTAATCCAGAGCAAGCTCTCTACCACTGGACTCATTTTTGCAAAACCTAAACCATAATAAAACGGCTTGAGAGTCATAGCTGAACCATGAGCAGTCCTTATGCATTCATATTCAACTGTAATGCATGGCTATGAATTCTTTGCATCATCTTGGTTACTTTCTTTCCAAAGCTCACGTTAACCAAGCTGGTGGTTAGTGGCTCATTGCTGTCCCTCCCACAGCCACCTGTAGGTGGCGCTGTGCCAAGGAGCGCGCTCTCTGTGACGTTTAAGCTGGTGACGACGTTATGTTCCAAGTTGACCGTTTATCTGTTACGTTTGACACTTTGTCGCCATTAAGGTCTTCGACCACTGGTGCTCTTCGATGTCGTCCGGAGGGGGCTGAGGTGGTGAGAGGATCGGCTTTATTCTTTGTGAGATTGGGCAAGAACTGGTTTAGGACTGAACCAGTGGGAAGAGGGGAACGGGATTGGTGGCACAGCTTGTATCCATGACCGTTGAGTGATAGTGGCAGAATTCTGTCAGGCGCGCTACCGTGACTAGGCCGCCTTGACCATGGCTATGGACTTGGGCGACAACTCCAGTGGCTTTCGCCACAGTGAAGTAATTAGATTTATTAACAATGAAATCTTCGTGAACGGAGGTGGGTCCGAATTCTACATGGCTTTCCGCATGCGGCCCTGGAATGAGATAGAAGACCAACTTCGAGCCATTTTGGTAGATCCTCAGGTGCCACGTCCTCTCAAAAAGGCCTGTACCTGGAGTGCCCTGGCACTGAGTGTGCGAATAGCAGCAAGGCAGCGTGAACAGCAGCAGGCTTATATGGTTGGGTTGCCACAAGATGCAGTGGGGCAGCATCCCTCGGCTCCCAGGGCCTCAGTCTCAGAGTTGTGGCAGCTCTGTCAACAGCGAGAGGAGGCGATCACCCAGTTGATTTCTACTCAAGCCGCCCTACAGCAGGCGATGAAGGAGTGTGATATATTGCGCCGGAGGCTGTACCATGTTGAAAGATCTGTCCAGATGGCTCCTCTGGTTCATAACATAGTGCCTGGTATTCAAACCCAACAGCTTGGGGCTTCAGTGATACCTCTGAGTCCAGATAATGCAAGAGTGGTGGGTGCGGTGGGTGCATGTGACAGACAGTATTTGGGGGCACAAATGTCAGCTGCAGCAAATGTCTTTTACATGCCAGGAAGCACAAGTCCCTGGCCCCTGGCCATGCAACCAACTGTGCCAGTCCCACTGCCGTATCAGTTCCCACCACATCCACCACTCCTAGTGGGATCTCCATTCTTAATGCCCTACTCACCTTCAGTAGTCATGGAAACAGAAGCAGGTGTTGTAGTTCCAGTTCAGATGCCTCCTGTTTATCCTTCTGGTCCTTTTGCTGCACCATGCACCCAAGACCAAGCTAGTCTGTGGGACCAGAGATGCTACATGGCTAATGAAGGTCCTCCGACCATCCAGTTTGCTGTACCAACAGAGGACATCAGAGATTCCAGCCAGGAGAGAAACTCAGAGAAGCGCCAGGGGACAGATACCTTGGGAGACATCAGAAGCCACATTCAAGAGCAATATCCACAAAGAATCCAGGATAGGCCTACCGTAGTGGATATTGAAAATGATAGTGAAGAAGAATATGAAGAACTAGAAGCAACATCAACAGTAGCAGCGAAAGCAGCACCAGAGGAAACAGAAGAAACAACAAATGCAGCAGAAGATGCAGACATAAAAGAAAAGGAGGACCAGAAAGAGGAAGAGGAGCAGGGGGAAGAAGAATATAACAACGATGTAGATCTTCAGAATCTTCAGGGACTACACCTTTCTGAGCAAGGTGAGCTCCATAGTGAAAATAGTCCCCAAGCATCAGTTCCAGCTTCCTTGTACTCCAGTGCAAGAAATCAAATCAAGGAAGAAGGTGTGGAGGAGGCCCCGCCAATCCCTGAGTGGGAGAGCTGGAGCCAAGCTGTGAGAAAAAGCCGAAAGAAACATCAACCTCAGCTGCCTAGGAAGGACAAGAAGCCACCAGAGGATGCAGCTTCAGAATCCCGGCACGACTCACGCTCTCGGATGAATTGGGTCTGCTTACGGTGTAAGAGTATAAATTTTTCATGGCGCAAAGTCTGCTATAAATGCAAGAAAGCTTGTATTCCAGCTGAGTGTTGAGGACAAACTCACTGATTCCAGAAGGTAAGCAAAAGAAACCAGTCTCCTAACAACTCCCATTCCTGTCAACAATAACTTGCTTTACAGACAAAATAACCTGTTAGGCCTTTATACAAATTAACTAAATTGTTATCATGATAAATTAACACATTAAAGCATTTCTTTTGTAGTTTCTGTTTATTATCAAAAATTATCTTGATTATATTGTTCAGTAAGAAACTTAAAGGACACTTTATATAGGCTGATGTCGCTTTGTTTAAATAACTAAAATTATAACGATATATATTCTTTTTTAATTTATTTGAACAAAGGAGGGCTGTTTTGAGTACTGTACTCCTTAAAGCTGAGATTTCTTCTTAATAGCATTTCAATTTTGCAGTTTTGCAGGAGGTGATTCCTGATGGCTGTTCCCAATGGGATGACACTCTTAAGAAGATGAAGAACCACAAAAAGAAGAAAGTTATAAAACCCTCACCCCCTCCTTTGTCCCCTTTTCAATTTTCTTTACCTGAAAACACTACATATTTAGAAATATAACTTCTTCTCAAAAAATGTTGTCTTTCTTTTGTTTGTTTTTTTGGGGGGGGGGCTTTTACGTTTATAGGTTAAAGTGGTATTTAGATATTGCAGCTCCACAAATTTGCTTGTTGCTGAGGAAGCTGAACTTGCTCCATTACACCATCCAAGAACCAAAAGAAACATCTTAATTCTCCTGGGCCCCAGAGATCAGTGAGACCCCACTAGTGGAGGCAAAGAAAAGTATAACTATTGGGGAAGAAAAGGCTACTGGCACACGTGATGGGGACACTGAAGAACAATCTAGTTTTGTTAAAGTTTAATTTTTTCACTAGGATGATGAGCTAGCTTTAACGAGTTTGGGAAGTTGTAATGTTAAATTCTGCATGATAACAGCTTTGGTATATTTCATGTAATTCATGAAATAGTTATTATTTAGAGACTTTCATCAGTGAATTTGAATAAACTGTTCTTTCACATGCTCTAATCCCAAGTGAAGTAAAATAGCCAGGAAGGAGCCAGGGATGGGAATTTAGCTTTTTCTCCGCTTTGAACTAAAGCTCTCACTTACTTCCTTCAATTATTCCAACGTAACCACATTCTACCCTTTCATATCTTCTTTATCTTCTGCTAATAACAATAAAGAGTGTGTACTTTCATAATGTGCCTGTTGTGCGGTTTGTATTTTGGTGAGGGGTGGCTCATGGGTAGCATCTTAAATCATCATCTTTTTCCCTTCTATTGAACTGTAGGACAGTTCAATATTATCCACTATTGGAGGATGCTCCATCCTGGTAAAGATCCAGGAATTGGAGGCACTTTTGTGAGGTTCTGAAGGTGGGGTGGAGTGAGTGGAAGGGACAAATGGTCAGAATGTGGAGTGGGTGCTTCTGCCTAAGTTCGAGCTCTGGCACAGGGGCTTCATTCAGTCCTGCTCTGTACCAAGAATCTCTGTACTGTTATATCCTTGGAGTTGCCTAATATCCCTTAAACAGAAATACTCTTCCTGACTTTCTTCTTCTTCTTTTTTTTTCTTGCCTATTTTTTATTTACATTTCAAATGTTGTCCCCTTTCCCGGTTTTCTCTCCAGAAACCCCTTATCCAATCCGTCCTCCCCCTGCTTCTATGAGGGTCTTCCCCCACCCATCTACCCACCCACTTCCACCTCACCACACTGGCATTCCCATACACTGGGACATCGAGCCTTCACAGGACCAAGGGCCTCTCCTCTCATTGATGCCCAACAAAGCCATCATCTGCTACATATGTGGCTGGAGCCATGGGTCCCTCCATGTGTACTCTTTGGTTGGTGGTTTAGTCCCTGGGAGCTCTGGGGGATCTGGTTGGTTGATATTGTTGTTCTTCCTATGAGGTTGCAAACCCCTTCAGCTCCTTCGGTCCTTTTTCTAACTCCTTCATTGGGAACCTCGTGCTCACTCCAGTGGTTGGCTATGAGCATCCACCTTTGTATTTGTCAGGCTCTGGCAGAGCCTCTCAGGAGACATCTATATAAGGCTCCTTTCAGCAAGAACTTCTTGGCATCCATAATAGTGTCGGGGTTTGGTGACTGTATATGGGATGGATCCCCAGGTGGGGAAGTCTCCGGATGGCCTTTCCTTCAGTCTCTGCTCTACACTTTGTCTCCGTATTTCCTCCTATGAGTATTTTATTTCCCCTTCTAAGAAACACTGAAACATCCACACTTTGGTCTTCCTTCTTCTTGAGCTTCATGTGGCCTGTGAATTGTATCTTTGGTACTCTGAGCTTTTGGGCTAATATCCACTTATCAGTGAGTGCATACCCTATTTGTTCTTTTGTGACTGGGTTACTTCACTCAAGATGATACTTTCTAGTTCCATTTATTTGCCTAAGAATTCCATGAAGTCATTGCTTTTAATACCTGAGTAGTATTCCATTGTGTAAATGTACCACATTTTCTGTATCCAGTTCTCTGTTGAGGGACATCTGGGTTGTTTCCAGTTTCTGGCTATTATAAATATGGCTGCTATGAACATAGTGGAGCATGTGTCTTTATTACATGTTGGAGCATCTTCTGGGTATATGCCCAGGAGTGGAATAGCTGGGTCCTCAGGTAGTATTATGTTCATTTTTCTGAGGGTCCGCCAAACTGATTTCCAGAGTGGTTGTATCAGCTTGCAATCCCACCAGCAATGGAGGAGTGTTCCTCTTTCTCCACATCCTCACCAGCATCTGAGTTTTTGATCTGAGTCACCTGAGTTTTTGATCTTAGCCATTCTGACTGGTGTGAGGTGGAATCTCAGGGTTGTTCTGATTTGCATTTCCCTGATGACTAAGGATGTTGAACATTTCTTTAGGTGCTTCTCGGCCATTCAAGTTTCCTCAGTTGAGAATTCTCTGTTTAGCTCTGTTCCCCATTTTTAATAGGGTTATTTGGATCTCTGGAGTCTAACTTTTTAAGTTCTTTTGATATTTTGGATATTAACCCTCTATTGGATGTAGGATTGGTAAAGATCTTCTCCCAATCTATTGGTTGCCATTTTGTCCTATTGACAGAGTCCTTTGCCTTACAGAAGCTTTGCAATTTTATGAGGTCCCATTTGTCGATTCTTGATCTTGGAGCTTAAGCCATTGGTGTTCTGTTCAGGAAATTTTCCTGTGTACCCATGTGTTCGAGACTTTTCCTCACTTTCTCTTCTACTAGATTCAGTGTATCTGGTTTTATGTGGAGGTCCTTGATTCACTTGGACTTGAGCTTTGTTCAGGGAGATAGGAATGGATCAAGTTACATTTTTGTACATACTGACTGCCAATTGAACCAGCACCATTTGTTGAAAATTCTATTTTTCCCCCCACTGGATGGTTTTAGCTCCTTTGTCAAAGATTAAGTGACTGTAAGTGTGTGGGCTCATTTCTGGGTCTTCAATTCTATTCCATTGATCTACCTGCCTGTCACTGTACCAATACCATGCAGTTTTTATCACAACTGCTCTGTAGTATAGCTTGAAGTCAGGGAGGCTGATTCCCCCAGAAGTCTTTTTTATTGTTGAGAATAGTTTTTGCTATCCTGGGTTTTTATTATTCCATATGAATTTGAGAATTGCTCTTTCTAAGTCTACAAAGAATTGAGTTGGGATTTTGATGGGGATTGCATTGAATCTGTAGATTGCTTTCCGGCAAGATGGCCATTTTTACTATATTAATCCTGCCGATCCATGAGCATGGGAGATTTTCCATCTTCTGAGGGTTTTTTTTTTATTTCTTCAGAGACTTGAAATTCTTGTCATACAGATCTTTCACTTGCTTGCTTAGAATCACAACAAGGTAGCTTATATTAGTTGTGATTATTGTGAAGGGTGTAAATGGAGAGAAACTTGAAGCATTCCCACTAAAATCAGGGACTAGACAAGGCTGCCTACTCTGTCCCTACCTATTCAATATAGCACCTGAAGTCCTAGCCAGAGCAATTAGACAACAAAAGGAGGTCAATGGGATACAAACTGGAAAGGAAGAAGTCAAAATATCACTATTTGCAGATGATATAATTGTATACTTAAGTGACCCGAAAAGTTCTACCAGAGAACTCCTACAGCTGATAACTTCAGCAAAGTGGCAGGATATAAAATTAATTCAAACAAATCAGTAGCCTTCCTCTACTCAAAGGATAAACAGGCTGAGAAAGAAATTAGGGAAAGATACTCTTCCTGCCTTTCTAATTACATTGTTACCAATCTCATACCCACACAATCCTATCAAGCTGCAAGTGTGCCCTCTGGTTAGTCTGGCTAAGGGTTTATCCATCTTGTTGATTTTCTCAAAGAACCAGATCCTGGTATTGTTGATTCTTTGTATAGTTCTTTTAGTTTCCACTTGGTTGATTTCAGCCCTTAATTTGATTATTTCCTGCCTTCTACTCCTCTTGGGTGTATTAGCTTCTTTTTGTTCTAGAGCTTTCAGGTGTGCTGTTAAGCTGCTAGTGCATGCTTTCTCCACTTTCTTTTTGAAGGCATTCAGAGCTATGAGTTTTCCTCTTAACACTGCCTTCATTGTGTCCCATAGGTTTGGGTAAGTTGTACTTTCACTTTCATTAAATTCTAGGAAGTCTTTAATTTCTTTATTTCTTCCTTGACCAAGTTATCATTGAATAGAGCATTGCTCAGCTTCCATGTGTATGTGGGCTTTCTGTTGTTGTTGCCATTGATGACTGGCCTTAATCTGTAGTGATCTGATAGGAGGCATGGGATTATTTCAATCTTCTTATATCTGTTGAGGTTTGTTTTGTGACCAATTATATGATCAATTTTGGAGAAGGTACCACGAGGTTCTGAGAAGAAGGCATATTCTTTTGATTTAGGATGAAATGTTCTATAGCTTTCTGTTAAACCTATTTGGTTCATAGCATCTGTTAGTTTCACTTGTCTTTGTTTAGTTTGTATTTCCAAGATCTGTCCATTGATGAGAGTGGGGTGTTGAAGTCTCCCACTATTATTGTGTGAGGTACAATGTGTGCTTTGAGCTTTAGTAGAGTTTCTTTTATGAATGCTAGTGCCATTGCATTTCGAGCATAGATGTTCAGAATTGAGAGTTCTTCTTGGTAGATTTTCCTTTGATGAGTATGAAGTGTCTTTCCTTATCTTTTTTGATGACTTTTGGTTGAAAGTCAATATTATCCGATATTAGAATGGCTACTCCAGCCTGTTTCTTGGGGCCATTTGCCTGGAAAATTCATTTCCAGCCCTTTACTTTGAGGTAGTGTTTGTCTTTAACACAGAGGTGCGTTTCCTGGATGCAGCAAAGTGCTGGGTCCTGTTTATGGATCCAGTCTGTAAATCTATGTCTTTTTATTGGGAAATTGAGTCCATTGATGTTAAGAGATATTAAAGAATAGTGATTGTTGCTTCCTGTTATTTTTGATGTTGTTTTTATGTTTGTTGGCTATCTTCTTTTGAGTTTGTTGAAAGATTACTTTCTTGCTTTTTCTTGGGTGTAGTTTCCCTCCTTGATTTGGTGTTTTCCATCTATCATTCTTTGTAGGACTGGGTTTGTGGAAACATACTGTGCAAATTTGAATTTGTCATAGAATATTTTGGTTTTACCATCTATGATTTTTTTTAACTTTTATTTTTTAATTTTTTTTTCATACTTTATTTACATTTCAAATGTTTCCCCCTTTCCAGATCTCCCCTTTGGAACCTCCCTATTCCCTTCCCCCTCCCCTGCCACTATGGGGGTATTCTCCCAACAACTCACCCACCCACTCTCTTATTCCATCCTTGGCATTCTCCTATACTGGGGGATCTAACACCCTCAGGGCCAAGGGCCTTTGCTCCCACTGGTGGCTAACAAGACCCTCCTCTGTTGCATATGTGGCCAGCACCATGGGTCCCTCCATGTGTATTCTTTGGTTGGTGATCCAATCTCCAGGAGCATCGACGTATCAGGCCAGTTGCCACTGTTGCTCCCTCCCTGGGGCTGCAAACTCCCTCAGCTCCTTCAGTCCCTTCTCCAACTACTCCATCTGGGACCTCAGACTCAGCCCTATGGTTGCTGTGAAGTGACTCTTGGGTATTTCGAACTTTTGGTGTAATAACCACTTATCAGTGAGTACATGCCATGTGCATTCTTTTGTGACTGGGTTACCTCACTCAGGATGATATTTTCAAGTTCCATCCATTTGCCTGCGAATTCACGGACCCTCAGAAAAATGAACATAACTCACCATCTATGATTATTGAAAGTTTTGCTGGGTATAGCAGCCTGGGCTGGCATTTGTGTTCTCTTAGAGTCTGTATGAGATCTGCCCAGGATCTTCTAGCTTTCATACTCTCTGGTGAGAAGTCTGGTGTAATTCTGATAGGTCTACCTTTATATGATACTTGACCTTTTCCCCTTACTACTTTTAATATTCTTTCCTTGTTTTGTGTATTTGGTGTTTTGACTATAATGTGACAGGAGGAATTTCTTTTCTGGTCCAGTCTATTTGGCGTTCTGTAGGCTTCTTGTATAAATTTATGAGCATCTCTTTCCTTAGGTTAGGGAAGTTTTCTTCTATAATTTTGTTGAAGATATTTACTGGTCCTTTAAGTTGGGAGTCTTCACTCTCTTCTATACCTATTATCCTCAGGTTCTGTCTTCTCATTGCATCCTGGATATCCTGGATGTTTTGGGTTAGGAGGTTTTTGCATTTTGTGTTTTCTTTGACTGTTGTGTCCATGTTTTCTATGGTATCTTCTGCACCTGAGATTCTCTTTTCCATCTCTTGTATTCTGTTGGTGATGCTTGCATCTATGATTCCTATTTTCTTTCCTAGGTTTTCTAACTCCAGGGTTGTCTCCTTTTGTGATTTCTTTATTGTTTCTATTTCTGTTTTTAGTTCCTGGATGGTTTTGTTCATTTCCTTTGTCTGTTTGATTGTGTTTTCCTGTAATTCTGCCCATTTGATTGTATTTTCCTGTAATTCTTTAAGGGATTTTTGTGTTTCCTCTTTAAGGGCTTCTAGTTATTTACCTGTGTTCTCTTGTATTTCTTTAAGGGAGTTATTTATTTCCTTCTTAAAATCTTCGATCATCCTCTTAATGAGTGATTTTAACTCTGAGTCTTCCTTTTCTGGTGTGTTGGGGTATCCAGGGCTTGCTGTGGTGGGAGAGCTGGGTTCTGATGAAGCCAAGTAGCCTTGGTTTCTGTTCCTTGTGTTCTTGCCCTTGCCTTTCGCCATCTGGTATCTCTGGTGTTAGCTGGTCTTTCTCTCTCTGACTGTGGCTTGTCTTTCCTGCAAGCCTAGGTGTCAGTATTCCTTGGCGACCAGTTCTCTCTGAGAGGAATTTGGGTTTGGAGAGTTGTGGTACAGGGTCAGCTCTGGGGTGCAGACAGAAACAGGAAGGATCTAATCCCCAGCTGACCCTTGTTTCCTGTGTCCTGATGGCTCTGCAAGGGTCCCTCTTAGTCTAGTGAATTTGAAAAGAAGTGGTGGTCTTGCCTGTGCTCGAAGGTGTGTTGGTACTCCTGGTATACCAGGTTTCCCCTGGCACTATTTGAGATGGAGCCCTGTATCACAGGATCCAGCCACCGAAACCAGAAGCCTGTTCCTCAGTCCCTGTGTCCTGGGTATTCCAGGTGGGTCTCTCTGAGCAGACAGACTTGCCCACACTCTTTGGAGGCTAGCTTTCTCCAGGTGCTATTTGGCTATGGAGCCCTGGTGGCCCAGGCAGAGGTCTCCTGCAACAGATGGAAACCCGTTCCTAACATATTCTTCACCTGTAGATTTCAAGTCTTGAAAGATTATATATCTTGAATGGCATCAAACAGTAAGTGATTATTCTTCTCCTTTAAAATTGAGAGTCAGTGTAAAATTTCATCATACAAAGTAAACGTAATGCTAACAAAAATTTACCACCTTATATAATTCTTTTGGTAAAAATATAGTTAATTTTGCTATGCACAGACAAATCGTATACTAGCTAATCATTTGCCTAAGAATTTTGCAATGGAAATTTGTGGACACTTCCTTCCTTTTGTATTTTTTTGGTTGTTGTTGTTGTTGTTTTTTTTTTTGAGACAGTCTTATTCCGTGGTCAACGATAACCTCAAGCTTGTGGTAATCCTGTCTCAGGTTCCCAAGTATAGAGTTTATAGATACAAGCCAGCAGATCCTTAAAGAGAATAGTTATAAAAGTTTATAAAGGTTTGAGATAGAAGTTGGGATCAACTTATGCAAAAACATAGTAGTTTCATCACACGCTAAATACCAGTAAATTCTGACTATGAAGAGTCCAGGTTCAATAAGTGTGTACATTTTTAAATTGCAAGGCTTCTGTGGTAGGGCAATAGCTTGATTGTGACCCCAGTTCACGAAAATGTTGCCAGGAAAGTTAATTTTGCTTTATTTCAACAAATGCAATATTAGTAATATTACAGCTTTCCTTGATATATTCTATAGGCATTTTTATGTTTACATGTATTGTTTTATGCTTTATATATCATTTGGTTCTACGTGAAAAAATAATTGATTTCAAGAGAGAAACGTACATTAAACCATATCACAGTACTTATATAAAAATGATGAAAAAAATCCATTTGAGGGTTTTGTTTGTAGTTTTTTAAAGATTTATTTATTTTATGTGTGTAAGTACAAGGTCGCTGTCTTCAGACACCCCAGAAGAGGGCACTGGATCCCATTACAGATGGTTGTGAGCCACCATGTGGTTGCTGGGAATTGAACTCAGGAGATCAATCAGTGCTCTTAACCACAGAGCCATCTTTCCAGCGCCATCTGTAGATAATTTTAACAAAGATTTAAGAAATAGAGGAATAGAGAAAGAATTGTATATCTTGCACCATTACCCCACTAAAATGTTCTGATACTACCTAGACAATTTTGAAACATCAGAATATATATAGCCAATTTTACAATAGTTTTTAATATTTGGTTTATGAGTGTCAGTGCACCTGCATGTGGGTTCCCCTGGAGGCAAGAACAGGGTGACAGTTCCCTGGAGCTGAAGGTACACATGTCACTGAGCCACCTTACATGAGTCCTAGAAATGAACTTGAATCCTCTGGAAGAATAGGAAATGTTATTAACTGCTGAGCCACCTCTCTAGGCCCCATTATCTGATTTTTTTCCTTTTTGTGTATTGTATGCAGGAAGTATGTGTACCTGCATATATGCATGTTTGTGTATGTGTAGGTATACGTGCTTAGGTGAGTATGTGTGCATGTACGTGTGTGTGTGTGTGTGTACAGGAGTTTGATACTAGATGTTTTTATTGATTGCTCTCTAAGTAGACAGGCTCTTTCACTGAACTGGAAGTTTGCAGATTCTAGTAGTTTAGCTAGCCACATTGCCTGGGGATTCCCTGTTTCAACTGCCATTGGGATAATAGGTAGCTACTATACCCATTGGTCTTTTATGTAGCATTTGGAGATCAGAATTCTGTTCCTCATAGTCGAGGTAAGCACTTTTATCTACTGAACTACCTTTTCAAGCTATTATAGAATACTCATGCTATTGAATTCCTTGCTGATAAAAGATGCCAGGATTTTCCCAAGAATTATGACTGAGAAGAAAGAGAAAAAGAATGTAAATGTTGCATATGTAAGTACTATTACTTGCCATTTAGAAATGTGCCATTAGCTGTTTTGTTTACAGGGCTACAATATTTGATTTTTACCTTAAAAAATGTATATAGTTTATCTCATTCTTTTCCCATTTTTGATGTCTGTGATATGTAGATCAAAGTGATAATTCATGTTTTAAAAAGTAACTTTTATTTTTTATTTCATTACATTTTCATTATGAAAATTCCTATATCATTAGATTTATTTCTATTACTTAAAACAATTCTAAGTTGAAATATATTTTGATCATATTCTTACCCTCCTCCAAAGTTTGCTGTGATGGTTTATATATGCTTGGCCCAGGGAGTGGCACTATTAGGAGGTGTGGCCTTGTTGGAGGAAGTGTGGCACTGTGGGGGTGGGCTTTTCGACCCTTCTCCTAGCTTTCTGGAAGTCAGTCTTCACCTGTCTGCCTTCTAATCAAGATGTAGAACTCTCAGCTCCTCCTGTGCCATGTCTGCCTGGACTTTGCTATGCTTCCCTTCCTTGATGATAATGGACTGAACCTCTGAGCCTGTAAGCCAGCCCCAATTAAATGTTGTCCTTTATAAGAGTTGCTTTAGTCATGGTGTCTGTTCACAGCAGTAAAACCCTAACTAAGACTTTCATCCAGATCCTTTTCTGCGTCCTACCCACTTCACTTTAAAATATATATCCAAAAATGCAGTACAACAACAAAAGACCCAAAATATAGAAAACAGCATACAACATCACCCCCAAACAAACAAACAACAAACACAAACACCCACCAAACTGTAAGTAAATTAAAGTACACACAAAAAACAGTGGAGTCTGTTATTTCTTAGTCAACTACACCTGAGCATGAGGCCTGCCCTGGAGTGGTTAATATACCCAGTATTATTCTATTGGAGAAAACGGTTGTCCCTCTCCCAGCAGGTATAAGTGACAGTTCTGTTGTTAACCTTTACCCTAGTGACTAAGTTTACATTCATTCATTATTTATTTATTTTTTTTTGGGTAAAATATAACAAATTAAAATATAAGATAAAAGAAAAAAAAACCCTATCACATTAAATTGGACAATATAAACCAAGAGAAGGAAAAGAACCCAAGAGAAGGCATAAGAATTAGAGACCCACTCATTTACAAGTTCAGGAACCCAACAAAACCACCAAACTGGAAGCCATAATATGAGTACAGAGGACCTGGTACAAACTGGCATGCTGCTTTAGTCTCAGACTCTCTCTCTCTCTCTCTCTCTCTCTCTCTCTCTCTCTCTCTCTCTCTGAATCCTTTTGATTCAGAGGGCCTTGTTCTCTTCGCATCCTCCATCCTCTGTGGCTGTGGCTCTTACATTCTTTCTTCTTCCTATTCCAGGGAGATTCTCTAAGCTTTGAGGGAAGGGATTTGTAGAAGACATCACATTTAGGGATGAGGGTTTCAAGACCTTTATCTCTCTGAGTAATGTCTCTGTATTTGTTTCAATTTGTTGCAGGAGGAAGCTTGTCTGGTGATGGCTGAGAAAGGCACTGATCTGCTTCCCTGGCAGGAGTAGATAATTCATGTTCTAAAATATCAGAGGATTCTTAAAAGTGTTCAGGAAAAAATATATAGACAAAATAACAGTACCTTGCACTTTAATCCAGTTTGAGCTCTGGTGGTGAAATTTTTATAGTTTCAGAGAGAGAAGGGGGAGAGGGAAGGGGAGAGGGAGAGGGAGATGGAGGAGAGGGAGAACAGCTTTGCAGATGGGAATTTAGTCTCGTGTTTTTGTTTTGTTTTTTAAGATACCTCACCTAGAAATAAAGGGTGCAGAAAGATGACTCAGTTAGTTACTATCTGAAAGTAACTGGGATAATGAAACCAAAAAGACACAGGAAGATTTATTTATGAGAAGCTATGGAGAGTTGTATAAATCGTTGTTTCTGCCAACAAGATTGAAGCAGACCACTTGATAAACATTGTTAAATGATTGTGTAAAAGAAAACAATGACAAAAATGTTATACCCTTGGAATCAAATTAGAAGCCACACTCTGTAGGAGGTTCTCTCTATATAGGGAAGGAAAGAATAATGTTAACCAGATGTCAGGTACTGTGTTTGGATATGTATGCCCTAAGAGGAATATGGCATCATCCATGTCTCCCAGGGTTTCACATGCTCGTAGCAAAAAGCTCATGAGCATCTGTTAGGTTCGAGGCAAGTAGAATATGCTATCTTGTTTATACTCACTGAGAAAACTAAGATAAAAGTGCCTACGGTTTACCTTCATTTCATCTAGAAATGAAGAATTGAGCAATAAGACTTTGACTGTGAAGAAATCTCAGACTTGGAGAGAAGACACCTAGATTATTTATTTTTCAATTTTTAAGAAATAAGTTTTCTATGGTTGCTGAGGCTGGATCTACATTTCTGGGCTCAATACATTCTCCCAAAATTGTTGGACTATAGGCATGTGCCATTGAACCTGGCTAGATCACTTTAACAACAGATTATTCTCAGAGTACTGTTATTTTGTATGGATGGATAGATAACTGATGATCCATATTCTGGACCTGAAAAACTGAACAACAAACCATCCAAGCAAGATCTTTTCAAGGCACACTATCAAATAAAGCATAGAAGCTCAAAAACATGCCATTTCAGCTAGAACTAAGTTTCTTTGAATTTAAGATGGAGGTGAAAAATCAGGCAAACTAGAGGAAGTAACTCTACATAGCAGACAGATAAAGGTAAAAGACACTGTGGCATCAAATACATTGTATACGTTCAGAATAAAAATTGAGTGAGATGTAGTGCTTCTGCACTGTGAGAACTCTGCTCTCTCCTCTATCATAGCTTGTATTAGTTACTTTTGAAGTGCTGTGATGCAATCCTTGCCATAAGCAGTTTACATCAGGAATAATTTGTCTTATGTTTCCAGAGGACTAAGTGAGGTGCAGCATCATGGCAAAGAAGGCGGGAAGGAGGAATATTGATTCGCTAGTTGTGGCTGGGAGTGGGGAATGAGATGGTAAGGAAGATGGAGAGGTGGGGAGGAAAGGGAGAGGGCGGGGAGGGAGAGAAGGAGAATCTGTGACTTGGAATTAGCTGTACCTTTCAGAAGCATATGCTCAGTGAGTTACTTCCTCCAGGTAGGGCCCACATCTTAACATTTCTACCGTGTCCCAAAATAATGCCACCAGATGGGCTCTAAGCATTCAAGACAGGAGCCAGAATGTAACTGTCTGTTTGCATCCTACTATGAGCTACTTGAGAACAGGTATGATCTATGTTTTTCTTCTTTCTAACTTAAGTTCCAACTATTGTATCTTGCATATAATAGAAGGTTCTTAGTAGCTGGAAGAATAATACATATATTTAATAGGTTTAAATAAACACCCACAGCAACCTTGTATCTGCCTTTTCTCTTTGAAGAGGGCATTTAAAAAAAAAATAGCCTTATAAATAAACTCAGGTGTTAGCAAAAGGAGGCTCTCTCTCTCTCTCTCTCTCTCTCTCTCTCTCTCTCTCTCTCTCTCTGACTATTTTTTCTTACTTGTAAAGGAAGTAGATTTAAGTGCCAAGGGTATGTGTAAACTCACCACATCAGAACATGGTCACAGGAGAATTCACACATTTCAGATAAGCTGGTAGAAGAACAAAGGTACTTTTGAAAGGTTAGAGAAAAAAGATTCTGAAATGTCCTATCTATTCTACAGAACTGACCACCCTTGGCATCATTATTTTAATCTACCTGGGCTCCAGAATAGCTCAGGGCATTTGGAATACAGACAATTAGCACCTCAGACAGGGCATCCACATGCAAAATCCTATCGCTGCTCCAAAATCTCAGGAGGTGACAAGTTTAGACAAGAAGACCCTTTCAACCTTGCCTGACAGTTTTTCTAGCTTTCAATGTTTTTGTATTTGATTTAAATGGCATCTATATTCAGAAAGTTTTCTTTATAATATAAAGCTCTCTTCCTCTACAATGATTTTTATTTCTGAGATTATTTTAAAAACAATGAGAAAAAAATGCCTCCTTCTGTTAGGACTTCAAGATCTTGCTTCTTCCACAAAAATGAGCTACCCCTGTGTTTTTCTCCAAAGAAGCTTTCTCTCTCTCTCTCTCTCTCTCTCTCTCCCTCTCTCTCATCATTTACTTACTTCAACATTCACAGAATGTTGAAGCTGGAAATGACTACTTAGGGTTCACCTGGCTCAATTCCATTTGACAGATGGAGAAAATAAGGCTCGGATAGGAGACCATTTAGTGGTAAACGGTGGAGTACAATTCCCATCGCTATTTCTAAGGGAAGCCAAAGGCATTGAAAAACACTCTGTGTGTGTGTGTGTGTGTGTGTGTGTGTGTGTGTGTGTGAGAGAGAGAGAGAGAGAGAGAGAGAGAGAGAGAGAGAGAGACAGAGAGAGAGACAGAGAGAGAGACAGAGAGAGAGACAGAGACAGAGAGACAGAGAGAGACAGACAGAGATCGACAGAGAGACAGAGGGGGGGCAGAAAAAGAGACAGAGACAAGACAGACAAATAGGGGGCAGAATTTCAGATTGTTTTCTTGACACCTTTAATTTCAGCCATTTATTAATTCACTAAATCCATCCACTATGTGCCAGTCTCTGAGGATACAGCTGCAAACAACGTCTAGAATCCCTGCTGATACGGACCTTAAGGTCAAGTGGCAGAGACAGGCAACATACAAGCAGATTCTTCCTCTCATAAAAGGGGCCTATTCCTTAGCTCTTTGTCTGTTGATGCCACTCTTATCTCCCCTTCTCTGTTATATGATCTTTGTCTTCCTGTATTGTGGGGACAGGGACAGAGAAGGAAGAAAGCTATTTCAGTTCCTCTGTTCTCTACACTTCAAGCTCTGTGTGAAGTTTGCATTTGCCAGTCAGGCTTAGTGCCTGCGTAGTAGCCGAGCACAGATGTCAGTATTTTTCATCAACACTGCACCGGTGGGCTGGCTCACCTGTCAGTTTGCTTGTGAGATGACAATAAGGTACTGGATGTGAGAGTTGTACTATTACCTTATAATTTAACTGTTCTCTTTTGATGTGATTTTCGTTGCGCTGAAGCCCACTGTACCTGGCTGCTTTGACAAGCATGCTATTTTAGCATTGCAGAATGAAACAGAAAGAAAAGAATGCATAGGATGCTTGCTCTGTCAGATCCAGGTTTCTCTGTTCCTGTGTTTGTAGATGCTGTTCAGAGCTGTTCAGAGACAAAAAAAAGTTAGGTTTTGTTTTAACCTATGTAACACTGAATACTCTAGCAGTTACACTATAGATGGGGTACTGTCCGTATGACTCAATAAAGGGGATCCCCCTTTTTTTCTTTTCCGATTTAAAATGCCATCTTTGTAGTTGATTTCTAAAGTGTTAGCATTTTTCAAATAGAGTCCTGGTTATGCTAACCTCTGATGTTTTTAACATTGATGTAGGTAGGCATTTATGTATGAGAATAGAAGTTACAACACATTATCAACACCTGTACACTGATGTAAAATCCACAATGATTCTGGCCTAGCCCCATACGCCAAAGGGTACAGAGAAGTTCACGTACAACACCAATGGACTCACCAAACTGGGCAGAAGAAAGCCCACAAGCTAGCAGCCCTACAGGAAGAACTACAGGCAACTGAGTAAAACTGGGAGTAGAGGAAGTGGTTACCCCAAGGAAGAGCACACTAACTGGTCATCAAATGGCTAGCTCTGAAAACATATATACAAATAGCATTATAGAAACCCAACCGGTGGTGTTTATGAATTATATGTATATACATATATACATGCAATAACAATGTTGAAGGAGAGCAGGGAGGGGTTCATGGGTGAAAAGGGAAGGGAGAAATGCTGTAATTATATCGTGATTTTAATCCTAATAAAAAACAAAGAAGCACCAATAAAAGGATTTGCTCTTCTTAAGTCCTTCAGCTAGATCCATCTGCAATAGTTTTTTAAACACGATTACAATTTTTGTGTGTTACTAAACTGATACTTTTGGATCTTGGAAAAAACATTAAGGTAAAAATACTTGCTTGGGCCTAAGCATGTTCAAGGATTTGGCATATGGCTTCGTGGTAGAAGACTTCATCTGGGAGGTCCCGGAGATTCCATCATCAGCATTGAAGAAAAAAAAAAGCTTTTTCTAGACATGTCCCAAAGTCAATAGTACTTGGCGATGCTGTGGAAGCCTCGCAGTCACGTTCTGCTGTGGTTTTGTAGTTTGTCTGCTTTTATGCTTTTATTTTGTCAGTCTGTTTCTGCCCCTCATGATGACATGTGCCATTTGCTTCTCTCACCAATTCTTTCATACACTAGTTAAGCCAAGCCATGGCTGATGGCTTCGCAGGTTGCAGGAACTCCACAAGACCAGAAGCACTATCAAGTTTCTTATCTTTGTGCAAGCTCTGTCTGCATTGCTGGCATAGCTCAAATACTGCAAGTGTTCATCTTTCCAGTGTGCCCCTCCCCCACCACAAACCCTGTGTTGGAGAGTAGGTGATCAAACCCATGACAAGTTTGAAGCTGTTAAACTGCTGAGCTGGCCTTAATTGAAGTGTGAGAAGAGGTTTTAAGGCAGGTAGACAACATCCTGTTGTTAGGGTGCTCATTTCTCTCTCTCTCTCTCTTTTTCATACCTGCTGCCCTGGGAGTCAGGTGGCTGATTGTGCCAAGCAAGTCACTGCAGCAGCAACAGCAGCAGTGACGCCTCCCTTTTACCATCGTCCTGGGCCCATTGAAGAGTTTGGTAGACATGGATTCAGTGACTGTGTACCATGGCAAAATCAGCAGGGAGACGGGGGAGAAGCTCTTACTTGCTACGGGGCTGGATGGAAGCTATCTGCTGCGAGACAGTGAGAGTGTCCCTGGCGTGTACTGCCTGTGTGTTTTGTGAGTACATCTCTTGATAGAGGCAGGCTGCTAGCCTGTGTAGCCTTCCCTTTCAGGGGAGGGCTGGGAGGAGTGGCAGGGGGTTACAACTTTTGGCAAAAGTACCCAGGGAACACAGGCAACAGGAACTGAGTACTCTTTCAGCTCTTGTGGATGGTCCCGAAGCTCAGCCCAGGGCTGTGGTGGGCAGTACTTGGGTTCCCTCACTGGGGATTTTATCTACTGCATTTCACCAGTGCGTTGTGGCGTCTTAACCGAATACCATTCAGAATGGGAAAACATGGCCTAGAATTTACCTTTATTTTGAGAAAGACCCGTACTCTAGACTTCGGCTCTGATTCCAAGTAGACACCATGATGGTGGAGCCCTGGGATGTTGGACTATTTGTATTCTGGGCCATGGATTAAGGTAAAGGAAAATCTCTCTCTAGCATGCTCTACAAATGTGATTGAAAATGGTACCCCAGAAGAAAAGCATCTAGCAAATGCTTGGAGAAGTGGTCAACCAGGAAATGGAATCCATCACTTTAAGAATGCAGCACAGGGAAGGCAGAGGCAGACAGATGTGTGTGAGGTTCAGGTAGCTAGCCTGGTTTACATGGCTGGTTCCATGCCTGCCAGGGCTACATAGTATAAGATCCTATTAAACAAGAACAGAAAATAACACGGAAGCAGTTATTTGCGGAACAGTACTGAAGAGGATGTGTATGAAAGAGTAGAGGTCCCTTTCGGGTGCTGCTGAGTTACCTTGCTTTATAAGAGGGGTCAAAAAAACATCATCGTGTGTCCCGTATAAGATAGGACTAACAATAATTTTAAAGAGCAGAGAAAGAAAACACCGTTGTAATGCTCTCATTTTGATCTTTGCCTAGACTGTTCTCAGCCTCTTGCTCCATTTTAAACCAGGTGCAGCTGAATCTTGGCTCCCAACCTCCCTAAGCAAATCCTACCATAGTCAGACTCGAAAGCTTGTTTTCTCAGAACATCAATTTCTTCGCCTTTAATTTTAAATGGGTTTCATATTCTAAGGGACTATGCAAATTAAATACTTCCATATACTAAAACAGAAAAAGTGAACACTGGGCTTGACACTCAGCAAATGTAAGCCTGGTTTATTACTAGTCTCTTTTTGGACAAATTATTTCAGTATTCCTTGAGGCAGTCAATCTACAGAAGGACCCAGTTCAAGCACTACTGTAAAAAGGATATATATATATATCCCCACAAAGCCTCACTCTAGTACAGTAGAGTCTACATAAAAGCAAAGCAAAACAAAAATGCTTGGTAGTGAGTTCTGTACATGATGATACACGGCAAAAATTTGAAGTACTTTCTGGGCCAGAAAATAAAGATTAAATTGAGACTGGTGTGAGAGGATTGTCACTGTATATTGATTCTTTTAAAAAATGGCCAAGTCTTATTTTTTGGCAGTTTCCAGATCATGCTAAATACATTTATCATAGACTTCCAGGCAAATATATGGGAGAATAATTTTTCATTGTTGGGGACAGAATCTAGGATTTTATATGTGCCCCCAAAATGCTTTTTTACTAAGCTAGACTACCCAGCTCTGGGCTTGGACCTTTACGTTCCCAAGTGGAACCGTAAGAAAGCCAATGACAACACTTAGGGTTTTTTCTTGTCAAAAGATGAAGGCTGGTGAGTGACATGGGCTGCTTTGGACACACTGATAATAGAGGTAGCATGCTCCTTAACCAAAAGGGAAAAAACAGTTCAAATGAAACCTGTATAGGGGAGAGAGGGCTGCAGACAGTATACCTCAGACATGTACTTTTCATACCACCTGGTCACCCCTGAAGGTAACCAAGCCTGCTCTCTACTCAGGGTTTTACACTTTCTGCTCAGCATTATATCTCTTGATCATTCTCACAAATGTAAGTGCCCTCTCTGGGTTGCTATCCCATTTCTTTTATTTAAGGAACTTTAAACTTTAATATACCATAAGCTCGTTTACTTATATATGGGCTCTACCACAAAACCATCTACATGAAGGAGGAAACATTGTCTCCAGTATCAGGAACATACCCTGGTACATAATAGGGACTCAGCAAACAATTTGGAATTAGACAAACTGTTCAGGCATATTGTAGTCTTCAGTGCAAAGAGCATTGGACTGACAAGAGGCAGGGTGGGGGCTCTAGGAAGTCAATCATTTTCTGGGGCTTCACCTTATAACCGTGTAAAATAGAGACCTGTTGTTTCCTCTGTTATAAAAGATGGCTGTAAGTAAAATCGTGAGGAAAAGAAACCTTAGTATCTGGCCATAGGCTGGAACGACACAAGGAAATTCTCAGCCTTCTGGTTTTCACTGACTGGGATGCTGTCTAAGTGTAAGGTGTTTGTTGTTTATTTGTTGTTGTTGCTGTCGACTAACTTCTCTTTCTAAACCTCTTCCTATGAAAATATAGAAGTGGAGAATTATCCTCCTCCAGTCTTTAGCATGATGCTCTGTTGTGTGTGTTTTCAGGGTTATGGCCAGCCAACTGTGCAGGGAAGAGACAAGAAGAATGCTTTCCTTGCCTTTGATAAGTGCTTCAGGTTGTTTTGTTTTGTTCTGTTTTGAGCTGGGTGTCCCTTTTGATACACACAAACATTTTATTCTCTCTTACTGGCACTATGTGGTAGTGCAACATGTTATTTGGAACATAACCTACTTCCTAACCAAAATACTGACTCGTAGGATGTAGAGTAGAAAGAAAAAAATCATATATGCATGAAATAAACAACCTACAACAATGGCTGTTTATCCAGTACTACCTTCTTCTATGTTTTGTTTATTCCTATTAACCAAGAAGGTTTGCTTACATTTCAATTTACTCTATTTTTATTGTATGGTTCAAACTATGCTTAAAATTGTACTTTCAAACCACATTTGCCTCTTTCCCAGATTAAATCTTAGTCACATAGGACCTTTTTTCCTGTTAGGTTTTTGAAAACAGAATGTTTCAAACATTGAAAAAGTCTTCCATTTCTAGGATTGCTACTCTTCATTTTAAAAAAGAAGCTTCTCTTCCAGTTGCTTGCTCTAAATAAAGTTAGAATTAAAAGAGTCCATCAAAATAGTCTTTTATACTTATTTGGGATATAAAGCTTGAAAACATGAATTTAAGGAAAAATTATCTATAATATTATGACTTAAAGACAACTACTACTAAGTTTTAAATAAAGTTTCTTTTACACTTTAATAAAATTTAGAACATGTACATCCATTTCGTTACACTTAGTATGAGAAAAGCTGACTCATATGCAATATTTCACAAATAAATTCAAGGCATTACATCATAAGAGCTGTATTTTAGTTCAGCTAAGTTGTAAATGAGACATATTTTTCTGGACTAATCTCTTATTTTATTGTTTGTTAACTAATTTTGTTTTTGGACAATTTTGTACTTGTATATCAGCCTCTTATTTTGACAAGTGAATCATTTAATACCTTTAAATTATAAATTCTACATATAAATGATCATCATATTTTTGCCTAAATGAGTATTCTAGTTTATATGTGTACTTTCCCTTACCAATGAGTATTCTAGTTAAATAAAATTCCCTTTAAATTTTGATGTCTAATTTTTATTATATTTTTATTATATTTACTCTATTTTTCATATTTTAGCTTTTGTTAGTAGCACTAAATGTTTTTTATGTGGTTGTTGAACTATTTTTCCCCATTTGTGGACAGGCTATTTGCATACTTTTATCATTTGTTGATTTGGTTCTTATTGCTTTACACACACACACACACACACAGGGACACACGGATGCACACAGACACATCTTAACGTGTTGTAGATATCCTTTCTTAGTTTGTTGTTTGTTATTTAATATTTTTAGTACTAAAATGCATCATGCAGCTTCTTCAAGCTTAATTCTTTTCCTTTGTTTTCCAGCTTAGAAAATCTTTTTTCTTCCCCAGATACATGAAACTTCACTTTTTTTGTTTTAAATATTTGGTTTTATTAATTTATATTCTACTCTTTAATTCCATTTGAATTTTACTTCTATGTGCATAAAAGATCTAATTTGATTTGTTTCCAAGTAGTTTTCAACTGTCCAACATAGTTTACTAAATAGAATTTCTGCTTTTCATTTTTTGGACCACTTTACCAAAAACTAAAAGAACTTAATAGTTATTACATGGCTTTTGTTTTTGGTTCAGTTGATGTATTTGTACTTTTACTAATCGAATTAGTGTGCCATAGTTTTCAAACATACTCAAAAGTTATTAGGTATTCTTGCCTACTGGTTCTTTGTGATGAGATCTATAATAATTCTGTTAAATTAGCTTAAATTGACATCAATAATAAATTAAGGAAAAACTATCATCTTTAGAGAATTAACTCTTTTCAAAGATATGGTGTAAGATTTTATTCTCTTCTTTTTTCTGGGTATATCAAGATTCTTTCACTGAGGACCATATTACACCCTCACAAGTTTTCACTTTTCACTCTGAGATGAATAGCCACTTCCCTGGATTGGCTCACAAGAGGAAAACAAATTAAAATATTTTAAAAATAAGCTTGAAAAATACTATATATTCACAATTAGCATCTCTCTGTACATAGCTGACTTTATGCTTCTCTGATGAAAGATTCGGAAGAAGAAATGCATTTACAGTTCTTTAGCCTTGAATACACAGAATGATGTCATTGTCATATATGTCTTTGGATAAAAAGAGTTATCTTTCTGTCCGTTTTTTGAGGGGCGAAATTGATGATTACATTTCTCCTCTGATAGTGTGTAAAGCACCTTCCAGCACTACGGATTAGCCTATATAGATGAAGCATCCAGGTCTGTACCAGCTTGATTTTTCTGTGTTCTATGCATCAAGTGTGTGGTGTCTTCAGCAATAGGGTTTTACTGTCAAGTTCTGGAGGGTAATCAAGATCATTGGCAATGGCCTTTAATAGTGGTCTATGGGACCTCATTGTCCAACAATTCAAAAAAGTCATAATCCACTCTTGGTACTAGGAATTCTATTTAGTAACATGTGGTGTCTAGTGGTTGCTCTCTTGTAGACTAACTCCACTTTGACAATTTCTGTGTATGTGTACATTTATTTATTTTAGTAAACATCTACAGTAGTAGGTTTACATGACACTTTTGAGAGGATTTTACTGTTATTTATCTTTTCCTGTATTCTGCCTTTTGCTCTGTCCTCCCACTGCCACCCCAATTTAACCCTTCCTGTTCTAGTATTCCTTTTTCATTATTTTTCAAGGCTTGCATACTTGTGCATCCCTTCTCTCCTTCCTTGAAAGCAGCCACTCATGATCACTGACCTCTATGGGTATTCCAAATGAAACACACATATCTCAAGACTCAAAGTTAACAATTACAAATGGGAGAACACTCGTGATATTTGTGGGTCACTCTTAATGGCTGTATCTGGTTCCATCCGTTTACCTGCAAATTTCATAATTTCACTTTTCTTAATACCTGACTTCATTCCATCAGTAAACATATCATATTTTTGTTATCCATTCATCAGTTGAAGGATATCTAGGCTCTTTCTATTTCCTAGCTATTGAGCAGTCATAAAAATGAATGAGCAAATATCTCTGTAGCAGCTATAGAGTTCTTTGAACTGGAAATAAAGTGCCCACCACACAACCGAATTCAAGAAGTAGAGGATATGAAGTAGAATACAATTCCAGCCTATCACTTGTAATAGCAGGGAACACCGTGGCAATGAATTTAAGATTATAAAATTTAACAAGAAATCACATCTTAGTTCTCATCACTTTAGATTCCTCGTTTAGTTACCTATGTATTTATCTCTGTCTGTCTGTCTCTGCCTCTCTGTCATCTTTCTCTCTGTCTCTCTGTCTCTCTGTCTGTCTCTCTCTCTGTCTCTGTCTCTGTCTCTCTCTCTCTCTCTCTCTCTCTCTCTCTCTCTCTCTCGTATATTTGTGTGTGAGTACATGTATGTTGGTTCTCTCCTTATTCCATGTGGGTCTCAGGCATTACAGTGGCCCACTGAGTACCCATTTTAGTTCTCATTGAGACATCTTGCTTGCCCAGATATCTGGTTTTTAAATTCTACCAGGTAAGTTTACTGCTGTCACATCTTCATAATAACCTTGGTCACTAAAATTATTTTAGATTTTCTCAGTGGAATTTATTAATGGTAGAGTGAGCACAAAGTCCATGCTGGTATTAAATTTGTTACACACCAACCACAAAATGGGCAATTCATAGACAAAATATACTAAAATCTGACTCTGGTTAATAATGTAAAATTGAAGTCTCAAGATTAGTCTGAAGTTGCCATTTAGTTTAGAGGAAGTTTAATGTAGAGGAAGTGTCTGTTGACCTGTTAGCTACCACTGCCCCATCCCACATATCTTGGGCTCTCTTCGGCTGCTTTCTCTTCAGTTACCTCTCCTGTCCTGTCTTCAGCAGAATGTCTTCAGCAGATGAGTCTTACAGAATCATCCTTTTTGTGGAGAATCATACTTCTGAAATTGTCGTTAATACCAAAATGTTCATTCATTCCCACTAATCTAAGAAATACATCACACAATGAGGATTAAGAATCAATATCTTCCTGCAAGACCCTCTGAGCACACAGTACAACTCTGCTTCTTTTCTCCTTTTTTAAGTAAAACCTGACAAGTTGATTTTTATATTTATACCAGAAGAGGGCATCAGATCCCATTATAGATGGTTGTGAGCCACAATGTGGTTGCTGGGAATTGAACTCAGGACCTCTAGTCCTAACCATCTTTCCAGCCCATGCAACTCTGCCTCTTATCTAGTAATTTTACCTTGGTCAAGTTCCTCAAATTTTTGTTTGCCCTGAATTAACAAGTGGTGGTGGTAAGAATAGGATCATTACATAGTTTTACCATTAGTCTGGATATCCAATGACTTTAGATTGTACTGGAAATTCATATCCACTCCAAAAGAAGGAAGTTTGGACAATAGAAAATTATAAACCTCTTGAAGGAGAATGTAGATTTAATAATAAAGACTTTGTATGTATGGGACAATTACTATGGATGTAATATATTTGTTCAGAATTTAGTTACAGCAGGTATGGTGACCTCTGCTTGCAATCTCAGCACTTGGTAGGTGAGATATGAAGATCACCATAAGTTTGAAGTCAGTCTGACCTGTAGAATGAGTTCCAAAAAAGCACCAAAAGTCCCCCAAAATCTGTTTCATAATCATGTCTTACAAATGTTGTATAGATTTGTAAATATTTTGTGTAAATATATTGTGTAAAAGAGACTATGAGAATTAGCTTGCATTATTTGCACTGTTAATATAGAAGTCATATGTACTTATAGCTTTTCTTTTTAGAAGTCCTTTAATAATTTAATTTAATCAAGAAAGTTGATGTGGGTTTGTTGGTTTGCAGTGAAGTCCTACCCACCATACTGACCCACTGAGAAATTAAGAAACAAACTGAGTCGCTTTGTAGCTGCCCATTGATAGTCTGAACACCTTTTAAAAGCATAGGGGACAGCTTTAAATGAAATAAAGTCAAATTTTAGAATTACCAATGAATAGAACACACTTTTTGTATGCATTACTTACAAAATTAAATTAACAGCAACAATTTAAACACTCCACTGTTTTAAATTCGAAATGCTAGGCTTATGATCAATTTCAAAATGCAACTCAGTGGGAGAAGGAAGCAAAAATTGATCCATTTCTTAATTTATCTATATTCATAGAGGAAGTCAGAAGTGTGTAGCAATTTTAAAAAAATGAATTACATGTTTTTTTTCTAATTTGTTATTAACAAAGGCACAGCATTCACAGCTTCTGATTCAGTATTTTTAGATTCTGTTCATAATTGAGATCTTGTAATATTTATCTGTCTGTGCCTGGATTATTTCATTTAACACAATGTCTGTCCTTCAGGTTCATCCCTGTTGTCAAAAATAGATAACATGTTTATTACGTGTGAATGGTATTCAATTACATGGATATTTCAGGTTTTGTTTCTCAATCATTAATAATTAGCACATACTGTACAAAATGGGTTTATTATACTATTTTCTTACATGTAGAATATATTTTGAACATATTTACCCCATAACCCATTTTGTCTTCCCTTCTTCTGGTCTTTTTCCTCAGTTAGTTTACTTCCGTGTCTTAGTTTGTTTATCTTAAAAAAATCTAGATCCCTCATATGAGGTGCAGCATGTCTATACCACACTTTCTTCATCCACCATTCATCCAGTCTTGTACCCTAAGGTTGATTTCTTATCTTTTATATTGTGAATAGTGTTACACTGAACAGAGGAGCACAGACTCTTCAACATAGTGATCTTATTTGGATACATGCCCAGTCATTCTATTGCTGAGTCATGCCATTTTAAATGTTTGTAGTTTGTGAGGAACTGCCTTCCTGTTTTCCATAATCACTCTACTAATTTGCATTCCCACCAAAGGTGTGCAAGTGTTCTCTTTCTCCACACCCTCACAATATTCACCTTTCATATCTTTGGTAAGAGCCACTTGAACAGGTGTGGTTTCAATTTGCATTTCTTCAATGATGAATGATGTTGAATTTTTTTACCCATTTTGTATGTATTATTCTTTTGTGAAAAATCTGTTCAGGTCCATTGCCCATTTTCAGTCAATTCATTTTCTTACTGAGTTTTTTTCAAATCTTAGATATTTTGGATACTAAGCCTTATCAGGTTGATGGGTTTCAAATGCTTTTTCCCATTCAGCGTGTATGCTTCTAACTCTATTATAGATTATTTCCCTGGCTGTGAAGAATTATTTTATTTTGATGTAATTTTTTTCTAGTTTAGTCGCATATATTTTTGAAGGCGCATCTAAAATCTAGTCTCTTATTTTGAGTAATGTTTACTTGTTCAGAGTACTTAGGTTAATTTTACTTTACTGTTAAAAATTTACTTTTTTTCTTTTGACATATTTCCTTGGAGTAATGATAATAAGCAAGTTTATTTGGTCAAAGATATGTACAGTTTTATGGCTTTTCTTAACATTTATTGCTTTTTCCTATAACAGTGATTTCCTAGAGACAGAACATATATTTGGTTTTAAAAAGCATATTCTGTGGTTAAGAACGTTTGATGCTCTTCCAGAAGATCTGAGTTTGGTTCCCAGCACTCATATCAGGTGCCTCCCAAATGCTGTGATCTTAGGAATGCAATTTGAGTTGTTCTGCTTTAGAATTCTCTCATCCATGGCATATTATTATGAATGTTGTCTATGGATGATGATTGATTAGTAAGTTGTATGACTGAAAACAGAAGTCAAACACTTTTAGTTTATTTGAGAGAAAAGTTTGCTCATTCAGAATTCAAGGGCTTGAGGTAGGGAAATTGTTAATATCAGATAACCTTAATCATGAGAAAATGTATGTGCCATTGACATCAGCTTGTTTGGAGACTGAAGAAGGTAAGAGCTTTTGAAGTGGTACTCAGGTTCCTGCTGCTTAACCGAAAGTGAGATAAGATCAGATTCGTTAGGAAACAATTTTCAAAACATACTCATTTATTTTGACTAAATGAAGCTGAATGATGGTTAAGAAGTGTATCCATTGTACATTTTAGAGTCCCATTGCTTTAGAATCTGGAAGACAGCTTGCATAACATTTTGCTTAACTTATTGAGATTTGATTTGATTTTTTGTGTTTTTGCATGTACACATGTATATGTGTATATATGTGTATGTATAAGTGTTGATAGGTATGTGTACACACAGGTATGGAAGTCAGAGAACAACTTCAGGTGCTAGTCCTCAGGAGTTGTCTGTCTTTACTTTTTGAAACAGGTACTCTCACTTTTCTGGAGCTCACCAACTTTGGTAGGCCGGCCGGCCAGTGAGCACCAGGGATCTGCCTGCTTCTGCCTCTTAAATATTGGAACTACAAGTACATAGCGTCATGCATAGAATGGGTTCAGGGGCTTGAACTCAGGTCTTCCTGCCTGCATGCAAACACTTTTCCAACTGAGTTATCTCCCAAGCTCTATTGTTGAGATTTTAAACACTGTTTTTTCTGTATCATCACCTTAAAGTTACTGTGAATTATTTACATTAATTGCTTCCCAAAGGGAAAAATAGAACTAAAGGCCCTGCTTCCATCTCCATTTTTTTTTTCTGGATAATTTTAAGAAAGTCTCTTGAAACATGTTTCAAGTTCCCATGGCGAAAACAGAAATCAAAGCTCTTGTCTTGTTCCCTGTTGAATACTTACTGAAATTGGTGTGCTTTAAGGTAGATTTCAATGACTTAAAAATAAAACCTTACCAGTAAAATAGTTTATTCAGCATATTACATATAAGCATATAGTAAGTTATTTTATATATGATTCAAATACTGTGGTAAATCTATGTTACAAAAATAAAACATTTGTTTTGTGATCACACGAACGTTTAAATTGGCCTTTTGTTCAATTCCCCAAGTCAGATGAACCTGATTAGAGTGTTTTAAATGTCTTTTGTAGTTTGTTAGGTAATTAGTGCTGATGGATATTGATTAAAGGCATAACAATTTAATTCAAATATTTAAAGGCTTTTTAATTCTAAAGAGACTTAATGCCAGTGTGAGCAATGAACTAAGCATAGCCTTCTCTTTGTAAGAATTTAGTATCATCTACTCTTTTAAGTTTAAACACAGTGATTTAAACAGACTTTAATGTATTTCCTAACCAAGGATACCTATTGACCCAATCCTGTGCCTAAGAACGACAACAGAAAATATATTAAATGAGACCATGATAATTTATTTATATTTAAATTCAAAATTTGTTTAAAAATTCAGCATAAAGCTCATCTTACTTTTCTATTAGAGAAATATTTATTAAGAAAATTACAAAAGGTTCGAGAGATGGCTCAGTGGTTAGAGCACTGGCTGTTCTTCCAGAGGAGCTGGGCTTGGTTCCAAGAATGCATATGGTGGCTCACAACTGTCTGTAACTCCATCTCCAGGGGAGCAAATGCTCTCTTCTGGCCTCTATGAGCACTGCACACACATAATTCACAGACATAAATGCAGGCACAAAGATCAAACATAAAATAAGAATAAGATAAATCTTTGTAAAAAGGACAGTAATGAAAAAATGTTCAGTACACTGATCACCAGAGAAATGCAACTCAAAATCACAAGATTATTCCATCACTCCATTAAAAAGAAATGAGTAAACAACAAATAAATAATAAAAGCTATTATCAAAGAAAGTAAAGATGACAAGTATAAATGAGGCTGTGGGAAAGGGGAAACATTAAACACTATTTACAAAAATGTAAACAGGGCAATAATTTGGAAATACGGAATATTCCATATTCAATATGGAAAACAACGTAGAAGATGCTCAAGCAAACCAGAACTACCACATTATTCAGTTATCCATTCCTGATTATGCATCCAAAGAAAAGGAAACCAGTATGTTGGAGGGATATTTGAACTCTCAGATTTATTGCAACAGTACTTACAAACGCCAAGAAATGGAAATAGCGTGAGGATCCATCAATTGAGAAGCCAGCACAGAAAAGGGAGACATAAACTGAATGGAACTCTGTTCAACCATAAAGGGAATGAAATTCTGTCATTTGCAAAAATGTAGATATAACTAGAAGTCGTATTCTAAATGAAATAAGGCAGACCCAGAAAGTCATGTACCACATGTTTTCTTATATTCATATGTAGAATATAAGAAAATCGTTCCCATGGAGACCAGTAATGCGGTGGTTGCCTGTGGCTGGGAAAGTAGGAGAGGTGTAGGATAGGGAACTGCTGAGCAGTGGGCACTAAGTGTTTTGCTTTGCTTTCTGTTGTGATAAACACAGTGACTTAAAGCAACTTGGGGAGGAAAGGGTTTATTTCCTCTTCCAGCTTCAAGTTCATTATCGAGGGAAGTCAGGACAAGAGTTCAAGGCAGAGAGAGGTAGGAAGTAAGGCAGAAACCATGAAGAAATGCTGTTCACTGGCTTGTTCCCCATGGCTTGCTCAGCTTGCTTTTTAAATATAATCCATACAGGGGAAGCAGCACCAGCAGTGAGCTGGGCTCTTCCACATCAATCATTAATCAAGAAAATGCCCACACAGATCTGCCTACAGGCCAGTGTGATAGCATCATTTTCATAATTGAGGTTTCCTCTTCTCAAATGACTAGCTTGTATCAAGTTGACAAGAAACTAACCAGAACAGTGAAGTAGGAACAAAAATGTCTGTTTTGCTTATGCACAGTCAGATAATGATAGATAATAATAATTGGTTGTACATAAACAAACAAACAAACAAACAAACAAAACTACAGCTGGAGCACTCTGGCGAACTGGCTCCACACTTTGCCAAGGCAGCACAGTAGAGCTGGACCTGATAATGGGCCATAGGTGAGCCAGCTCTGAGGTCATGAAAGCAGGTAAGCTGGCTGTGTCCCTTGCCTGGGCAAGGCAGGAGGGTTAGTCCTGGTGGCATAGCACAGGATTGCTGGCGGGCTGACCCCCACCCAGGTTCCACCCAGGTTCAGATCCAAGTTCAAGATTATGGGTACGCATCCCCACAGCTGCATGCAGATCTCTCTTTTATAACATATTTTCACACATATTTTAGGTTTGAGTGTTTTGCCTGCGTGTATGTATATACAACATGCACTTGCTTGGTGTTCATGGTAGTTAAAAATGGAGCATCAGGTACCCTGGAACTGGAGTCACAGATGGTTGTGAAGTACTGTGTGGGTGGTGGGAATTGAAGCTGGATCGTCTGCTAGAGGAATAGTGCTTTTAACTTTTCAGCCATCTTTCTAGCCCCATAAACCACCATCCTATTCTGTGTTTTTTTGAGATCAACACTTTAGAATTCTTATATAAGGGAAAATAGATACTTTTTCAGAGGGGTTTTCTGTGCCTGAATTATTTGACATCCTGTCCTCTAGTTTATTTATATTGTTGTAAATGGCAGAATTTAATTATTTCAAAGGCTGGATAGCATTCCATGCTACAGTACTCTTTTCTCCAATTCAATTACTATTACTGCTATACTGCAGTGTTATACAATGGGATAGTAACAGTATAGTACTATTTATTATAATAGCAATATAAGGATAATTATATTTCATAGCACAATATACTTACTTTAATAATTAATATTATCGGTATTACTGTTAATTTAATTGGGTCTCATTTCGGTCAACCACTTTTAGCTTAAGACTCTACACTTAAAACACAGTAAGAGTCTGGTTTGTTAAAAGCGTTTACTAATTTACGATTTATTGTCAGGTATATAGCTTCTTTTTGTCTAGTCTCTCTACTAGACAAATACTTAGGTATATTAATCCATATTAAGTTAAAGAAAAAACTCACTGGAAACTGTGATTGGGCTGAAATAAAATGTAAGCAAATTGCATCTGATGGCTTTGCTTCCTGCGACTGGCAGGAAGCTGTCCATGTACATCCAGTATATGTAACTTTTTAAGATAAAAGTGAGATCGAGTTTAGAACATTCATTGTTCTTTTGGAAACTATTAGTAATGGAAATGTACTCTTCCACAGGTATCAAGGTTACATCTATACATATCGAGTGTCCCAGACAGAAACAGGTTCTTGGAGTGCTGAGGTACAGCTCTTTTATTTACTTTTGCTTCTCTGGGTATCAGAAAAGTGCTTGAAATCTAGATTGGTTTGAAAAAGAGAAGTCATACCATACACTACTAAAATATTAATAATATTTAAATCACTAATGCTCAATTCTATAGTTATTGGTGGTTGATTTAGAAGTCTTTAGAAAAGTTTGGTTCCAGACCTATTTAGCCACCACTGTGTGAAGTAGGATCCTTTTGGGAAAAATGAAGAAATTTGAAGGATCATGTGTAACTTACAGTGCCTTTACAAACTTTTAGAAAGCATATAATAACAATAATAATAATAATCTAAAAAAAAGAAAGCATATACTAAGTGATACTGATGCACAGATTGGTTCTGTTGTGGATAAAAGCAAACAGACTCGGATTTCTATTTCCTACAGTCATTAGTAGCCTTTAGGAAATATAACAGGGCATTATACTACAGCATGAAATCCTGGGCCATGTCAAATCATCCAAACTTCATGTGTAGTTCTTCCTATAGTCACATTTGATGGGAGCAATTTGTAAAATGGGATCTACCAACATTTATTAAGAGGACCCATTTGAAGGAGTATAAGACAATGCAAGTAACGAAGCTCTAGCTGTAGGGTCTGACATACAGTGAGCATCCAAAAATGTGAACTACTGCAAACTTCTCGACAATGTGATTGTATGTCATCCAGTGCTAAGTTACCAGGCACAAGAGTTTGAACAGAGGCATTTCCAAGCATCCAGACAGTTGATGCTATTCTGTGTGCATAGGCAAGATTTTCCAAAGAGCCATAAAAGAGCCTCTGGATAGTTGGAATAGGGAAGAGGGAAAATTGTAGTTTCTATTTAATAAAACTATTCTTTGAGAATTTCAAATATATATATATATATATATATACACACACACACACACAATGAATTCCTACTTGCTATTGCAGTGGTTTAAAAGGATGTTTTATAGAATCACGGTTCTCTTCTATCTTGGGACTCCCTGGGAAGGGGGTTGCAGGAAGAGAGGAGGAGAGTGGGTACTTATCTTGGCTTCAATGGGTAAGATCCCTTTAGTTTTCCTTATGAACTAGGAATTTGAATAACACTTATTCAGAATGAAGGTTTCTTATGGCTTTCAAATATTTGTACACCACTGTGTCAGTCCAAGAAATTAGATAGAACAGCCCATCTTATGAATCAATCCATGATTCTACAGCTGTAGTTTTCAAACTTTAGGCTTTAGTTGGTTTCTGACCTTATAATAGTACATCTTGTTAGTGAAAATGCTTCACAATGATTTTTGAAAGCATAGATGTTAATATCAATGTCTATTAGTAACTTAATAAATCTGCGCATTTAAAGGACAATAAAGTCTAGACAAAAGTTTTAAGAATGTCTTACAAATTTGTCAGTAAAAAGCAAAGTATAAATTACAAGCATTTGAATTACCAAACCAAATTAGAATATATTCAAGTACACCGTTATCTTATTAATTGGTTAATTTTATATTTTAAGTTTTACCTTTAACTTTCAGGTTCTTAAAAATAGGATGAGTGATGAAAGCCAGGGTTTCATGGATTGTAGGCAATTGCCATACCACTGAGAAATATCACCAAATAATTTTCTTTTTTTATTGCCATATGTTCTCTGTACATAGTAATGCCTTTCTTAAGACAAATTTATGACATCATTTGATTATGCTCCTTCATGGAATACTATATCTCTTTCTGGCCATGTTGCTTACTTTGTGTCAGGATAATTAATACAGTGACACTATCCAAAGAAAAAATAAGTACCAATTCTAATGAAAACTATACTTCTTAAACAAATCTATCATTTCAAATAAAGCAGCTTGATATATCATGAAGAATAGTCATGTATAGCTGATATATATGAATTTTTGTATAGGTTGGCCACACATTATTTTTTCCCCTCAAGAAATATCCTTCAGCTGAGCAATAGAAAATTTAATGGAGAGCCTTTGATTTTAAAAATTAGTTCTCTGCAAATTTTGTACAAGATGTTTTGATCATATTTACACTTGTTCTCCAACTCCTTCCAGATCCGTTCTTCCCTCCCTATCCATCCAACTTTGTATACTCCTGGTTTTTTTTCTAAATCTGTCAATGTAGTTTGTGCTACCCAAATATTCTTGGATGTGTGGCCTTCTACTGAAGCATGATTTACATACCAGGGGCTATTCTCTTAAACAGACCTGGCTCTTCTCTTGGTAGCTATTAATTGCCAATAGTTCCATGGCTAGAGGTGGGACTCTGTGCATACTTCCTCTCTCCATGTTGGGATTTGGTCTGGCTTAGGCTTGCACAGGTCTTGTGATGCTGTCATAACCACCATGAATTCACATGTGAAGCCATCCTGCTGTGTCAGGAAGACACTGTTTCCTTGGAGTCATTCACCACCTTTGGCCCTTACCCCCTTTCCACCCTTCTCCCTCAATGATGCAGGAGCCTTGGGAGGAAGGGATGGGATATGGGTACTTAGACACGTCTTATAATTTCTTTTCTCCCATTTCACATATAACATCATATCACATTGTCATATATATGTGATCATTTTAAGAAGGAGAGGGCTTATTGAGCATAAATACCCTTGATTTCTGATCTGACTCTCCTTATTTTATACTTTTGTAATTATTTGCACCATGAGTGCAGACAATTGGCATAGATTATTCCCAAATGTGAAAGTGGTAAAAATATCTTTGTTTTATGAAATGTGTATTACATTTTTTCTATCTACAATATTTGCTTTCTTGTTAAGGTGAATATTAAACTAGTGCATATTCTCAGAACTTATGCTACCTGGCTGGAAGAAATTTCTCCTGAATGTATTGAAGACTAACTGTTATTCAAAACATTTCCATGGATAACTAAGAGGTGGCAGTATGGGAAATATATACACTTGAACAAGGAGTGAATTCACTGACAGGATAGTATTGTCAGTGGTGATTTTTTTGTGTGTGATAAGTGTGTTTCCAAAATTTGGTAAGTAGTACTGTACTACATTTAGAAAAAAACATTTTAGTTTGCCACACTGTAAGAAAAAGTCAAGTCAGCAGCTTTCTATCCTCTGTGCATAGACCATTTGAAAGCTAGGTAAGCCTAAGATAGAGATCACATTGAACCTTGAATCTATGAATTATACAAGACAAATATGAATGTTTTTCATTTTAAGTCGAACACTGCTGAGGATATTAACCCAGTCCTTGGAGACTAAATTTATGATGAATTGTTCATTTTTATTTATTAATGTATAGGTTGTCAGCAATGCATTGTCAAAATCGTACTGTTCTCTCATTGCCAATTTCTGTGCCTTTGGGCCTTTCTGCATAGTTGGTCATCAGGAGATCCTTAGCTCGTAAGCAAATTACTTATTGGCCTAAGCAAATCATCATAAATTAGTTCAGTCATTTGCTAAAGAAACACTGCATCTCAAGTTCAAATTGCTTCTATATGTCCAGTGCTATTAGTCTTCTCTGTCAGCATGGTTAATCAAGTACTAATTATCAATCCTTGTAGAAATGATGACTTTGTTGAAATGCTTTTATAAACCACAATATTTAGTCTAAATAAAGTGTGGTTGTAAAATGGTTCCCCTCTTGGTAAATATGTAAGTTTTTCCTCTGGCTGGTGACCTCAGCTTCACTAGAAACTTCTTGGTCTATTCCTAGTCTGAAAGGAATTCTCTGCTTCTGATCATATGTGTGACTGCACATCTGCTTATTAATTTATGCAAGATGATTAGTTTACATGTTTGTGCCTGTGCAATGAAAAGAATTGCAAGACTGTATATGTATCTAGCAATCTGAGAGGAAAGAGTGAAGGCAAGAGATGGGAAAGTGTTTGGAAAGATCAAGAAATGCCTTAAGAAAGTCCTAAGGAACTATTCTGTACCCATTGCATGCCTCTGTAGTGTGCAGAGTCTATCTTGGAGCAAAAGAGCTATTCGCAAGCATGGCCTCTGCAAGAATGGCCATGTTATTTTTAAATGAGGCCTCAACAGAAATTTAGGAAGGTCTTCTGATCCTACGGATAGAGACGAGTGGGAGACTATTTCTATGTGTTGAGAGTGTACAGGTGAGCACTAATTTACAGCAAACAAGAATATCTACAGGGGTTGTATTGTTAAAGTCCTTGCTCCAAAGTAGGCAATGACTGAGAGTCGTTTTGGATAGTCTGTTATCTCCAGCTTATGGTCTAGTTGACAGAAGTCTGTGTGCCAGGCTTCATGTTTTCTCATTAAATGCTAAAAACCAAGCAGTTCCCATCTCAAAAACCTTCCAGATGGAATATCTGTAAAAACAACTTTCTCAAAAAGATAATAAAATAGGAAGAAAAAAAAAATCAAGAGTCGTCATTGTTCAGTTGCTTAGAGCAATACTATTTTATTTTATGTAAAATGACAGTTGGGAGCTGGTGCCTAAAGCTTGGCTCAAAAGCTTTGTGGGGAGTGTTGATTTCAGGCAGTGTCTTTGTGAGAACGCAGATGTCAGGGAAAGTATACACTCCTGGCAGCCACCTGCAAATGTGATCTCTTTAAAGACTAACAAACATATAACTAAAGGTGACCTTCTAGAGCCTTTCATTTTCATGTCATAGAGGAAACCTTGTCACAGTGTAGCACTGACTGTGAGAACAATTGGGGCAAGGACCACAAAATTTACACGAAGAACGAGTTAGGATGGCGGATGATGTGGAAAAGCGCGATAGGTCGTTAGTTGTTGTTGTTTTGGTTGCTCGGGCTTTTTATTAATGACCTGTAGGATCGGTGCTTTTTTATTTTTTTATTTTTTATGTTTAACTGCATCCCCTCTGTGACTGAATTCATTGTGGGTAATGGCCTGTACACCCTTAGAGGTTCGGGATGTATGATGGGTACCAGTCAGGAAGGGCAGGGCTGTGAGCAAGAGCTTGTACGAACTAATACTACCCTTGGGAGAGCTGAAATGACAGCTCATTAGCTCCTCTTGCAGGGAAATGCAGTCAAGCAAAGTAAGCTCTTCTGGATGGTGTTTTGCTTTCTTCCTTATGTTTTCAAATATTTGAGCAAGTTGCACAAATGTTACCTCTCAGCATCCTTCTCACATATTACAGGTCTTTTTTTTTTTTTTTTTTTAAGCATTAAGAGGCAAATAAATAATGGTTTTGGTCTTTTATTTTCTAGACAGCACCTGGGGTACATAAAAGATTTTTCCGGAAAGTAAAAAATCTCATTTCAGCGTTTCAGAAGCCAGATCAAGGCATTGTAACACCTCTGCAGTATCCAGTTGAAAAGTCCTCAGCTAGGAGTCCACAAGCTACCACAGGTGTGCCTAGCTGCCCAGTTTGAAAGTGTGGTGGAGTTTCGGGTTGGGGGTGTGTGGGTCAACCTATTCATACCCACATCATGAACAGGAAGACTCATAAGAAAAATGCAACAAGGAGGTAGCTGGAGCCAGCCAATCAGGTGAGGTAATGACACAAAGGGACCCCAAGATGCTCTAACACATACTTTTCATAAAACTATAGAACTATAGAAGGTATGATCCCAGGATATTTTAATCTCTTTATTTCTAGCTTATTGTCCACATTCCCCTTTGTAGACAGTAAATAGCATTTTACTTCAGTAATCCATGCATGTACAATTTGAAAGATGGCACAGCGAGGCTTGTGCTAGCTTCGTTCCTGTGATCCTGACTTCTGAACTGATGATGTTTAAATGAATGAATGAAATTTTTCCTGTAGCGAAGGAATTCAAATTAGCAAACTTGGCTGTTTTACTAGCATGCATGATTCTTTTGAGCAAAGCTATTTTTAGTGAATATATTGAGCTCAGGAGTGAACACCCCAGCCAACTGATGTCTCTGTTGTTCTTTTATGAAAAATGGTTTCTATTTTGTTTTGAGTGAGAAGATGTGCCATAATTGATACAGTTAATATTTATGATAAAATTAGTTTTTATAATTTTGAGGACAGAGGACAAGGCTCAGGCATAAGTTGATAATTAGACTCAAATATGAATTAAATTAATGAATAACTAGCCTTTGAAATGTAAATGTAAATAGAACTCCAATTTAGAATGCAGCTAACGTTCCTTCCTGTCCAGTACTCTATTCTTATGGCCAAGTTGTAAATAATAGCTGCTTGAGGCATAGCATTAGGTTCAATATTAAAATTTTAAGTTAAACTATTATTTTAATACTGAACGACTTTGTCCTGATGTTTGCTATTCTTTTTCTTTAGGGAGAAAAGATTCTGATATCTGCCTGAAAGCACCATGAAGAAGAGTAACTCACTCTGTACATTATTTTCAATAATTTAAGTATGTGCCAAGTCTTGTATATTGTAGATAATACAGTTCAGTGAGCTGCAAATGCCTTTTAAACACGACTCTAGTCCTGTAATAGCATCTCGCTTGATGTCAAAGCTGCAAGTGGACCTGGTAGATAACAAGTGCTTTAAAATGCGGATTGGAAAACAGAATCCCTTAGGGCATTTTTAGTTGCCGTATTTACAAATGAGAAACAATTTCAAAGCACAATGAAGACTTTACACAAGATTAATGTCAATTCTTGCCAACTGTAAATAAAAATAATCCTTTTTTTTTTTTTTTGGTCAAAAGCAACATTTTTGTGAATTATTTCATAGCTATTGATTTGCAAGCATCTTGCTTGACTTCATGGTTGCAAGGTGGTTGGTGTACACATCTAATAGCGGTGGTGCCCAAGGCTTCTCTGGGGATTTATGAAGGTGTGTGCTAAAAGAAGTACTAGATAAAGAGGAAAGAGTATTTGTTTACATTTGAAATCGATCTTCTTGCCTAGAGTTCTGCTAAGACAGTTAAATCTTTGGACCAGTGGGGTGTGATAGGGCATACTTTTCATTCCAGCACTTGAGAGGTGGAAACTGGGTGATCAGGAGTTTACTATTATTTGGTCACCGGACACCCTTCTTTAAAAATAAAATAAGCCAGCAAACCAAACTGGAATTTACAAGCTTATATTTTCAAATAGGCTCTATACGTTCTTTGTACTTAATGCTACAGGTTTTGAAATTATGTTAAGAGATCTGATGAAATGATGCAATGTATTTTTCTTTTCACTTATCTGTGCCCTAGTTGTTTCTACTGCAAGCAGAAATGTATTTGGAAGGGAACCCCTGTGGCTGCATCTCCTGATCAACTGATCTGTAATTAGGTAACCCCACAAAAGCTTGTGGTTTCATTAATTTTCAGCAATTCTGAGTCACAGAAGCCTAAGTAAGAGTTAGACTGCAGGTAGTGTTGTCTTCTCACATTTATATTTCCATGGCTTCTGTGATTGATAGTATGCCAAGTTGCTTCAGGGCTCACAGAATTCATTCACTCAAAGAACATAATAGGGCACTGGGGGCAGAGAAGTAGAAACACCTGTTTTATGCCTTCAGGCAGTGCCCTGTCCTTTTGGACAGGAAAAGAGTAAGGGTAAAAACAATAAAAAGAAAATTTTAGAGACAACAACGACTATAAAAATTGATACATATGTAAGTGAAGTTCCCAAAACGCAGGTACATTGGTATTTAGTGGCAGGATGAATCCATAGGAAAACTAATACATTAGAACTCTGAGTTTTCCCCGAATCTTGAGAGCTTGGTCAAGAATACATGAACAGCTAAGAGACAGGGCTAGTTACTCTAGGCTTCCGGAGCATTTGACATGGATGCTTTCATTGTGTAAAGATGGAGTATGGTGACAAGTGACTCACTGGGGACAGTTTGCTATCTGTTGAAATAACAGCATCATTAACTTGCAAGGAAGTTAAGTAGTTTACTTGAAGATAAAACAAAATATATATGTTTAAATACTTTATTTAAAGATAGGATGTCATGTAGTCCAGGCTGTTCTCCAGCTCGATGTGTAGCTGGAGATGACCTTCAAGTTCGGATCCTTCCATTTTTTACCTCCTGAATGCTTATTATAAGCATGTGTCACCACACCTGATTTGCTCAACACCATGGCTTTAAGCCAGGGATCTGTGTGTTCTCTACCAACCAAATCACATCCTTAGTTTAAAAAAATATTTTAAAAATTACTTAGTTTGAATTTAGATTTCAAGGTGTGTTTTTAACTCTCTGAGATCTGTTCATTCTGGAATAACTAAATATATGAGTGATATTTAAGTGTTTCTTTATAAGACTCTGTTTTGAAAATGCTTTCTGAAACCACTAGTGACCTTCACCTTTTAATAAAGTATTTGAAATTTTATCTACCTAGCTTGTTTTTAAATATTTTTTTTTAAAATAAAGAGACAGTCTCATGTACATAGTGAGTTCCAGGTCAGGCAGGACTACACAGAGAGACCTTTTCCTGTCTCAAAACAAACAAACAAACAAACAAACAGATAAATAAAATACAGAGACAGTTGCTGTTAATAAATTTAAGCACCTAAGAGGTCTATCTTACTGTATTGGAATGAATCTTTGGGAAAGTTAAGAACTTTCCTGATTTTACTAGGTCATACTTGCCAGTCCATCTCCTCTGGTTGGACTTGACTCATCTAGTTGATTCCATTTCTTTTCTAACAAGAGTAACTTTGTTATCTCCCAGTATGTAATGGGGTGCACTTTTACAGAAAGATCATACCCTTGTTAGATCCATAGTACTGTGGTAGCCAGGTATACCTTTAAGAAGCCAAGGCAAGGAAAAAAAAAAAAAGCACATGCTGAATGAAAATGAGGACGAGAGAAGCCTATTTATTTATTTATTTACTTATTTATTTTAGATATGAGCTAGAGTACAGCCAGAGGCATCTGGAAGGCCCCAGACTGAACGGGGTCATGAGAGGAGAGAAAAAGTCAGGGAGCAAGAGAGAGGAGAGAGCCAATAGGTCAAAAAGTCCAAGATCAAGCCAGCCAGGAGCCAAAAGACCAAGAGAGGAGGCCAGGAGAGCATGACCAAAATGGCTGAGGTTATATAGGAAAGCGAAGCTGGGGGATGGGAGGCCCAGCCCCTGGGCAGGAGAAGTTTAGATTGGGGGCAGGGTGTGATGTTCAGGGAGGAGCCACTGGTACTGAGTGAGATTTGTCTCAGGTTTCTTTGGGATCTGACAGGGGCATGTCCAAGAATATACCTCTTTTTAAAAAGTGTGTCAGCAAGCTAACAATACATATGACAGCTTATCAAATACTTGTCCGTTTCTTCAGAAATTTGTCCCTAGAAGCATAAGGTCAGTAGGAAGACAAGCTTAGGTAATTGTCTGACTGTGACAGTCAAGGAGCAGCCGTGTTTCAGTTCCCAAGTAGAATAAATCTACCATGAATATGTCTGATGAAGCCATCTGGTATAAATAAGGGGCTGAATGGAAGGTATTCTTTCCCTAGATAGAATGGATAATTTTAAAATGTGAGCAACATTTTAAAGCTGTTATGAATGTTATGACATTAGGCTATGTTTTATTTGATTCACTTTATTGAGCTCAGAATTCAAAGTCTATTAATAATAAAACTGATATTTGCCCTTGAGTGTTTCAAGGTTACATGAAAACTGGTTTTCTTGTTAGGGCGCTATAAATTTGATTGAGTCACCTGTGTTTGCCCTTGCAGGAAATGGGATCTTAGTATTTTTCAGTTTGCAGTAAGGGGTGAAGTTAAACTATCCTAGTTTGGAGACTTTCATAAATTTGGGGTCCCTGGCCAAATTTCTAGTAAAAGGCTGAATTCTTAGGAGGTCATTTGAGGTGTGTATGTGTGTGTGTGTGTGTGTGTGTGTGTGTGTGTGTGTGTGTGTTGTATATGTGTTCCTATGTTCCTATTCTTGTGTGCATAGTTGTGAATGCCACAGGACAACCTCAAATATCCTTTCTCAGGCACTGTCCATGTATATATTTTCTGGAAACATGTTCTTTTTCTGGGCTGGAGCTCACCAAGTAGGCTATACTGGCTGGCCAGGGAGCTCTACGAATCTGCTTGTCCTTGCTTCACCAGTACTGGCCTTACAAGTATGTGCTATCAATCAAAACAAACCAAAACAAACAAAAACAGCCAAGTATTTTATTAATTAATTAATTTTTAATTTTTTTTCCGTTCGCTTCCTGAACTCCCCTCATAACCGTTCTCTACTCCCATGCCTTCCTACTCACCAATGAGATATTTTTGGTTCATTTTTCTTTCCCCATCTAGTCCAGTATGTGTTGTCAACCTAGGCTTGGGAGTGGGTCCTGCATTAAATCCCTGGCTTTTCCCCCATATGTGCTGTGGGGATGGAATCCAGAGCCTCATGCTTGCGCAGTCAGTAACGTGTTTGCCCCTCTTTTTGTTTTTTTTAAAAGGACATGTTTTGATGTAACAAATATGACAAATTGGATAGATAGAACCCATCAACTTAACATACAGAACACCTTTACCACCCCCACACACACCTTGATGACTCTACCCAACCCCTGAAATTTGTTTGCCTTCTCACAAGACAATGCCATATTTGGTGGTGGACTAAAAGCAGGAATCCATGAGACCTGCATGTTCTTTTCATCTTTGTCACTCACAGTCCGTGTGACCTTAGTAGCTAAGTAAGTCTGATACCTTTATGGCATCTGCCAAGTAGGAATAATTAAATCTTGTCATCTCACTGGATTATTGAAGCACTAGAATTCCATGACTTTAATGTAGTTATGGTATAAAATGTGTGCATGCATATTCAAATATTAAAGGTAAAGGTGAACAGTGAAGGAACATGACAAACTTTTGTTAAAGTAGGCTCCTGCCATTTTTCTTTTTAAATACAAGAGCCAGGTAGAATGCACAATTTGAAAAAAAAAATCCTCAGCTGAAAGTAAAAACTTTCTTCCTTTGTATTAAAGACCTTAAGGGCATCTTCTGCTTCCTAAGTCATTTTCTCTACATGTGTATGTTAGGTCCAAAGTGGGCCCCCCAAATGCCACTGCGATTGACAATGTCTAAATTTCAGTCTGGGCTCAGTTTAGGCTGAACTGTGATTAAGCAGAAGGATTGATGACTGATAAACCAAAGCCAAAGATCAGCATTCCTTAGAAACTAGTCAAGTGTGGGTATCTGCTGGTCTGGAGGAACCCCTACTTCCCTTATTTGCCAGTACAGCTGGCTACTACTGGCAGCTGGGCATCTAGTTACCATGCTAGCCAACCCCCAATCTCTAGCTCTTCTGATTCACACCTTCCTCTACCTACTCTAATGTCCAGGTTCCTTCCCACTGCAACAGCCATCTCTGTAAGGCTTTCTCTGCCCTTTGCTATTCTCTGTCTCTCAAGAGATAGCAATGGCAGCCACCCAGGGAGTGGTCCAGTTAGGTTGTTTCACTGTTCTCTTGCTTATAGTTTACATTGTATATGTGATACCCTATATATGTATATGTAATACATATGCCTATATGCATACATTTAAATATAATGCCAATATATGCCAGTGACAGATTATATATAATCAATCAGTAGAAAAGGCAGGAGGGCATTTTGAAGTGTTGTAAATGGCAAATTTTCAGTAAGGAATGTTATATAGTTATTTGGATGCCATTACTATCAAGTCAAACATCCAAAGTCCTATTGGCCAGATTTCCCAGTCTCATTTACAAATGTCTCTGTATGGAAAGTCTGAAAAAAATGTTAATTGTCAAAACCTGTGGGGTAGGGGAGCTGTTGCTTCTTTTCATAGTCTGTCACAATTGTCACTTCTGCCTCCAAGCATCCTTTTTTTTGGGGGGGGGGGGTAATGCATTAAGATATCATGGTCTTCTAGCTCTCTACAACCAGGTTATTATTTTTTTTATTTAATTTTTTCTTTATTGATGAGGAAGGCACTAGAAACAGAGAGCAAGCCTTCTAAAAGTCATAACCTGGAGGCATTTAAATTCACTGCAGCCTATCTTGTTTGTTTATTAGGTGATCATCTGTGTCACCGATCCTATTTGTATGAAAAATAAAAATGAAGGGACTTCTGCCTAGGATTAATGCCTTTCTGATTTCAGCACCTCCAATTTTAAAATCATGTGGCCTTTATTGTTCCTTGCCAAGGATCCCCCTTTCCTATCTCAATTGAGCAGATTGACGTTGGGATGCAGTTTGGCGCATGAAATAAAATGGGACACAATGTTCATTTGCAATTTTATTTTTTAAAAATGAAATATTCAAAGTACTTTTCTTTCAAATATTGACACATAATGTTTAACTTTAAATATTTACAGCATGTTGTTGTGATGCTCTTGTAGAAAAAAATGCATGCTTCCGGCCTGAAAGCCAGAGCAAAATGCAAAAGACCATGGAACTGCAGCCAGAGAACATGAACCTGTACAGTATCCAGTCACTTTTCAGCACAGGAGAGCAGGAATACAAAATTGGTACCTATTGTTTCCTAGCAACACGGCTCAGGCCATTATTAACACAATTTTCAGTATGATTAGAACTTCTAACTGTTGTTACATAGAAACTGAAAATCTTGGCATACACTGTAAACATCTTTACTTTTCATGAGAAAGGAAGCAGCTAAAAAGAGTCCTTTTCTGACAGAAAGTCTGGACTTCTCCTTTTCACCTTTACTCTTACTGATGCTTTTGCCAAAAGAACAGTAAAGATTTAGACACTGTCATGATTCATACACGTAAAATATTTTTCAAGGACACAATCTGATATACTAACATTTATTTAAGAGGTTAAAGTCCACCACTAAATCTAAGGAAAGATTTTTAACTGCCAAACACATTTCCTTTGACAAATAATGTAAGATGACAACTGCCAAGACAAAATCCACAGCAAGTTTAACTCTACGTATGTTCAATTACTGTTTAGGAAGCGGTTTCTTCTTACACACAGTAGTATATTTGGTCCTTAACAGCTTTCACACAAAGGAAACACTGAAATAAGTCACTGTTTTGTAGTTGAATTATTACCTTTTTTTGTTGTTGTTGTTTTGTTTTTCTCTTTTTTTCTCTTTTTGTTCTTTTGCTCTTTTTTTGGTTTATTTTGTTTTCTTTGCAGAATAAAGAACCTTACAGAAGGCTGTGGAAGAGCAGTCTGAGATCTGAAGTATTCGGCAGGTCGCTATGTATATGTGACTTCCTCCAAGAAAACAAGACTGGTGTATTCAATCTATAGCCACATGTTTCCTTACAAGCTATAATACACTCCATTCCCTGCAGTTTTTCTTGATACTTGATGATTATACTTCTGCTTTTCATCGCAATTGAACTAAATTGCCCTTAACACAAACAAATCTGCAGAAATGCAAAAACTTTGCGTGGACTTTCTGGGAAAGTTACTGTGGGAACAGGTCTAGTGAGAAAGGAAGAGACAAAGGGAATGCAGAAATAAGTGATAGAAACTAAAATCGTAAGGAAAGGTGTAATGGAATGTTTTACCTCTCTATGTAGGTAGTGCATGAATTTCAAATTATACATTGTCAAGTTTTCATATATTGGGCTATGTTGTATATATTATTTCATATATATGCAGTCTATATATTATAGAACTCCTAAGTGGTTTGAGAATAAATGACATCCTTATTTTATACATTATTTTGCTGGGTTAAAAAATACAACGTATACTTATTTCTATGGCAAGTGTTCTCATGAAAGAACGAATGGAACTTTATTTCTCTTTCCTTCCAGAATCGCTCTTCAACAGTGATTGGAACGACAACTAAAAATAGCTGTATTTCAATCCCTCTTCTACTTTGAACTTTTCAGCTCATTTGGATCTCTTGAGTGCAATAGTAAAACAAGTTAAAACCAAAAACACACCAATGAAATGGGCCTAAGGAAAAGAAGCAATCACAGAGTATTTCCTGTATCCCTCCCAGAACATTCCTCACAGGAGCCTCAAATTCTATCTTCTCACTTTAACCTGCTTGAGTGGTATGTAGCTGTTTTGTGTGAGCCACCTGCCTTTTGCGTGTGAGCCATTTCATGCATTTTTCCCCTTCAAAGCTGCACTGTCATCAGGAAACACAAATGATTTGTCCTCTCATTCAAACTTCAGAACTAAAACTCAGTGAAAGTATCCTTCCTACCCTGCCAACAGGAAGCAACATACTTAATATTTCCATGTTCTTTTTATGAAATGCCAAAATGTTTCTCTTAGATTTGCAACTTGTTAGTGCTAAAAACCTTTTGGTTTTTCTTTTCCTCCTCAAAACTTTAGGAGTTGTAAAGAGAACAATAATATTTCAAGGCAGTATTAAAACCACAGTTGTAAGTGATAAAAAGTGCATTTCCTGAATCTAATACAAATATAACTTTAGGTAACCAAAGGCACAAACTAACTAAATACATATTACAAACTAGAATTGCACAGTTCAAGGTAATTACTATGAAGGAATAGCTCCAAATATTTCTTTCTAATGGATATTTAAATCGGTGAAAATGATACATCACTAGTGAGTTGCAAAAGAGCTCAATCACTTAAAATAGAAGCAAAATAGACTCCAAGATTGACACATTGGGTTAGTGATACAAATACACCACATTTAAGAATGCACTTTTATATACAGTTAACAAATTATTTTCCCATTGACTTAAAAGAATGTCAGAGGTTCTAGGAACTTTAGATCTATTTTTAGGTTGGTGTGGAGGTATTCAAATTTTTAACATGTTTGCGAAACTTGTCAGTATTCCATTGTGAATACTGTACTGATGACACAAGCCTGATTCAGGAAAAAACCCTATACTCGAATTTTAGTCTGGATTAGCAATATCTTGAGCTGGTGTGCTTCCAATTACAAAGGTAAATGCTGAGCTCATCATGGATTCTCTCTTTCTCTTACTCCTCCGTTCTTACTGCATGTATGTAATGATCTGAACCTGAAGGTTTTAACAATGAAAGATTTCAATGCACCTCCTCTACTATTTGTTGGGGTCTCTCTTTCTCATTCTTTGTATAATGAGTGTCAGATTCTTAAAACAAAAACAAAAACAAAAAAACAACAACATGAGCCTGGATTCTGACTTTGCATATTTCCAATGCACCTGCCATTACAAGCAGGAGGATGACCCCATATTTAGGTAGTAGCAGGAAAGAATCTAGATGAATAGCCCATCATAAATTCTCCTCCAGACATAACAAATGTTCATCAAGTGATGCGAGGGTAGAAGCTGGCTCCTGGGAATTTTCTACTGGGCACACTGTGCTGTCATGAATTTTCATTGCAGCAACTGGCAATTACACAGCATTTTATAAACTGCTTCTTTGTCAATGGGCACAAATCTCTCAGGTCACCAAGTGGCTTCTTTTACTGCAGGATTCATAAGAGACTGAGAAAACTGCAGCAGATATTGATATTAATATTAATATTAACCTCGACATTTCTCTAAATTTTGAGCTATTATGGAACAAACAACCCCTCCTAGGTGGGAAAATTATTAAAAAACAAATGTGGACTAAAGACAGAGAACTAAAATAACCACATACATTACATTGGTGAAAAACTAGTCTGCCCCTCGGTAATTAGATGAAATGCTTTAAGTTGGAAAGGATTCACTTAATTCAATTTTCTGCATATGGCTGGGAGAGATTCAATACAAAATTGTATGTTTGAAAGATGACTCTAAGTAGGAGGAAATCAAACAGCAACTACTGTTATGTTGGCTTTCATCTCATTCCCACTGTAATGCAATGTCTATTGTTTCTAAGGTTTCGGTTCTTAGGAATTTCTGTAGCAGTAGTTAATCTGTTTCTCAGCATCACAGGCACATAGACCTGTTAAAGCCTCTTTTCTCGTGTCAGAACCATCCATTTTAGTATATTACCTTTCATGTGCACAAACCATCCGATTGGTGTATAAATATTGAATTACTAATGAGAAACTAGGACCAAAGCACATCCTATATATAAACGAGAAATTCCTACCCAGGTTAATAAAAGCTATGTTTACATGATGCCAATACAGCTGGGCAAATGGAGAAAAAATTGAGTCAAAACAGATTATGTGAGAGAGGTCACATCGACCAGCTGCTTTGGTATCACGTACACAGAAGCAAATCAGCGGCTCTTCAGCCTGCTTATTGCACCCACAGCAAAGGTATGGTAGACCAAAGCCAGCCACCACACGCCAACACACAGCACAACAACATGGCATTTACTTTTTAACAGGCAAGGAGGAAAAATCAGGAAAGGAGGGAAAACAGTTTCTGACTCCAGGAGATGGTGCTTGAAGACATTTTAGGTTTCCTTTTAAGTTTCCTAGAACAGATCTGGACAATGTGAAGGGGATGGCAGTCTTTTGAGATGCAAGGTTTAGATACTATTGCACCACATTTTTAAGTAGCCTGTAAGTTTTGGCAACAATTAGATGTGAACCTTGGTGTCACAATAGAAATTGAGAGCCTTGGTTTTTTTTTTTTTTAATGTGGTTGAACATATGCATGGCTCAACAAATTGAAAGTGGTGCTTTCTGAAAACATTTGTGTTAGCTGTTTGAGTTCAGCTTGTGTTCTTTTGAATACTGCCACACAAGAACTAAAAACCTCTGTCATTTCTTAAAGAGTTTAAACAAACAATATTAAAATACCATCTTCTGGCACATTGAAAGGCAGTTGGATATGTTTTCCTCCATATTTACATATACAGAATTCTGATCTAGAAAATCAATACAATAAACCATTTTTTTGTTTTGTTTTGTTTTAAAAACAGGCAGTCTTTGGTGACGCAAAGGCAGAGATTTCTTTTGTTACCTCCTGCCTATTTCACTCTGTCTCATGAAGTGAATATTGTTGGCACTGTCTGAAAGTTCTAAATACTGCTCAACAGACAAGACAAAATACCCATCATACCCCTGCACCCTCCCAGTGCCCAAAAGCTGCTGCTTTTCCCCCTCTGTCCATACCCGAGTCCCTTCTTCCCCTTCCTGTAGCCTCCTCTGCTCCTGAGTCCAGGCCTGGGCCACTGCGCGCTGTCTGGCCATCTCCAACACATGGTTCTTCTCCTCTTCTACAGTAGTTCCGTACCGGATATTGAAGCACAGAGCTCCGTGCTGCAGTTGAATATCTGCAAACCGTCTAGTCCTTCCATTCAACACTGAAGTCATCTGAGACACAGTGACATTAACACCATTCTCCAGAATCCGCCTCCCCCCAGTGTTACCAATGAGCACCAGGTCTTCCTCCAGAGACCCGAGCTTAATGAAGTAGTGAGTGTCCCTCCCTTCTATGGTAAAGTGCAGGTTTTCCAGGTAATGAGCATTGTTGAGAATGGCAGCAAGACGCCTGCTATCTTCATTGGCTACTCCTATAATATCAGCTGTTACTATGCCCTCCTTGATGGCAAATTTTATACCTTTGCCAAACACAGAAGGGACAGCAGCAAACCTCGGCTGTTTCCCTCCTTCAAGGCACCTCCCCTCATAGTACTGAGGAGTCATAGGAAGCTGATCCAAGGAAATGAAATTCCTGAGCTGTTTCTGGAGCTCACACTGAATGCCCAGGATCATCTAGGAAAGAAGGCACAGGGCAAAGGCAGCACAGGGTTAGACAACGGCTGTAAGCCTGGTGATTACTGGAAAGGAAAGGCAGGCAAGGGTGATTCCTTTTCTAATGTGGTCACTTAGTCATTATTTAAAAACAAAACAAAACAAAACCAAACCCTGGAATATCTACATCAAAGACCGGGAAAACAGATGGCTAACAGGTACTGATTCTCTTACATCTTGTTTTAGTTGAGTGTAAGAAAATAATGCATTTGGTATCCCACAATTTCACAGCTACAAGGAACCTTGTGGGTTTTTTTTCTTTTTCTTTTCAGTACTTACTTGTGGTAGCCAGTTTCTGAAAAACAAAAAATTCCCATTCCACATGAATATATTTAATGTTGATCAAATCCACTCCTTAGTCTTCACATCTAACTTCTTCCAGGTACTTCCCTCTGTATCATGCTCCCAACTTGTATCCTCTATTTGTATATTGTACTGAGTCCGATTAATCCCAATGGTGTTACCCACATTCATGAAGGTATAGGGCCATCCACTGTAGCATGGACAACTCACCACAGGCGCCATCCCTGAGGAAAACTCCCCCCTCCCTATAGCTTCTCAACTAGGATTGGGGCCTTGTGAGCCCCACCTCAATGCTGGAACATTGAATAGATTGAGCTTGCATAGATCTGGTGTAGACAACCAGGGTCATTGAGAGTTTGTGATTGTGACTGCCTGTCATGTCTAGAATACACAGTTTTTTGCAGTAGTCCCTCTAAACTCTGCTTCTTATGATCTTTGTGCCCCTTCTTCTGTGATGTTCCTTGACCTTTGGATGGAGGGGCATAGAAGGGACTTTATATAGGCCCACCTCTTCAAAACTTAGATCTTATATTCTGCAACGTAACGGACACTAACTAGATGTTATTACTGCATATAGAGTCATACAGTATGCATTTTGGGATTGGAAAAAATTACAAAGCATAGTTCCTGATTCCAGTCACTTATGGTCTTATAAATAACTGGGAAAAAAACCCTTGAAAAATATGAAAGACACCTGCTGATCTTTTTACATATACTTAACATATTTTTCTTACTTGGATAGCTTTCAAAAAGAGAAAAGACTCATAACCCTCCTAGTAGCCAATATTTTTGAATACGTTAACAGTTGTTTGTGTATTTATTGATTGATGGTTTTTAAAAGTGACTTTTAGTTATAAAAACTGTGTATATATCTTAAATTCTTATAAAAGAGACATCTCTATAATATCTAACTACTTAGAATTTTCTTTCCTTTATAATTTTGACCAAAATGTCAAGTTTCTCTACCCAAATTTCAGTTTTATTTTCTTACTTCCTTTTCCTTGTTTCAGTGTTCATTGTTCTCCAAGACTTTATCACTATAAAATGAAGTATCTTTGTTTATTATACCTGTATATGTCTTCTTTATCAAAACCAGTTTTATTATGTTATTTTGTGTTCTTTAGGCATAATTCTTAATTTGATTGGCAGTTTGAAATCTTAGTACAGTTTTTCTCCATATAGAATCCATTGCTGCTGTTGCTAGCTGATTTTAGAATGTGAGACATTCAATTTCCCCTCAAAAAATCATTTTTTACATTAGATGATATTTTGTTTGTTTGATTGTTTTTTGCTAAAATTTGTACTAACCTTTCCAGGATCCCACTCTTGGGTTTTTGTCTGAAGCTGAAGAAGCTCATAAGTTAACTCCATGTTTTCTAGTTCTGGTTTTGGAAATCCAGGTAGTACATTATGTAACTGGAAACCAAAGAGCTCCAGCCAACTGCCAATGTCTGTGAGACACAAAATTTAAAAGAAAAAAAAAAAACAATGACTTTCAAAAGGCATGTCTCAATTTGAAAGATATGCTTCTGCTGTCAATGTTTAGACCACAGAAAGGGAAAGTCAGCATTTTCCCCCTTATTTGATTCACTCTAAAACAATACTCAATTCCCCTATGTAGGGAAATCTATTGACCTGTGGGCAGTCCCAGGAATAGGTTCAGTTCACTGTAGTGAAACTCATAATATGGCACTGGTTTTAAGACCACCTGGATTGTGACCCTGGACTTATTCCATGCAACATAATCCTGATTTTTTCATGAGAGTACCGTGGTAAGCTTTTAAGGATAGAGCATAGAAATAGCTTAAAGGGAAAGAACCAGGATACAAAAGCATAATACCTGATGAAAAGTTCCATGCTTTTCCTACTCTAGAAAATGGGACATGCAGAGTGAACATCTCTACTTAGGAATTAAGACTATATAATAAGATTGGCTAGCAGTAAGTTAGGTCAAGTTCAGTTTAATTTAATTCAACTTAAATACCTGTGGTATACTTTGCAACATCCTGAATTTTGCCAACTGGGTAGTTATTCTCAAAGGAGTATAGGTTGAATGGTTTAGGAAGAAGGTTCAACTGCTTCCATATGTGATGATTAGGCGTTGTCCATCTGCCAGCAACAACATCATAATCCCTTTGCCCTAGATGCACTAATTTAGTAAGAAAATCATAGAGTCCTCCATGAAAGCCGATGATGACCTCAAAGTCAGGGTATGTATCATGATAGATGTCACCATAAGGTGTATACAAAATCTCTTTAATGACCTGACCCCGACTGCTGAAAACAGCTAGTGGAGTGCCTGTATTATCACAGGCTACATAATATTCTTCACCACTGCTTAGCTCCATGGCAATAAGGTGACCTTGGAGATCATAATAAAGAGATGTAATCTCTGAGCTTGTGTGGTTGTACAGATGAGTAACTCTTATAGGATTGGCAAGGTCTGCATAAAAGAATTGCAGATGCTGTCCTAGGCTGGACTTACTGGCAACGCGTCGCCCAAGCCCATCATAGTAATACTGTACTGTCCAGCCAGAAACTTTATTGTAGGCTTTCTGCAGCAGACCATTAGAATTATACTCAAATATATCATTTCCCCTCTGTCTCAGAAAACCATCTTCATCCATTTTATACTGAATTTCCCCTAGTCTAGTGATGCGGTCTCGGAGGTCATATCGGAGAGGAGTAAGACGAGCACTATTCCCATGGCTCAAAAGGTTGATGTTTCCGTTCAGATCATAACTATACCGCCACTGAGTTTTGTCATTCAAAGAAACAGTTTGAAGTTGCCCATCAGCATCATATTCATAGAAGTATCTTGTGATATTGGCATCTACTCCTACTCTTATATCACATATGACCATCCGGCCCATATTATCATACTGAATAGTCATCCAGTAGGCAATTGCCTTTAGGATCTCATATTGGACTTCAATGACTTGTCCATTGGCATTGAAGATCTTGGTATGCTTCATCACTGTTGTAGTTATAACCTGATTTAAATCATAATTAATTACACTGAATTTTCCAAACTGTTCTGTTCTACCAGAAACATCAACATATCGGTACAGATCTATGGGCAAAGGGGTCTCATTGATCACAGCTTGCATGCTGGTGACACGAAAGTTGTTGTAACTGTAGTCAAACCGTGCATTCACAAGACCTTCTTCACTGAATCGGAAAATCTGACGTCCAATGAGAGGTCCTGTAGGAACCAAAATAAAAATGAGAAAATAGCCATATGATAAACTAGGCATAATCACAGTGTTTTTGATTAATTATTGATACCTTTATATTTAAAATCATAATGTATTATAGATTGTCCTCTGATGTCTGATGCCTGGGCATATCAGTGTGTTTGTGTGTGTGTGTGTGTGTGTGTGTGTGTGTGTGTGTAGAATTTGTCACTAGACATGAAAAATACTGCTTAGCACAGTTACAGATCAATTTAATTATAGACACTATCAAAATAATAAGCTATCTAGCAGCCTAGAGGGAAGAAACTGCTATTGTGTTCATGCATTTTGCTGTCATCACTAGCAAAATGCATTCATTTTAGTTAACCTTTGCTACAAAGTCAGATGGTTAAAGTTTCACAATGTCCAACATTCAAGTAACAGGCTTTGGGCATGTTATGAATACAAAGGTTGAAATAAATCCCAGAGCTCTGACTTTTATCATTAACTGAAGCTTATAGGGGTTACCCAGGGCTTGAGATGCTTTCTGAGCTTCATGCCTTATACACAGATCTCTGGAAGAATACAAGGGTGGATATGAACAAATACAGGGTTAAGATAGGTACTGAAGTTGCAATTGTTTTGAAAGCTGAGAGAGATAGAAATATATGGTGTGCTATTAAGGAATCAGCTTTCAGGTAGATTACAGTATGTTTCAAATTTAGAATGGAAGATAGTATGAGAAGGAAAACAGAAATTTGTTCAGTCAAACATGAGTTAGCATGAGAGGTTAGTACTTCTTTTTATGAATTTGATCATAAAAATATGAAAGAATGTGGATACTGAGGTGTACTACTACCCTGTTTCATAACAAACCTGTTTGCCTGTATCTGATTGTGCAGATGAATCCGTCATGCATCAGGTGTATTGTCTTAATCACTCCAGAAGACTCTTCATAAGTTAATGTGACCTGGGTGGTGTCATACAGAATCTCAGACAGTCTTGCTTGCTTTGTGTACTTGTATAAAACTCTGCGCCCAGTCCCTAGATGCAGAGTCTGTAACAGTCGGCCATCTCGACTGTAGTCTTGGATAAAAGAGGTGCTACTGTCTGGTGGAGTATAGATATTACGGTAGTAGCCCACTGAAAGCATGGTTTGTAAGCTGTGGCGCACCATGCTAGGCATGGTGACTGACAGCAGACAATCTGATTGGTCATACTCAAAGATGTAACGCCGCTGGCTGTGTAAGAGAAGCATCACAGACTGAAACGAGACAAGAACAAAATACTGTAATTTGTACCACGAATGTTTAAGAGATTAAAAGAAATACATGTTCATCCATTTAACACAAATTTTCCTAGCAATTATTATGTGCCAGGGACTGTGGCAGATCCCGGTGGATACAGTAGTATATGATAATGTTATCTACCATCATGGAATTTGAAGTTTAATGGAAAAGAAAGACAAGTAACCAAGTAATTATAATACAATGTGAAATGAGTTAAGGCAGGGGATGTATAAATGACTTCAGAAAAGTAGAGGAAGAATGGTTATCCAAGACTTAGGAAGGAAGACTTGAGTTGAAACCTAAATAATCATGGGCAGGCAAAGACAAGGAGATGTACTTCTGGTAAAGGCTGTAGCACTAGGAGGGGCTGAGAATTAAGGAAGTCTATGAAAATAGTTCTTTCCCATAGATTGAGAGGTGTGGGGCAGCGGTCTGGCAAGCAGTCTGACACACCAGTTGAGCACAGGCAAACTCTGGGAGACCCCACAAAGTAATATGCAAGGGACCAGAAACGTTATGCCAAGGCTCCTGGAAGCTTTTTGGCTACAGTCATGGTCACATATCATGCCTCCTGTAGAGGCATGGCCACGCCCCAGGTAGAGGCGTGGCCACACAGCCCCAAGCCATCCCCATGTTAGTGAGACACCTAGAGGCTTATCCACGCCCCTTCCCAGTTACTATATCTGCCCTGCCTCTCTGGGAGAGGTGGGAGGTACAGTTCCATCCATGCCACTTTCCACATAATGACAATAAACGTCTTAGAATTGTGGACTGTTTCTTCATCTGGATCTGCTGTGGGAAGCAAGGAATCCGGACCTCGATTACTGAGTCGAAGCTAATCTCTTGCTGTGGGAATTCCAGCGCTCCTAGACGGTACTCATTCATCCAAGCCTAAGCAGTTAGCCCGGCGCCCAAAGCAGCAGAGACCCAGTCCTGGCAGGAACCCCAGATGCGCTCAGGCTAACCAGTCTGCGGCACCCTGTGGTGATTGCCGTGCCCTAGGCTAGAGAACCCATGGAGACCGCTGTCATGTTCCCCGGGAATGGATCCCACCCCCACCCACGGGAAGGGCCTGCAGAGGCTTCCCATAGCCCCCTAACCTGCCCGACAGACTGTGTGGGAAGATGTACAGCCACTTCCCTCATGTCCTGTCCCACCCAGAGCTGCAGTGCCCTGAGACGGGCACATGGGGCTTCGTTCCACAGCACCAGGCATGTTCCCAACTGAGAGGAATTTTATATGGCCGGAATATGTGTGGTTTTGAGGTAGTGATAGTGAATGGTAAGAATGTAGTTGAATCTAGAACTTGCATGAATTTTTAATGCTTGAGACTTAAGCCCATTTGCAATAGGGGACCCACTATTAAGTTTTAAGCAAGTCATAAGATAGGCACTTCAGGCGAAAGAAATAGTCAGGTGTGAGTTCCAGGACAGCCAGGGCTACACAAAGAAACCTTGTCTCAAAAAACAAAAAACAAAAACAAACAAACAAACAAAAAAAAACAACCAACCAACCAAAAAAAGGTCTGTGCTGCTTTCATATGGATATAGATTGGAGGGAGGTAAAGTGGAGACAGGGCATATCAAGTATGAACTTTGATCCACTGAAATGCATTGATTTTATATAGTTGTTGTCTTTCTGAAAAGGTGCATGTTGAATATTATTGTACACGCTTTGCAATATATACTTAATTTTTTCATTTTTCAATCTGATTCATGTTGTAATACTAAGAGAGAGGCATTAAAAATGAAGAATTCTTTGGTTATATCCTGCCTAACATACAATAAATTTGTATTTTAGGATCAGTTATTTGTCAAAGTATAATACTTTGTATGTAGCTGATGTTTAATAAATATTGGTTGATATAATTTTAAATAGAAACATGAGTCAGGCTTGCTGGTACAGGCCTATAATCCAGGCTACTCAGGAGGTTAACGGCAAAAGGGTCACAAGGTCAAGGCTTTGCCTGGGATACAAAGTGAATTTAAGGCTAGCCTCAGCTATTTTGAAAGACCCTGTCTCCAAATAATTTTTTAAGGGACTGAGAATATAGATCTGATAGAGTACATACCTAGCATGTATGAGACTGTAAATTCAATCCCCAGTACCACAAGAAAAGAAAGTCAGTATCAATTTATGTACACAAAAAGTACTGTTTTATGGAACACTCTAATTCACTGGCAACTAAAACTTATTTTAAAAAAGATTTTGTTTTAAAAAAGAATATGTATGTATGTGGGCATATGCATCTGCTTCTGTACATGCACTCGTAGAGGCCAGAGAAGGCATCAGGGTATCCTATTCTAAGTCTCTGTCCTATTCTCCTGAGAAATTATCTTTAATGAATCTGGAGCCATCCTGGTGGTCAGTCAGCAAGTCCTCCTGTCTCTGTCCCCTACAACATCGGAGCTATAGGCAAATGTGAAACTATGCATGCCTAGCTTTTTTGATGTGGGTGTTGGGGATTTGAACTCAAGTCCTCATTGTTGTGTAGCGAGCACTCATATACACTATGCTACATCCGCACTGCTTTTGTCTCTAAATAAAAATGAAAAATTCACCCAGGTACTGTAATAAAGTGCTTTAAGAGAGTTTCACCCTTTTGAGAATTACAAAACAACACCAAAAAAATAAGTTCAACTTCTGAACTCTGTTGTGAAAACAATAGGCATCTCTTCAGTTTCTACATGCAAATCACACAAATAATAGTGAATGCTAATTGCTTAAACACCTGCAATGTGAATTTTCAGAAAACGACAGAAGTATGATGTAATATTGTATGGATGTTACGCAATGGCACATCCCTCCTATACTTGGGACAATTCTTGATTTTTCAGTTGCGTGTCAATACCATGGATCAATGTTATTTGCTCATTTAGTTATTATTTCTTTCCTGCCACCATCATGCTGGGGATGCAGAAATCTGGTCATCCTGCTACCCATGGAACACCTGCAGCCTGCCACATCTTGTAGTTCTACCATTGTGATGTACAAAACCCTTCTGAACAAAAGGCACACTCTTTGGAAGCCCTAGGGACAGGAAGAGAGGCCCTCTCTCGTCAATGCAAAGCTCCCCAGAACCAGAGGAATTGTTCCTGTGAATGGGACAGCAGGTGGGAGAACACTGAAGTAGGTGGGGTAGATGCAGTAATTGGTGAAAATACCTTTGTACTATTTCTACCCCGAAAGTCTGATTTTCCAGCTCCTTTCCACTCTCTCTTGTCAGTTTGCCAAGAACAAATGACATCTGTCACTTGTGGTGTGGGCCAGGGACAATCACCATATGGCTGCCACACATTATCCAGTACCATTCTGCCTATTCCAGTCACTGTACTAGCTTTGCCAAAAATTTATACTGCGTCGCTATTGTGTTCTTTCCTCTGTTCGCCTCCTCTAGTCTGTAGCAAACCAGTGCCTGATCCCCATTTCTCTGTGGTGTTGACTCTGAGTTGCCTTCAAAGCCACTCACCCCCCAGCTTGCTTTAAACCTTCCTGCTAGTGGAAAAAAAACGTGGAAGAGATGATTAGAAATCTCCCACATGTTATTGTTTTGTTGTCACGATACCATTTAGCCCCATTCGACTGCTTTTTTCACTTTGGATTGGTATTATTAACAGTTTGTTCCAAAACAATGCTTACAGCGTCTATCCCGTGTCCACTGTGCTACTGCAGGATAAAAAGCTATTCCTTATTAGTGCGAATAATATAGTGGGAGGCTTGTGTGTTTTAAATAGATTATTATACTGTAAAAGAAATCTCTGTGAAAGGAAATAAAAGAGAACAATCATGGCTGTATACTTATTCGAACAAGACTAGAAATGAAAGTAGAAATTTAAAAAAGGTATAACATTCAAATGACCACCAGATGGCAGTGTGGGGCTACCTGGGAACTGAAGTCAAAGATTGCATTCGGTCTCTGCAGTAAGCCTTGAAAACAAGCCCAAATAGGCAATTTTGTGTAAATGCGTAAAACTAAACCTTCTTATTAAATGATTATAAAATATATTTAAGGGCACTTTAAAAATGGAGCTTGTAAGAGTGATTTTAGGAAACTGAAAGATTTACATCAGATATAATACAAACTTCGTTGCACCGGTCTTCAAAATATAATTAACTTAGAGAAGTGTCATAAATCTAGGCAGAAAATTAATGACTACAGAGAGAAAAACTAAGAAGTAATAATTGATTTTCTTAATAGAGAAGAGACTATTTAAGAAACCACAGCCATTAGCTAAATGCTTATTTTTTTTTCCTAATGAGTACAAACCATTGTTCACAAAATGATACGCGTAACTTTTACCTACTCTGGAGAAAGTCAAACTATTTTCTTTTCTTTTCTTTTTTTTATGAAATTTTTGAATGCTAAGGTTAAAAAAGTGTGATGCTGATTTTAACATATCATGGCGTCAGCGCAGCAAGGAGCTTTGCAGATGTGATGCCAGAGTATTTGGGGGGTAAAGAAAACTACATTTTAAAGTTTGAACATTCTTTATACTATGAGAAGTAATATGTGCACCCCCGCTCATCCCCTGTACCATTGAAGAAGTTCTATGTTAAAAGACAGGATTAGAAAGAATGGAAGGAGTCACAGAACAGCAAGTCCCTGAAAAAAGCACGTAAAAATACAATCTTCTTTCTCCAGTTGTCTTCGGATCCAAATTTCAAAGATGTTTTTATTTTCTTCCTTTTCTCCTTTCTGTTTGCTCCTATCTTGATTTACCCTTAAGCCAAAGTAAGTGCCAGCTATTTTCAATTATCTATTTTTTTTATGATTTATATTAAATTATTTCATTTAGGACCTGCATTTGTTCAGCAGATTAGTTATTTCTCACTGGTGATAATAATATTACTAGAATCAATCTCAGAATGAATTAGGAAATTATGGCAAGAATATGGGTGATGTGATTAGAAATCTCATGAATGCAACAGTTCTAGAAGTAAAAAGCATTCCATAATTATGTATTTTGTAGGATTGGACTTTTGTGCTTATGCTTCTAGTTAAACAATAAATTACACAGGAAGGAAAGGCACAATAATCAAAAGACCAAATGATTTGGCTTGTTTCACTGGTCTGTAAACAACTGGAGTCGTTGAAAATTCTCTTAACATATTATTCTAGGTCAATAGGTCTTCTGTCTTTTTTTGTTCCCTTTTTGTTTATTTTTGAGAAAGGGTCACAGGATTTGTGATTCTCTTGCCTTGACCTTGTTAGGGCTGGGGATACAGGTATGTGCTACTTTGTTGGGCTGTTTTGTTGTTGTTTGTTTTAAGGAACTGGTGTCCACTAAATATTTTATTGTATAAAAAAGAGCTGATACGAAGTTTCTTTTGTGCGATTCCTGAAGCAAACGTGATGAAATAACCAGTTACTTTGCAAAAGAGAGATCATATCTCCTCACTGGTGTCAGAGAAAACTGCATGCGGGGTTGAGTTTTAAGTTTTCAATAGATATTTTGTTGTTATATAGATGGCATAAAAGGGAGAGTCTTGGGAGGCCGAGATATTACTGTCTGCAGGCAATTAGCTTAGATGGTCACACTCTGGTGCTCTGGAGGATATAACCCTCTACATGCCCCTAAGGACGGATGGCTACTTCCCAACTCACATGGAGGAGCTGGGGAAGGAAAACTGTTAGGTTAGTGGCATGATTTTTAAAAAATATACTTACATACATTTTAAAAATGTGCATATAGACCGAAGTTATTAGTAAATTCCTTATGAAACATTTTGACTATGTATAGATGCTACCAAATATTTGGATTCAATTAATGTTTCAATGCACTCAATGTAGTCTTTAGCCACAGAATTTTCGCAGCCATTCTTTGTTGAAATTCAAAAGACGAAAGATTTGCTCTGTGAGATGCAGATTTCCCCTGCTCAGAATACAGATTACACATTCTAAAAGCTTTCCCAGAAGGGAAGGACCCTGCGAGGCTATAGCAGAGGACTGCTGCCTCTTGCTTTTGCTCCTGAGCAAACTTTGCTTTATCACTTAGGTATTCTCAAGGAGGGAAGTGCTTCAACAGCTGACTCCGGGAAGTAATAAGCTAGCTGACTGATGGCAAGGAGTCACATCACACCACTTTTTCAAAACCAAACTTTGAGGGTTGTGGGAGAAGCACACAAATTGTCCTCTTTTTGCCACCTGTGCCATAATCTCCCGTGACCCCTCTAAGAGCTACTGAGAGAAAGAAAGAAAGTATCTTCTACTTTTCCTAGGAATGAATTCAGGAACAACAAATTTGATTGAAATGACTTAATTTGGAAGAAAAAATTTACTGTCTTAGGAGGGGATTAGACTTGGCAATGGCGGATCAACTTTAATTGTTCTTCTTGTCTACTGGTAATGATATGAGTGGAAACCTTTCTGCTATGTAGGGGCTAATGTTTCACCAGTGGTTCATGTGTGGGATTATAACCCTTTATTCCAGACAGAGAGTATCAGCTCTATTATGGATGCTGCTGGAGACAGTACACACAAAAGACTATCAATTAGTACCATTCCCCCAGGGTAATTACTCTTCAAATATATTATTATTATTATTATTATTATTATTATTATTATTATTATTATTTGTTTTTTCGAGACAGGGTTTCTCTGTGTAGCCCTGACTGTCCTGGAATCACTCTGTAGACTAGGCTGGCCTCAAACTCAGAAATCCACCTGCCTCTGCCTCCCGAGTGCTGGGATTAAAGGCATGTGCCACCACTATCTGGCCAAATTACTTTTGAGAATTAGTCTCAAATGTGTACAACAAAAATTTCACTGGCTATGGTAAAGGAAAAGAATCCTTATTTGTTGGGCAAGAGGCCTTTTACTGGAGCTGAGATACATTAACACAGAGGAGTGTTGGAATGTAATAGCTATTTTCTCTCAGTATGAGCTTTCATAATAATACAGAGACTTTTTCAAGGGGATGAACAAATATGCTCAAATGAGCAGAAAGCTTAGCCATTATCCAGACTTCAGTTTTAAAAAAAAATGCTTGGCAGAGGATAGGGATGGGGATGTTTTCAGCTGAAAAACAGCCCATTTGTACAAGTTCACGATGGAGTTTTGTTATTTATGCAATGAGTACATAGATTTCTCTGGTATAGATCCTCATAAAGTTGGGTACTTAGGGTCACCTTTAATATTCTTATTCATTAAACACGGAGGGACCCATGGTGCTGGCCACATATGTGGCAGAGGAGGGTCTTGTTATCCGTCAAGGGGAGGAGAGGCCCTTGGGCCTGAGGGTGTTAGATCCCCCAGTATAGGAGAATGTCAAGGAGGGAAGACGAGAGTGGGTGGGTGGGTGGGGGAATACCCCCATAGAGGCAGGGAAGCGGGGAGGGAATGAGGAGGTTCCAAAGGGGAGACCTGGAAAGGGGGAAACATTTGAAAGGTAAATAAAGTATCAAAAATTATTCTTATTCATTTTCTCTTCCATGTACTTACCTTTTCCAAGTAGGTATAGCTCCAAATTTTCCCATCAGCCCAAGTTCTTGAGATTATTTTTCCACTCTGATCATACTCCATCTTTTCATTCCAGGTTCCTCTTTGAATAAATGTGACCAATCCAGAAGGTGAATATGTGATGTTTACTTCGTTATATCTGCTCACAGGAGACCACAGAATGGGTCGCCCAGTCTGGTCATAAAGAATTCGAAGGGTGAATTTTCGGTGGTCATCATAGATCTTCCCCGTGCGGGTCATATGATCAAAATCAATGGAAAGTAGGTTTCTGTTATGGGCCTACAAAAAAGAAAGATGGAATATATTTTATGCATTATTTTGGTTCTTCATCTAGTGCATTCTCAATCCTGAAGCGTTTCTGGATGCCCCAAGAATGGAGACTCTCTCAGCACTGATCCTTCATTGTTTCATATTCTACATTTAACAGTTATTTTTATTTCCTTACCATAGTGTATAGTCATGGAGGGACAAGGCCATCTTTTACTTTCTGGCAAAGTGCCCGGTATAATCTTGACCTTCATTGTATTGCTGATGATTGTCTTTCTCCAACTAAAGACTCACGTGAGCCACCACAATTTTCAAGAATCACACGATCTTATTTTATGTGAGTTAGATATGAGTAAGAGTGGGGAGTCCTGGCTCGTTTCACCCTTTGTAACTAATCAAGTGGTAAATAAAGAAAAAAAAGAAAAAGAACACAATGAGCTCCAACTGCTTTGAATTTTTCATGTTCATCTGGGCCCAATGATCTTTATAGCACAGTGGAACTCAGTGTATCTAGTGAGGGGACCCATACAATCACATGTCCAGGTGAGGCTGGCAGGTAACCATAGGGGCATTGATAGTAAGTGTGGCACCATTTACCGATTAAAGAAAGTTAAGTTTGGATTCATGTTAAAAATAAACAAACTAAAAAGAACTACACTTTGGCATAGTCCTGGTCATAGGCACCTTGGAACCTTACAGTTGACTCAAAGTGAGCTCTAGTCAAGGGACTTAACTAGGACTTTATCAATGACAACACTCAGCAGTGCCTGACTTTGATGAAATCCAGCTAAGTCCACCTGAGAGATCCAGATAGCAAGATAGCCACTAAATGAATTAAAACTAAGCAAAAAGATTTGGTGGCTTTTCAAAGCAATAGGACAAGTGACCAGGTTTTCCAGTTTTCATCTAGGAATAGCAGTATTTGGCAGACACACCATCACTTCTGCTATGACTTGCTGATTATAGCACAATCATTCAGAAAACACAGAACTGAAACTGTGTATATGTGTTTTCCAGGAAAAGATAGCTCTTTTTTTAAACTCGTGGTTTTCTTCAGTCCCTGAAGAAAAGGGGAAATCTGAAATAAGGGTGGATAGAACTCTGGGAATAACTTTTGAAATGGGCTTAATTTTAGTTAGTTTGGTGTGATTGTGAGTTTTAGTAGGTCTTCTGCCTTCTATAAATATAACTTTATTTTGAACTAATTGACATATGAAGTTGAAAAATGGCAGAGTCATAATATACTCCTCACCCAGCTTTCAGAGGAGATGCTCTGATTTGGGTGGAGAAGGTTCAAGTGTATCTGGTAGAACTGAAGGCAAGAATAAAAAAAGGAAAGAGGTTGAGAAGTACAAGTAAGAGTGAATGGGACTCAGGAGACTCAGTTACTGGTCTACGTACCAGTCAGTTTTTTTCCTACTTGGTGCTTAATTTTACTATCTATGAAATGGGAGTGGTATTTACACAACATTTTTCATTAAGAGATGTATAAAGAGATACCACTTTATACATCAGAGCCTTGCTAAAATGTAAACTTAGGAAATGGTAAAGGAGCAGTAACCACTATTTTAAAAATATACAATATAATGATCACTTCTCTCATTTTGTTTAGGCCTGTGAATAGGCCCATGTGCCAAATGCCAAGGTAATGTCAGCTTGGTGTAAAACATTTATATGGGCAAGAATCATCAGCGTGCTACCATATAGTCAAATGACTGGTTAATGAACAAAAAACAAAAGAACAGAAATTTTACATTAGTGTTTGATGCTATTAAATATAGTCAGACTAAACTTGATCCATTAGTTCATTCAACCAAACTTTGTTAACTTAAAAAGAATATGTTTTTGATTTATTTACTTTATGTGTATGAATGTGAACTACCTGAGTGCCTGGGAGTGATGGATGATTGTGAGCTGCCATATGAGCGCTGTGAATTGATCTCAGGTCCTCAGCAAGCAGACCAAATGTTCTTAGCCATCTCTCCAGCCCTACTTTGGTGGTCAAGAATCCCTTAGCCTGAAAATTATAAACTATGCTCCCACATCAAATTTCAGAAATACAGACATGGACACTGGGATATAATCCCAGTTGGCCATCACACTCTCTAGAAACCCAGCCATGAAATGTCTATGGGTAGTCAGGAATCAAAGTTTCAATTTCAGATAGACTTTTTATCTTAGTGGCATTAAGGACTACAAAGTCCCCACTCCTATATCAGAATCTTGTTTTTCCTTTCTCAGTAACTTGATATACATTGGTTCTCAAAATTTATTAGCTTTATCTGTATTCTGTTAGTATCAAAGGAGATTTTTTTCAAAGCTTCCCTACATTGGAAAATATAGAAATGTATAGAGGAAATCATGATCTGAAGTTCCTCCATCCAAGGAGAATTTCTATTCATTTTTACTGTATTTCCTCTTATTTATCTTACTCTGAGGGGTATATTTTTCATACATTTAAATATATACAACTAGGATGGTACTTAGCATGTGTCCTCTTTTTTCAGACAATGTTTTATAGCCACCATTTTTACATTAATATGTATTCTTGATATATGGCTTTCAATGGTTGCAAAATATTTTACTACGTAAAATAAATATCTGTGTGTTCATTCTCCATAGTTGGAAATTAGAGTTCTTAGTTTCATTTCCTTTGATTTTCCTTCCTTATGATTTATTGAACATTTTTCTCAATAAATATTTCTATAACATAGATCTTAATAAAATTATTGTATTAAATGACAAGCATGTATTAAAAGACTCACGATGTGATTTGAGAGATTGCTGGATTGCACCCAAGGTTGCCCAAGATTCATATTCTACTTGATTAGTAGTGGAAGACCTATCTCATTTTATCCTCTGCGATACTGTTGGCAAAGTTTTCTGGATGTGAAAGTGAGAAAATGGTACTTTACTATGAAATTTGCATCTATTTGATTGGTAATGAGAATGAGGTTGAATTTTTAAAAATTATTGACCACATGCATCTCTTCCATGAATTGCCCACTTGTGCTATCTGACAGGTTTTCTACAGGAATGTGGTAGCTGGTCTTTTAAAACATGCTTTGGTCTCAGTTTCATCATCACTTAGCCAAGGCCTTAATTCCAAACTTCTGCAAAAAAGGACCAAAATGTTCCATGTCATGAATTCTAGCCAGAAGACCAGTGATTGCTCAAGTTATTCTTTTGTAGAACTGCTCTTGGTTTCAGAGGGTAGGTTTAATGCAGCTACCACAGGGGCAGATTTGGGACTTCTGAGTTTTTTAAACTGTCTGCAGCAAATGTGTGCAGTGTTGTGTTGCAAAAATATACATTAGTCTGCGATCACCTAAAAGGTGCTAGGAAAGCACATAGTTCTTGTCTTGTGATACTTGGGGCTTGGAAGTTTATAGGAAACCAGATGTTCTTTCTTCACCTACCTTTCCTGCGGTTTCATAGTCACATATCTCCAACTGTAATACCGTTTATTTATAACAGCTGCAAAATACCTATGCACTCCCAGAGATAGTTGTAACTATTACAATTTATGTTATAATGATAGTTAAAGAACCAAAGTAACAAGAGATTTTTGGTCCAACTAAATTTGTGGTTTTATTTATCTGAGAGATGAGGTTTACTACTCGAGAACATATTTCTTAATAAAGTCATCATGACTATAAGCGAAATCCACCATAAAGTTTTCTCATCAGAGGAGGAGGACACCTAATGTCCTTTCTTTCTGCCTCTTGGGATTTGTACAGCAGTGCATTTCTGTTTCAGAATAAAGCATCCTGATAGTCTAATGCTGCTAGTCAAATGCTCCTGAAACACTTATTTCAAAGTTGGGTTTGGAAGCTAAAATTTAGGAAGGACCAAAAGGGATGAAATAATCAAAGATGCCACAGGTTTCCTCTATTCATTCTCTGTGGAGACCACACACAAGAAAGCTGCAAGGTAATTGCTTTCAGGTGAGCCTTCTTAACCTCTGTCCAGAGTACCTATGTGCTGCCATCCTTTAAGATGGGCATTAGAACTAGGCTGAATGCCACTGACTGCTCAGGTCATGGGTAAGGTTGGAAAAATCCATATTCATACACATGCTTGCTCTTCTTTAAGACAACAGCCTTTGATCCAAGCATGGGCCAACACTCCTTAGTTCTATTGTATTTCTAGACGATCTATACTGATCCCTCTCCTATAAGAGAGAGAGTGAGAAGAATCCCAAGTTATAAAGGGGACCTTTTGGACAGTTGAACGATGAATGAGACCTTTGAATTTGGCAGCTGTTAAACAGCATTTTGTAGTAAGAAAGATGGGCATACTTAGTTTTTCAATAGAGGAAGATGTGTGTTGCTGCAAGGGTCCTCTGGTTTCCATTAGGGCTTTTTTGTTTACAGTTAAATCAGAGAGAAAGGAAAGGAGAATGCACTCTGCTGAGCTGTGGATGGCGATTGCCAGCAGAACTGAAAGGTTCGGAGTGTGCAGCTGGCTGGAGGAGGGGCCGCCAGAGGCAGCTGTCCTCTGTGTCTACATCCTGCCTTTTCTCAAGAGTTTCTGCTTTAATTAGCTAAGAGAAAACTTCAACCCTTCATATTTAACTGATTCAGATATTAGGTTAATGCTGTATTAGATTGATCTATGGACAACAGGAGATGTTTAATAGCTGTGTTCTACACAAAAGGAAATTTTCTGTTTTAACTGATGACACGTGCACACAGACACACACGCACACAAGGTCATACACACAGAAACACACACACACACACACACACACACACACACACACACACACACCAGAGCTTCAATCATGGCAGTTGATTTTCTTTCCTCTGTAAGGAGGAGAAGGCTGTCAAGGAGACATCTAGCATTTCAGGTCATAATACAACCTAATTACGTGTTAAATTTTGCTGAAGACAGAAGGTGAATAAGAGACAGGCCAAACAGCATCAAAGTTTGAAAGTTGTACCACACTGCATTTTTATGAAGTCAAGGAATGGGCAGAAAGTTCACAGCCGTTTAAAGTAGCCCAATGCTAGTCCACTCTCACTAGGTTTAAGGTAATTAGTATTGGACTTTTAAAGATCAACATTAATTCAACAGATTTTATGTTTTCCTGATATCTCCAGTTTAACAATTAAAAAGGTACTCAGGGCTGCTTATATCAGAGTTGCTTATAAAGAAATGGCATGTCTTCAGAGTTAGTATTAGCCTGGGATAGCCATTTACAATTCCATTTTCCTATTTTTAAAGTTTTGTTCTCAAGATACTTTCTTTATATTGACATTCCACAAAATCTTAGTGCTAGAAGAGACATTAAGAAATGATCATATTTATTGAGCCAGCCTTCCTGGGTTCACATCCTGAAATCTGTAAAATGGGAATTACTAAAACCCCCATCTGATGAGATGTTATGAATGGCGAATAAATTAACATATGGTGATATACTTAGTAAGGACCCCTTAAATGCTAATGTCATTATGGTTTACAGTAATATTACCACTACTAATAGAGACTTCACAGTGCATATGCCTCCTTTAGAGATGGAACATTGCAAAATCACCGCATGCCAATTCTTTCTAGCTATCACATTCTCCTCACCTGAACTTGATTGTATCCTTTAACCTGAACACCCTTTACTCTAACTTGGTTGGATTTAAGTACTTTCCTGTTGATTACTTTGTCTGCATAGTCTTGTGACACCTATTTTAAAAATCATAGCAATTCATTAATGCTTATGCATAGGTTAAATCACACGTGACATAATACTTTCATCCTAATTATTTTAGCAAGGCTATTCCAAGACCAAGAAGCAGTAGGTATTTTTTTTTTTTTTATGATTTGAAGACTCCAAGAAAACCCCAATTCTAAAACACACCACCATCTATCAGTCTTGGTGCCTGAAATTTTCTGTCTCCAGATTACTTCTTGGAATTGGGGGCAGAAATACGGAAGACTCCAGAGACATGTTTAAAGTGGATTAATATACCTCTAGACAGCCCCTATGTAACTTTTCACAAAAAGGAGGAAGTCAAAATGCAGAGGAACATGAACCTCAACTCTACAGCTGATGGCTCTGTCAGGCCCTTTCTGAAAATAGAGTGAATTCTACTACACTTTTGGTTTACTCTCCAATTCTCCACTATTTGTCAGCTTTAGACCCTGTGTTTTAGCAAGATTTTTCATCCCTTTGAGATTTCAATTCACATATAAATTTAAAAATCATGTGCACTTGAAAATCATACTCTGGAGGCTAGGATATAGTCAATTGCCTGCTGTATAAATGTGGGGCAGTGGACTGTGACAGGCAACCTGGCCCCTGGTTGAGCACAGGCTTAACTCTGGGTGACTCAGTGGGACTTGACCTGCAAGGGACCGAAAGCGTTTTGCCAATGCTCCTGGGAGGCCCCTGGCTCCTGTCAAGTAGCTACAATCCCTACAGCCCCCTGTAGAGAGATCTGTCATGTGAGGTCTGTCACACAGGAGCAGCACACCAAGCCCTCTCACATGCAGATAAGGTATCGTTAAACTCTCCTGCCAAGCCAATGGGAAGTATCTGTTGTCAGACACCCTGACCCACCCCAATCCCCTCCTCAGGTAGAGGCACGCCCACACAGCCCCAAGCCATCCCCATGTTAATGAGACACCTGCGAGGCTTAGCCACGCCCCTACCCAGTTACTATTTCTACCTCGCCCCTCCCTGAGAGATTGGGGTACTATCTCATCCCCGCCATTCTACACATGTCAGTAAACACCTTAGAACTATGGACTGTCTCTATTCATCTTCATCTGCTGTGGGTAACAATGGAACCGGCCTTCACCTAATGAGCCACACATTTACCCTCCCATCGAAGCCATCTCAGCGTTTCCAGCAGCAGCAGACTTCCGCCAAAACCAAAGCAGCAAGCCGGCACCCAAGCCGCCCAACCTGGTCCGGGACCCCAGCTGCACTCCTTCTAGCTCTTCTGCTTCATCCAGCGGTGCCTACGGTGCCCAGGGCTAAAGAACCCAGGGAGAAGGATGCCACACATCCCCCGGGAACAGCCCCCTCTCCCACCCACGGGCCCCCACCTGCCTGGCGGACTGTGGGTGGAGGCACGTGGCCACTTCCCGAGTGTCCCACGCCTCACTCAGGAGCCTCGAGCATTCAGGTGGACACTCGGGACTTCACTCCACCCTGCACCATTTGTTCTACCCCTAGTACTATCCCTATGAGTTCTATCCCTAGCACCCATGGAAGAAAAGCCAGGCACAGTAGTGTGCACTTACAATTTTAGGGCTAGGGAAATGGAGACAAGAAGTCCCATTTTGCTGACTATCTAGCAAGCCTAGCCAAACTGGTGAGCTCTGGGTCTCAGTGAGAGACTCCCATCTCAAAAAACCAAGGTAGATGACTTCTGAGAATAACACCAGAGAATAACTCTGTTTGTCTACACACACACACACACACACACACACACACACACACATACAACCTATGCCCTTTTTAGTTATCATTAAACAGAGGAAAAATCACGTGTGAGGGTATTAGTATTTGTTCCTTTTTGCTTGTTAATATATAATCATTCTATTTGATCCTTTGAGTTTGGTTTCAAATGCTTTTTAAATTATTTATTTGTCTAAGGAAGACAGAGTAGGCTGTAGCTCCAGGATTTTGCTTCTCAGTCTATGAAATCTTATAAAGGACTCTGGGATCCAATACTAGGCTACGTTTCATTATGACATGGTTATCCACAGACACAGCAAGGGGAAATAAGGTCATAGCTATTAAAGCAGTTTGCTTTGGTGAGTGTCCAATTCTTTGACAACTCCCTCTATTGTTATCTGTATGCTAATTCCTCTATTGTCCAGGGAAATATATTTATGGGGACCGACTGATACAGCAGACGAGAAGCTACATTGATTGGATGCAGAAGTATTTTACTTATGATTCAGACACAACTCAAGTTAAGGCGAAATAGATTTTTTTTTTAAAAAAAAGTAAATGAAATTTCAGGATATTAATGTGATTTATCTGCCTGTGAAGGATGGCAGATCTAACAAATTCCTGGCCTGGGTAGGCTGCACATGATATTGTGTTTCCCCAAAATTTGCTTCCCTCACCTTGACTTTGTGTGATCACTGGAGGAAACTAATTCTTTTTTTCATTTTTTGTTTTGGAAAAAAGAGATACATTTCTCCTGATTTTCCCTCTAGGAAGTCTGAGGCAATGATATGTAGATTTTGGAACATGGCCCTTTAAATTAGGCTGTCCCTTTGTGCCTGGACAATTTGTGTTTTTATGACCTGCTGCCCAAGCACATTTACAAATCACAAGAGTAGCTTTTAAGAGGTCTCCCAGTGCTCACAAGGCAGCAAGAGTTTCTGTATCCTTTGCTATCTTGTATCACGACCATGTGAACCCCTGTTCTTGTTCTGGAGCAGTAGCTTTGGCAGAAGAAACAAATGATTCAGTCATGGCACCTTGGAACTGGAGAGCATCAGGGACCCCTGGTTTTTTACAGGTATACTTACAGATGGGTCACTGTATATTTAGCCAGACAATGAGAACACTATCATCAGCTGTTTGCTTGAAAACCTGCCAGAAGTGAAGGGTTCTCATCTCGGAACTAAGAAAATCAATGGGCAAAGAATAATCGCTTGGTCCAACTTACTGTACACCTGTCTTTTGGGAATCCCTTCATCCCACTAGGTATTGCATTCCATGCCTGGCACGGGGAAACCAAGGCAGCAAGGTACCAAATCCCGTGAATGGGGAGGGCAGGTAGGGATTAACCAGTTAAACAGCCTCTCTTCTCCTTTTATCTCCTCCTTCCTGCTTTCTTTGCCTGGAGGCCAGCCAGTTGTCCTGAACCACCCACACTTGCCAGTACATTAGAGTCGATTATTTGTCTCTTTTTGTCAGCATTGAAATGAGGACTCAGGCTCTGCCAAGGTGCCTGTACTGAGTGGGGCAATGATTTATAGATTAATTATTTTAAGGAACAAGGCAGCATATCGTGCTGCAGTGGAAACAGTGCCATACCAGGGGAATACCTGCATCTCAGCTCTGGCGCTGAGCTGTAATAGCTGTTTGACTTTGGGCAAATCAGTTGACCTCTCTGAACCTCGGTGTCTTTCTCTGTAAATTGGGAATAACAACAATTGATGGCTGTGGTGATCAAATAAAATTCTGGTGGTGAAAGCATTTGGTTAACCTTGAGGCACTAAATCTATGTAAAGGACTGTTATTAGATTTCTAGGGACCTGCACAGTCACAGCACCTAGCCAATAAGGGGCCCAATCCTTCATTTCCAAGACCTTAGGGAGTACATTTGAAGTTACAAAGAGGAAAAAGGCCTGGAGTTTGTTGCAATGTGGGTCAAGTTATAATTAGCACTTACTAAACCTGTTCGTTTTCAGTACTGAACTGTTTCTCTGTGTTTTATGGCTACTAGCTTTTCAAAAGTAAGAAAACTTTGGGTTATAAGGTACAAATTATGGTTGACAGTTTCTATTATCTGAATCTGGAGGGTAGAATACAGAGTGAGCCATCCTAGAATATTCTTGGGTCATATAGTAGTAGAGAATGGGTTACCCCGAAGAATGAAAAATCCCCAAGGTTACACTCTATCTGATTAGGTTCAAAATATTTTAATAAGTCCATAAGCTGGGGGAGGAACTAAAAGATCATTTTTTCTCTGTGATCAGCCATTAGGATGATAAGCCATTTGTAGAAATCTCTCTCTCTCTCTCTCTCTCTCTCTCTCTCTCTCTCTCTCTCTCTCATGTATATGAGTATGCTCTCTTCAGACAAACCAGAAGAGTGCATTGGATCCCATTACAGATGGCTATGAGCCACCATGTGGTTGCTGGGATTTGAACTCAGGACCTCTGGAAGAGCAGTCAGTGCTCTCAACCACTGAGCCATCTCTCCAGCCCCAAATTCTTTCTTTTTCATAGCACTACATTTTCATTTCACAGAAATGCCTTTAATCTTAGTACTCAGGTTATGGCAGGAAAACCATCAGCTTGAGCACTGCTTGGGATACAGAAAGGGACATGGCCTCAAAAAACAAACACAAACACAAACCACTGCAACAAAATGGCATTTTAAAGCAAGTTATAAAACTGGGTATCAGGGTCAGATCATTTGACTTTCCCATTCAAATTTCTATGCAGCAACTGCATTTCTTGAATAACTCAGACATAGATGCTGACTTTCATACACATCTAGAGCTTTGAGTGTTTGACTGGATTCACTTCTTAATTCAGGGGCCTATTTGGCAAATGTTCTATTACAGACCAATCAATAGAACTGAAACATACAAATTGACTTGTTCAACTAGACAACTACAGTAGCTGTTATTAAAAAAAAAAACAACAACAAAAAAACAAAACAAAAAACCAATACCCATCTCCTAAAGGCTGTTTTTATGTGCCGTCAATAAAGCTGATTAAAAAGTAAGCACACTTGCAGATTAACTTTTCTGCATCAAGACATGTGACTGGTTGGCTTCACTGCTCCCTCTCTGCAGCCTGATGGTTTGTTGATGGTTGTATTTCTACAGCATTCCATTTACCATAGTTCTTTTACAGTGAGTAAAAAGAATACAAGCATTTTCTGTATCCTGGCTGTGATGCAGATGTTCTGAGGCTCAGCCTCAATAATGAATACTTCCTGCAGACTGGCAGTTGTTTTGGTGCTAGTCAAGTTGCTGATACACTGGTTAATGTTCAAGAAAGGACTGGTAGGGAGGGGGTTAAGGTGTTTGCAAGCTCCCTGCTCTGCAGGGCAGCGCTTCTGACAGAGAGCTCTGCTTAACTGTAGGGGACTGTTTTTGGAAAAGACTAGAGAACGCTGAAAAGCTTTCAGCTCCCTTAGAGGAGCTCGTTGGAGCACTCCATTTCCGTCTCAGTCCGGTTCTTTGCTCCCATGGCTCTACGATGCATATACACAGCAATGGGATCGTTGACCGACTGTGCCTTCCCATGTTGCCTTTGTCTAAATGGTGCTTTATGTCTTACACCCTTTTCTCTCCACCCCAAACTTGGGGAATCTAATAATCATCTCCAAGGCAGGCTGGGATGGGTACTGAAGGGCTCCTTGACTAAACATTTCTCCAGCCCTAGACTTTCTTGGTGCCTGAAATTGCTATGATTAGAGCACGTTAGCTAGCTAATGACAAAGAAAGCTCCCATTAGGATGCACATTTAAGGATACTGAACCATTATCGGCCATTAGCACTCTCCCTTGAATTAGTATATCATATAAGCTAGTCAGTCACCTGGAAAAGCTTTGGAGAAGGGAGGCTTCAGTTTAGGAAGGCTCTTCACTTTGCAAGGGAACCCATGAACTTTTGTCCTTTGCTAAAAAGGGAAGGCCTTACTCACCCTCAGTCTTCTCTCAAAAGCTGAGACGTTGCCTTTGTTTTGCTCCTTTCTCTGTCTCCACTCAATGAGGTTTGCATTGTGCTCTCCAGGCAATGAAATGTTGCATTTGCCCAGAGTGGGGTTGACAGCCCCTGCCAGGATATGGGGCTCTGAGCTGAGGTTGATCTCCATCCCACTGGCAAAGGTGACGCGTAGTGAACCGTCTGGACTCACCCGATAGGTACTTTGAGTATTTTCTGTAGGCAGAGGAGCAAAGGAGAAAGGAGGGAGGAGAAAGAGGAAGAGGAGGAGGAGGAGGAGGGGGGAAGTTGAGCTCCAGAAGACACATTTACAGCTGAGCAGATGAGGCATTGGGGGCCTAACTGCACTCTAGGCTAGACCCCCCAACTCTGACATATACATTCTTTACCCATTTGGGTCTTGTTATTTTCACAGCTTGGGTATATGTTGTGAACAGGATAATATATTGCTGGCTCACACTGCAGGTTAGTGTCTCTCTCTCTCTCTCTCTCTCTCTCTCTCTCTCTCTCTCTCTCTCTCTCTGTTGGTTCTCTTTTAAAAGCATACCCCACAGACTCCTTCCCTGACTTGTTGAATGTGGTATCTTAGGTTGATATGCTGGGAGCTCGAATGAGAATGAGAAGAGTATGAAACTGAACTCAGCATCCTTGCCACTGCAGACAGCATCCTAGCCACTGCTGACGGCATCCTAGCCCCTGGAAAGTTGGTTTTACTCATTTTGGAGTGAGTTGCCCCACAGCCTAGTAACAGAGTGAGTCCTAATGCCTAGACAGCAAAAACGATTTCTTCGTCCACTTCTTCTATAGCTTCTAACACATTCCTTCGAGACTGTATTTTTATTTCAATTCTTTCTCCCCTCCTCTCTTTGTGTTTTTAATTCTCTCATAGCACTTGTATTCTCCCCTGGTGCATTGCCTAATTTGTCCTTTGTATTCATCCATGTCAGATCTGATCTTGGATGCTAAGCTCAGATGGGGCCCAGACTCTATTATTGTCCTCCAACGTAGGAAACTCTAAAAGAGCTTTACAAATGGCTGGGTGTTGGGAAATGACTTGATGGGAGATCAGACCTGGCAGGATTTAACCTCATTACTCCCACAGAGATTGGGGCCCAGATTGGATGTGTGAACTTGTAGGAAGTCTGAATTTGTCTGTGTTACAGCTGGAAGATGGAAGGGAAAACCCAGCTTCCTAATCAGAGGGGAATTGAGTTCCTTAATAGAAAGCCTACATTCGAGCAGAGACCTTACAGCAGGTGGAGTTCTGATGATCATTTACCTTGTTTTAAAATGTAGATAGTATTGGTTGCTGTCAAGTTGGTTGACATGAGAACATTTTCGCGGTTGGAAGTGTCTAGTGCCACTTTCGTCAGCTTCTCCAGGTCACTGTGGAAGCTGCTGACCTCTCCAGTAGGAAAAGTTGCATTGGTCAGATGTCCCTCTGGGTCATACCTGAGGAACATAACAAACGTCAACTCCAAAGTCTCTTGGCAGTGACAACTGGCCTTTGCAAGGCAAAAATCATTTGGAAGCTAATACAGTTTTACTTTGAGTGATAACAAATATTATTAACCTTGTTGAATAAGAAGAAAAAGGTCAGAGGGATGATTAATCAAAAGAAGGTAGTTTTTGAAGCTTCTGAATTCCTGATGACTTCCTTGAGCTGTGCTGTTTTACATAAAAATATCTATCTGGTAATGAATCACCAGGATGGAAACCTGATTTATGAATCACGTCCTGCTGTGTGCAATGTTCCAGGAGGCCTCTGCAATTTGGGTCGATCTCACTACCGGTGATGAATTATGAAAACCAGCAGAGGGTGCTGTTGTCAAAGAAAAAGGAGCCATGACAGGGCCTTCAAAGCCCAAGCAGGCCAATAAACTGACTTTGTATTGTGATGGGGAAATTATCATTTGCTGCTGTTTAAGTTGCCAAATTTGAAATGAATGAATCATTCTTCCAACAAAATGAACAAGCACAGAGGATAATGGAAACATGTTCATTAAAACATTCTGGAGGCCCTTGGTGTTGGTATCACTTAAATTCTTTTTATCTTTCTGGAGTATAGTGTATAAATGTTTTGTAATTTGCCTCTATGAGGAAGACACACAAAAATAATAATTACCTGGGATAATAGGTAATAACCCATATCTGGAACTATAGTCTACTGGGTTTACTTTTTAAAAAAAAATCAAAATTATTGGCAATCTCACTGTCCTCCAAATGGAAACTGCCTCCCTGAAGGCTTTTGATGTGGAGCTGGTCTTTTATTGCCAATGGAACCATGAAAAATAAACAGTTCATTAAAAGTAAAGACACACACTTGGAAACCCATTACTGTTTCCTTTTCAAGTTGCAAATTGCAAAATATTTAAGCACTTTTATTTGCTTTTAAAATGTTAAACAATTATATTCTCTTTTACCCCAAGTGAACGGGACACAGCAAAGCCAGTGCTGAGTCTGGCTCTCTCCCACTCCATTCTGTGAAATGAGAGTAGTTCAGTGCTATTCCATCAGGTTTTAAGGACCTCAGCCCTAAGTAGTTGCTGAAATTTTAAAATCTAGACCAACTTGTGGCTAGGCTGTATTTTAGAAGAGGGAGCTGTACTTGAGACTATCCACAATGCTGTTTCAAGTTCAATTTCCTATGTATATATTGGGTCTACAGACACACATAGATTATCAGTTAAAACAGTCCTGTGTGCGTGCACAGAGAATCAAACTGGTCATTTGACATCACACACACTCCAACTGTCATGTCGCTTAATTAGGTCTTCTTTTTTGTTTTTGCAATGGGCTTCACTCAAAATGCTTGGTGTGCTGTTACTGTGCAGGGAAGGACTCATTGTCAACACTGCTATTTGTGCCTGTGGTTAATGGCAAAATCCTTCCTTTGCCCAGCCTGTTTGCTCACAGCCTGCTCTGGGGCTCTGCACCTGTAAGCAGCAAGCCTCCATTCAGAAAACAGCATAGAAAGACTGTGTATTAGTATCAGTGTTAGGGCTAGGGGTAGGGTATAGGGAGGTGTAGGTATAGGTACCGCCCCAGCCTTTGTCTGCCGGGTGGTCCTCCCAGAGGACGAAAACAATGTCAGCTTTTATAGTCAAAAGCAATCAACCTGCTGTCCCTATAGGAAAAGTTTCCAAATTGCAGAGATAGAGGGCAGCTGCTGCAAGCTTTCCTCAGTGGAGAGTGTGCCAGTCTAGCAGCTTGGGTAATGCAGCACTTCCTTCCTGATCCCCATTCAACCTGGCCAACTCTGTCTCATTGCTTCCCCTTTCCTGGATTCTAAGGGCTTGCCTCAAGTCTTATGCAAAGCTGCTCTTCACTCCTGCAGGACATTGGCCCCAAAATGTTGTAGGTAAAAGTGTCAGCTGACTTTTCATTGGTGTGTGTGTTTGTGGGGGCAACTACTTTTTTCCTCTCCCAGTCGTGCAGATCTGTATTGTATTTTATTTGCTCTATTGGAATTGAATCTGGAACAAGAGCTCTGTGTCTGAGCTCCGCCCCAGCCCTCTCCTTGAGTTTCAACAACATTCCATAGGAAAGAGCTCAGTGGTTGTGAGAGAAAGACAAGTTCAGATGTCATTGAGAGTTATCCACACACATATATGCAAGAGTCCAGAGTTCTGATGAGCCACAGTAAAGGCTTGCAGGCAAATTTGGTTTGCTAACCAATCTAATTAATATCTGTTAACACTAAACCATATACTTTTTGCCTGAGATGAATTTTCCTGCTCCTTCTCAACATCACAAGCTCAGTCCTGCATACCCTGTTCCTGCACTGCTTACCAAGTCTACAGAAGTGCACTGGGAAAGGAAAGCTAGTTCTGGATAAGACTAGAGTTACTCAGATTTAGGTAGGAGGCTGCTGCTTGGTCCTTTTCTCATGAGGGAGGCAAGGGTTTAGAGAATAAAGTAACCTTTCTCACAGGCTTGTCTAGTCTCTGAGTGGTTAGAAAGTCATCTTGCCTTGTTTCCTCTCTGTGGCTGGACAGGCATTCTTATTACAAAGTGTATGGAGCTCGATCCTAGAACTCCAGCTCTCAACACTCGTACCCAGCCACATTCTGCTCATCCCAGTCAAAAGCAGTTACATTTGGTAGTGTTTGTAGTGTGGTGTCTCTCATGTGCTCAATCATTTATATGGCTCCGGATCAAAACAGAAGAGGCCCACCTCTCTTCTGTGGGGTCACTACCAAAGGAAGAGCTACAGGCAGATGTAAACATCAGTGGGTAATTCCCTCAGGTTTGGAAAGATTGCTCAAAGTGGACAAGAAAGAAAGAGAGCCTTTGATTTCTCATGGCTTGCTTGAGTCCCCCCCCCCCCAACTCCCATCACTGGGGATTGCATCTTTCCAGGCTGAATGTCAAAGAAACAAGTTTAATCAAAATTCTCTCATGTCGTGTTTTTCCCTTTGGAGCTTGCATCCTTTGGTGCAGAGAGTACAAGCCAAAATGCTTCAACTGATCCCCTCAGGCCACAACATGGGAACGCCTCTCTCTTTTCTCCAGGCAGTATAGGGAGCTCATTTAACCAAGCACAAAAATTCTGCCAAGGGGAATGTGCCATTAGGCAATGAGTACTGCCTTCCTAGTCCTTAGAAGTGGGTTTGGTAAGAGGAGCTTTATCATTATATTGTTCACTCCTAGATTGATTTTGCAGTGTTCTTACAGGGAGGGAACACAGTAGTATTGAAACTTACCCTTCAGTTCAGCACTGTGATAGACTGTAGGTATAGCATGTGTGTGCATGTGTATATTCGTGCTCACATGTATGTGCTCTGGTAGAGCATGTAAAGGAAGTTCATCTTTTTTAATTAATTAATTAACCACATGGTGGTTTCCCAGCATGTACGTTTATGTATCGATTGAATGCCTAGTGTCCATGGAGGCCAGAAGATGGTATCCCTGGAACTGGAGTGATAGGCAGTTTTGAGCCTATAGTTGCTGGAAATTGAACCTGGATCCTCTAGAAGAGCAGCCAGTGCTCTTAACCGCTGAGCCATCTCTTCAGCTCCTAGAATTCATTATCCTTGAGGGGGATATACTTTAGTTTGGGGAAGTTATATTTATACATTATTAAAAATATATTTGGTCTAATCTTTTCTCATAAAGGATAGTGCGATCTTTCCCCTGAGGAGCATTTAAGCCAGTTCTAAACTGCACTGAATAGAAGCTGGAAGCTCCCCTACCTTTGCTTACAAGAAAATACTCAGATTAATAAGTGTGGGATTCATTATTTATATTTTTAAAAGGAAGGACAAAGAAGTCAGACCTCTGTACTCCCTTAGGTCAAAACTGACCAATCTAATAAGCATTCTTTAGGAAATAGTAGATCTCATCTTCCTCACCAGTATTTTGCTTTTTATTATGCACTTCCAAGTCCACAATGCCCTTCTGTTCTCATTTGACTTTCATTCAGCTAATAGAGTCATGTGCTATAGGTCCTGGGGATACAGTGTTTTCTGAAATCCACAGTCTCTAGTAGGGCAGATGAGATCTGCACACACACACACAAAGCCCTTCTAGTCCCAGGATATTGCTAGTGCATATGTAAAGGAAGAACTGTAGAAGCCAGTTCCTGCTGAGCTGAGCATAAGAGAGGGAGGAAGATCAAGAGGTGGTAATGCTTCAATCCTGGAAGGTGTGCAGACACTGGGGAGGGAAAGAAGGCATTCAAAGAAAGCCTGAGCAGGAAGAGCAGCACAGACTTATGTGGGATGTCCTTTGGGAAATGCTGTTTGAGAAAGGAAGTGGGAGAGAGTATTGGAGAAGTGAGCACAGTGGGGGTTGGTATACCAGGCTCTCCAGGTAAATATGAAGTTATGTAGCGTCAAAGAAGGTAATGTAGAGGCATAGAAAGATTTTTTTCCGGGGGTGGGGTGAGGGATAGGGTGACCAGATCAGTGTTTTGATGACAGTGAATTACGTATGGGGAGACTGAAAGCAGTAGAGATTGTGAGGAGACTACAGTCTCAGCTCCTGTAAGGGAAGATGGTGAACTCTTGTTTTTGTCAAATGTATTGTGATCCCATGTCCTTGAGACTTGCCTCCCTCACTGGACTGTAAGTCCACGTCTTTTGGTCGCTCAGTCATCTTTGCATTCTCTGAGTGTGACAAAGAGTAGATTCTCACTACATCTACTCATTTGGTAGATGAGTGGTCATTGAACATTGCCAGGGAAAATGGAAAGGAGTGTTCAATATGAGTCACAGTGGGGTTAGAAAGCAGACAGAATCATCTACAGTCCTGTTGGGAGGGTTGCTATTTAGTTTTTGTCAGTTTGACATCAGCTAGAGTTGTCTGGGAAAAGGAATCACAATTGAGAAAATTCATCGATCCATTTGGTCTGTACTGCATTGTTTTGATTGATGGTTGATGTGGGAGGGTCCAGTTCATTGTGGGTGGTGCCATCCCTGGGTGCTATAAGAAATCAGGCTGAATAAAGCATGGGGAGCAGGCCAGTAAGCACCATGATCTTTGCTTCAGCTTCTGCTGCCAGGTTCCTGCTTTTGAGTTCCTGCCCCGACTTCCCTCAGTGATAGATATAACCTTCAAGGTAAATGTAAAGCCTTTCTACTTCACGTTTCTTTTATTCAGTGTTTCAGCTCAGGAACAGAAAGCAAAGTAGGACAAGAAGACCAACTCAGTTTACATTGATGTCCTGTGAAAATTCAGCTAATCTTCTTTGGAGCCTCTGAAACTTTCTCTGCCTCTGTGTGCTCTGAATTTTATTTTGCTTCATTATTGAGTCATAGCAAGACTTGGGACAAAGGGGGGTATTTGAACAAAGATGTTGAGTCTATCATTAGATCCCTGAAGGAACAGTCCATTTTAAAATATATTCTTGTTTACATGGGTGGCGGTTTTATTTTAGTTTTCGATAGAGTCTCATGTAGCCAAGGCTGGATTAGAACCTTTTAGAAAACTGAGATGGTGGTCTGATGGGGTTAAGGACAGAATGACTGGTCCTATACATCTTATGTAAGCACTCCACCAACTGAATTACATCCTCAGTCTTACTTTGACTAAATTGTAGTCATTTACTTGCCTGGTGGTAAGGGCTGCACCTTATAGTACCTTAGTTTCTTTTAGATCCCATGACTGTAGAAGACACTAGAATCTTGCATATGTTTGGTTTATGAGCCTTAGCAGTGAATGGATGAGCCATCTCTCCAGCCCCATTTCAAGTGTTTGAAGGGGTGACTGTTGAGTGAAACTTTCTGCATGAAGATATGGCTTGTGTGCCTTGCTCCATTATAATCTTATCTGGGTGAAAGGGTGATTCCTCATTAGCTACCCTTGACAAGTCTCAGCATTTAAAAATACTCTAGAAAGTGTTGAGAAATATTATGAAAGCTTTTCTCACTTGTCACTAAGTGGCTTTTTGTGTGGAAAGAAATGAACCAGCAGAGTCTAGAAATGGAGAATGCGGAGGGCCCAAAGATCAATAACACATGGAAATACAGAAGTCTTCCTCCCAAGTGCAAGGACTTCCTATAAAGTGCAACAAGGACTGAGGAACTGTTAACTCTGCTCAGCCTGACAGCAGACACAACCGATTCTCTTGCCTCAGCCTGGGGCTTTCTCTATTTAATGTAGCAGAAGAATTTTTTGCCAGGAAAATGCCAGAAAAATAAGCGAAAGCATCATGGTTACTATTTCAGTTCCAAGGGTGAAGGGGAGTTGCCAGTTGTGTAAGGAGCAAGACTCTCCACTGTGATCAGGTCAATTACAATTAGGGGACTATTAGCTTGTCAGGACAGAATGCATTTCTCCCTGTTCTAGTATTATTCTTATGTTGACAATTACCTCCTTTTTAGCCATTTCTCTGTGGAAAGCTTCTCATCCCTGCCCCACCCCCGCCCCTCACACTCTGACACTTAGGATGCTTGTGAGTAGTGAAGCTTCAAGCACTAATATTTGGGGTGTGTAATTTTGATCTTGGTCCAAATCAAACAATTATGAAAATCAGCAATCTGTTTAAACAATATCCTATCACACTATAAAAGCCCCTATACTCCTGCTGCACAAGAGACTGTTTTAAGTCCCATTTGCATTACCCACTGTTCAGGGTCATGTGTGTCAGGTTTTCTCTCAATAGCTTCAGATAATCAAAAGCTGAACAGATTACTTTCATGGGTCTTTCTACACAGCAGGTCCCCATCTTGACAAACTTTGCTTCACTCCATCTCATCTCACAACAGAATTCTGTTTTTAACTTGGAAAACAATTTGTCCCCTTTAGCCAAAGAAAGAAGCCACTCTCACTTTACAGAAACACTTGAGGTTTTAGGAGAGCCTTTCAGTTTCTATCATGGCTTAGCCTTCTTCTGACCCTGATTGAGATAGAAGCTCCGATTCTGTGGTCTCAAACATTAGATGGACAAGGACAGTTTTGTGGGAACATCCAGGATTGGGGAAAAAGATATAAGTGAAACAAGCGACATGCAGAAGGTAGGCTATTTATGTGTATTATTAGGGCAAGAATGTCATGCATTCTTTTGTTAATTTTTTTCCATGCATTCTTACATGCCAAGGAAAGACAGGATAGGGGCTATAGTTTCCTAGGGACTGCTGTTCAGCCTGAGAGCAAATAGCTTCAAGTGGAAGAGATACCTTCTCTCAACACATGTAATTTTTTCTTGTTCAGTTCAGCGTATTTCTTGCTGGAGTTCGGAGGTTGGGGAAAGAATAGCCTTCCTTTTAATCTAATGATGTTCTCACATTCACTTTCTGTTCTAGCTCCCACATTCTGCATTGCCATTCTTGCAGTCTCAAACACTCACTCTTTCTGGAACTCATTGTGGTAGGTATAGAACACAAAGAGTAAGTTTAACGCTAGATCGAGCCAACAAGCACTGTGAGTGGGCAGTTACCTCCGTATTCTGGGACTCTCTCATTTAGAAGATGACTTCTCACTTTTCTTTGTGGCCATAAAATTCCAAGGGCAATCCCTTGTGAATATTTGTCTTTTTTATTCCTTAGAGTCTCAATACTGGTTATGCCACAATGATGTTAGTAGCTCCCACTTTACTGATTGCAGGCTGAGTCCTGGTGACAGGTCTGGAGGATACTGCTTATCATATTGTCTCTGCTTCAAGGTGCCAACAGCAGAAGGCTGGTATACAAATTGATCTTTCAGTAGCACTCTGTTTTCTACTGGGCATCATAAATTTTTATCTCTATACTGTACCTTTTCCATTAGCAAACAAACATATTTCACTAAAATCTATAAGTTCAAGGGTAGCCTGGTCTACATAGTGAGTTTTAGGCCAGCCAAGGCTACATAGTGAGACCCTGTCTCAAGCCAAAACCTAAATCAAACAAAAAATGAACAACAACAAAAATCCCTTCCGTTGACTCTATTTCTTGCCCCTGACACCAACTCTAGTTTTTCTGCTTCTTATAGTAAAGCTCCTCAAAGTAATTCTTTATCTACTGTGTCTACTCTCTCTCCTCCTATTTTTCTTTTTATTATTATTGAGAGATAATTCACATACCATAAAAATTTGTGTTTTTAAAGGGTACAAGCTACTAATGTTTCAGTACATTGCTTGCTATATGACCATCACGACCACTTCCAGGGCATTTCTACCATTACCTAAACAAACATTCATTCTGCTTGCCCACACCAGCTTACTCCTTTCATCAGCTCTTGGTAACTACTAATCTCTTTTATATCTATATGGATTTGTCTTTTCTGGACATTTTCTGTAAATGTAACCTTGTGATACTTTTCCTCATGTGTTTAGCTTCTTTCACTCAATGCTTGTGAGGTTGATTCATGTTTTAGCATGTATCAAAACTTCATCTCTACTTTTGAGTTAATCTCATGATATTGACTACTCGTCCCATGGTGGACACTTCCTGGTGATTATGAACAGTGGTGCCATGAATATTTTTGCATCCATCCAGTCTTTCACTGACCTGTTCTATTCAGGCTTGAGTCATCTACTGTGTCGTAGAATTTTCCTCCTTTCAGGTAAAAAGTGACCTTCACAGACAATGGCGGATTCTTAGGACCAACTTATTAATATCTGATACATTGTCATTTTGGGGGGGGGGATGCTGGACATTGTCCCCAGGGTCTTGTGTATGTGAAGCAGGTGATCTACCATTGAGCTCTAGACTCAACCCCTTTTTCCTTTTTGAGTCACCTGTTTTATATAGGGATGGATTATGGATGTATCCCCCAACTTTTTAAGTTGAAATATTATAAGATGGGTTTTAACTTTTATTTTAATTTTTTTTCAAATTTTATGTGTATAGATTTTTTTTAATCCTGTATGTATGTCTGTGTACTTCTTGCATGCCTGATATGGAAGAGGGCATCAGATACCCGGGGACTGAAGTTACAGATGGTTGTGAACTGCCATGCAGTGCTGGGAATTAAGCCCAGGTTCTTTGAAAGAGCAGCCAGTGAATTTAACTATTGAGCCATCTGTCCAATAGCAAGAGATGGGGGTCTTTCGGTTATGAGGGTTCTGCCCCATAATGAGATCTGTGAGTTGTAGGGAAATAGCCTACCTCTTTTCCTCCCTACTTCTGCCATATGAAGATGTAGAGTAAGAGGTGTCATCACGCAAGCATTAAGTACCTTATACCACATGCTGATTCTGCTGACACCTTAATCTTAGGTTTTCTAGCCCCTGGCAAGATGTCTTAGTGGGTAAAAGCATTTGCTGCCCAGCCCTTGTGGCCTGAGTATGAGTCCTAGAACATCATATGTGTGCACCCCCCTCCCCAAGTGAATTCCTATTGTTTATAAATAACCTGGTCTAAGGCAGTTTGTTTAAGAGCATAAATGGGCTGGACTAAACCAATTGGCTTTCAGGACATACTGTTTCTCTAGCTCATTGGCCCTCTTTTCTCAATTTCCTTTGACAATTTTTCTTAAGCTAAAAACTATGAGGTACTTCTGAATCATTATGTTGGTGTCTTTTCTTAGTCTTTCCTCACTTTTCTGGCAATCTCGCCTGTTTCATGGATTTAAATACATTTTAACCTTTGGTGGATTCCTAGCTTCTCTTCAAATCCAGACTCATCTATTTAAATTTAAATGATTAACTAATTGTCACAAATTGAATTTCTAGTCTCTTACCTTATAATATGTCTTGTATAATATTTCTTTCTAAGAATAGAAATCTCCTATATTCTGTTGTTTAGGCCAAAACCTTTGAAGTTGTCTTTGACTAATTTTTCCCATAAATCTTACATCTATTTTGATCATTCTTATTTTCAAAATGTATTCAGAATTTTGATACATCTTTTTATTAGTATAACCTCTATCATCTATCGATCTATCTATCATCTATCTATCCATCTATCAATCAATCTATCCATTTTTGTGTGCCATGGCAGAAAGTGGGAGGTCAGAGAACAATTTGTGGGAATCAGTTCATTCCTTCAACCATATGGGTTCTTGGAATCAAGCTCAAGTTATCAGACTTGGAGGCAAGCATTTTTACCTGCTGACCATTTTACTAGGCCCAAATTATTAATACATCTTATACCATATATTTGAATGCATATATTCTTCATATAACAACATTATTTGAAATGCTATTCAACTTATTGCCCTCCAGTAAAATGTAAGGTTCATGAATAAATGGAATTAATGGTTATATCTCCACACATAATAGGAACGTCCAGCCTGTGGCCTACAGGTCTTATATACTTCAGGATAGTTATGAGTGAAGGTCAATACAAACTCATTAACTAACTTAAAAGATAATGAAAAATTTTTGACTCCTTTTGTAAGTTGACTTCATTGTTCTTGTGTGTGAACATAGTAGATGACATCATTGTGCCTCATTGTCAAAGGTTAGACATGCCTGAAATATTTTGTAGTACTTAGCAAATACTCAAAAAATAGTCAAAGAAGTGAAAAGGAAACAGGTTATCTGGTTGATTTGAAAACTAGTTAACATAACCATTGTTTTAGCAGGACCAAATTTAACTGTCAGGTTTCAAAACAGTGGCTTTCTTTTTCTTCCCTAATTTTAACTGCTTGGTGATGTGGGGTGAGACTCGTTTTCAATGACATTAAAAGTTTCTCATTAGAAATGAATTTTCCTAAAGGAAGAATGTTTTAAAGTATGGGCAGCTAAGTGAATCAGGATCAATCAATTATATTTGTGGCTAAGTTACTTATCTATAAAATGGGAATGCTAAGAATCCCTATCCCATGTTATAACAAAGAGAACCAAATAAAATGATGTATAATAGTTACATAGCACAATATCTAACAGTAATTAAATCCTTAGAGAACAGTTGCTTTTGTTAGTCTTATTAAGTCATAAGAGATCTAAAAAAAAAAAAAAAAAACCGAGGATGTCCTGCAACAGAAACTACTGAATACATTTCTCCAAGTAAAACTTGAGTAGCTGTTCAGGCCTTTTGTTGTATAAATGGCATTTCTTTGGGAAATGCTCCAAAATTTGAAGGACAATTGCTTTGTTCTTTTCCTCAGAAGGCTTTTGTGCCCTGGATGTGTTCTCTGTAACCACAAAAGAAGAGTCACACCTTAAACTCCTCCCACTTAGTATCTCCACTTCTTCATGTTTAAAGTCTTCCCAGGTTCTGAGTTCTGACTGGAGGGATTATCCTCACTTGGTATACTGTTAGAAACTTGGCAGTTTCCTTTGTGGGGAAAGTGCTTCCTGGGGGCTGATCAGTCTGGTTTGCTGAGTGGATTGACTTGGGAACAAGGTTAGGACAAAGGTCTCTATTTCCATGTTATGGGACCACCTAAGGAGCTTGCATTCAGACATACTTCATGTTAGTTCCCAGTCAAGAACTAGCCTGTAGTTGCCACTGCATGCTAGGTCCCACTGCTGCAGGGACTCTGGGGAAGCCTGAGCGTGCACAGGGACACTTGGCTTCCCATTTTACAGAGGTGATCAAGAGCTGAGAGCTGCTGGTTAGCTTTCACTCCACAGATATTTTACATTCTCCTTTCAGGGTCTGCTTCTTCCATTCATCCTTCACCCTTATCTCTCACAGCAATGAATACTGAGTTGGGCTGGGCACAGACTTATTTATTCATCCATTGAACCCCACAGGGATTGGTAAATACTTGTTAAATCACACTGCTTCTTTACTGCTTCAGCAGCATCCTTTCGTTTGTTATTTAGATTCAATTTTACTTTGTTTTCCCAGGGATGCTGTAAATTTTGTGAGTGCATGGACTTCTACCTGATTCCTGTCCCCTGTAGTGTCACACTATACTTTAAGCATTATGCTCTACAAACTGCTTGGGCAAAATGGGGCCCACCCTAGGAGCTGAGTAAAATTTTCTCCTTGACTACTTACTTTTTATTTTTTAACTGTGATTGTTAGGAGAAAATAGCATGCAGCAAGCCATCAATTACTAAACCATGTTCTTACTGTAATTCTACTTCAAATAAAAACCTAACAAAAGCTTAGTTGGAAATTAGAAACTTACTCATAAACAGTTGTCCATCCATTTTCATTACTTTTTGTTGCCAGAAGTCCTGTGTTTCCTGGGTAGGTCATCAAGGCCAAATTGTAGCCCTGGGCTGACACTCTTTTCAGGACTCCATTGCTACTTATGGTTAGCCAGTAGACTTGTCCGCCAGGCACCACAAGCCACAGGGGCATCCCACCTGCATCCCGGCGTATATGCACTGAATTGCCATTGCTGCTAGTGATTGCACCCAAATCACCTTCAGCATTGTAGGTGAAGTTATAAACATAGTCTCTTGTTATCAAGTTCATGGTGTGTAGGTGAGTTCCATTGACTGTGAACTGGTAGAGTTCTTGGTCAGCAGGAGAGGCAATCTCATATAGGTTCATGTCATTCAAATGGGCTTGATTCTTGCTGATGGTACGAATTCGAACATTGCCAAGGTCTGCTACATAGAGGGTACCATCAGGTGACACTGCTAAGGAAGAGGGGGCTTTCATCTTTGCATCTTTGGCATAGCCACCATCACCTATGGGGACAGACCTTGATATTAATAATTGGCATCAAAGAAACTTGAGGGACATACCTTAGATGTAAAGCAACATACATTAAAATGTCATTTAAAACATCAGCAAACCATCATTTTTTGCAATCTCCCCTTCTGATAATTTTGAAACCCATTATTCAAAAGATGGTAATTCTTGGATCAGTACCACTAAAGATGAACAGTAAGATGTAATTATCTCAGTTACACCAATTTTGTGACTTCCTAAGTCCCACTGTTCAGAATCTATTGTATTGCAAGATACAAGAACAGCAAATAATGATATCCCCACAAAATTTGCCTGCAATTCCATGAGTCTTATTCCTGTTGCTGCTTGTGAGATCTGTTTTAAGATCTTCCAGTCCTACTATGCTTAGAGGTTATTTCTTCTGTTAATTCCCATCGTCCCAATGTCAAAATGTACTGTCTATAAGTGTAACAATGACTCCAAATATCAAAATTAGTAACTGAGATAAACATTAGATTTATCTTGAATGAAAGATATACATTATTAAAATATTTTTAAGTTTCGTTGTTCAGAAAAATACTGGAAGTATTGAACAAAATCATATTAACCAACTTGCTGGATTCCTATTATCAGCTTTCTGTCTAAACTCCACCCCACAGTTACCTGGCAACAGCCAGGCATGCTCCTCCCCACAGTTGCCTGGCAATAGCCAGGTGGGCCTGGCCCACTATAAAAGGGGCTGCTTGCCCCTCCTATCTCTCTTATCTCTTGCTTCTCTTACATCTCTTATCCCTCTTGTCTCCCCCCCCCACGTGGTCATGGCTGGCCTCTCCCCTTCTCTACTCTCTTCTCTTTTACTTCTCTCCCTCTCTCTCCCTTTCTTTGCTTCTGCTACCCTCTTAACTCCCCTCCCCATGCCCTGAGTAAACTCTATTTCTATACTATACCTTCATGTGTGACTGGTCCCTCAGGGGGAAGGGATGCCTAGCCATGGGCCCGCTGAGGTACCCCCTTACCCCAGACTCCCCCCCCCCCCCACATAGAACATATATATCTTTATCATTTTTATAAACACATTACTTATGGCCCAATGAAACACAAAACTTATGAGGGCCATTCAGTTCTGGGTAAGTAGCTTAATAGGTCTGCATGTAGCATGGAGGGATTTCCATTTGGCAGATGAATAGAAGAACTGTTGACATTTAGAGGTCTGTTTCATATCCGGAATAACTATTCCATGTTTGGGGAAAAGGCTCTTCTTTTCCTCTCCCATTTTAGCTAAAAGTAAAGGGCACTGTTGTTTATGGAATTTCAGAGCTTTTAAAATCAAGTCATGTAAGAGACTGATGCTGTAAGAAAGAACTTACCACTGTGGAATTTAAATTTTCTTGTACATTCTCAAAGCAGTCTACTTGGGGTCTCTTCTAATGTCTAATAGAACATGCTTTTAATGTGGAAGGCAGTCACTTAGGGTACTTTTTTTCCATAATAAAATCAGTAAATATGTTTTTATACCTATTCTCCTTTATCTAGTGCAAAAATAATGGCATGATCTTAAATTTGTATGATGTTAACTTTTTGAGAATCTGGAAAGTCATTACATCTGTTTATCTTAAGAACAGCAAGATGACATGATGGAGAAACACACTTTTCTCTGTAACAAGTAAGGCAGATGAATTGTGAACAGGTTTTATGGCTGTCCTGGGTTAGTAAGTCAACTGTTAGAGTTGACTCTCAATACATTGCTTTTCCCACACAATAGTTTATATGACTTCCTTTTGTTTTCCTTTAGGCTTTTCTGATGCAGGTTTTTCTTTTGAAAAGAGAGAAGGGAAGCTGCTGAATTGCTAAAAAGGTCATACCTGAAAAACAGTCACAGTTGGGATCAATTTTACAGTCGCAGTCGGTGGGAGCACCAGCGATGATGGAGATCTCCCCATTGGTGGTCACTTGCTGAATGCGGTTCACTTTCCTCTCGTCTGTTTCAGCGATGAAGAGCAGCCCGCTGTGGGAGACGCTGATGGCCCTAGCTGACTCCAGAGTGGAGTGAATTGCTACTTTGCTGACCAAGAAATGATCGATGCCGGGCACCTGGCAGTGAATGGGACGCCCTGCAATGATCCGCACACGCCTGTTCTCAGAAATTTGCAGCACAATGTTGTTATCCAGGACATACAATGAATTGTCCATGGGATTGACTGCAAGGTCTGTTGGCCACTCTAATCGCACCTACAAAAAGAACAGAGCACACATCATCATGTTAGCACATCTTTTCAGAGATATTTTTTACCTTAAAAGTAACAAATAGCTTATTGTTTCTGTACTATTACTGATTTCAGCAACATTGATGCTGTCTGGCAATGAGGGATGGCTAGGTAATCACACAGCCTGGTAAGCATATTTATCATCTCTGCTATTCCCAATACAGTATAAATTGTTTTCTACAGTCTCCGAACTATCTTCTAGAGTAGTGGTTTTCACAGTATGGTCTCTGGACCAACTACTATAGTATCATTTGGGAAATGATTAGAAATGCAAATTCTGAGGCCCCATCCTTGTCTCATAGTTCCTAAGAATAGGGATCCAACTATCTGTGTTTTTACAAATGATTCTGAAGGCTGTTGCTGTAGGGCTTCTGGATCACCCCCTCCATAATCTGTTATTGCCTTGTGCTTAGAAAAGCAAAGTCCTAAAGATTTGGGGGCAAGAGAGAATGCTGGGAAACCAGGTTTTAATCAGTAGCATTTTGGACAGGGCCTGCCATTAACATGTGCCTAATATCCATTTTGTATATTATGCAGGTATGGTCCTCTAGCTATTGAGTCGGAGTCCTAGGCTGGCACATATTTCTCACTTAGCTGGATCTTGTTTACTCCTTTAGTCCTCTCCCTTGGCAAAGAAACAGGTTGGTTTGTTATTTCCCTGAATGTTTTCTTTGTGAACATTCTTTGGATTAAGCCTTGTGCTAGCTAGGCTTTAGGGGTTAAAACAAATATTTTCATGACATAAACCTATGCCTTCAAATAACTTTTTGGTCTGGCAGAGCCCTTGGAAACACTATTAGCAATTACTGTCCATGTTGTAAAAAGGAAGTAATAGAAATGGTATGAAGACCCTTCACATAGACATGGAGTCCGGATGTCAACAGAAGTGATGTTATGTAAGCCAAGGATGAAGTATCCAGTGGGAGAAGAGGGGCATGTGTCTGAGGACACATACTTGGGTAGAGCAAATGGCATGGGTGATAGGCCAAACACCAGAGCACGACTCATCTCAGCTGCAATAAATACTTTAGTAAAGTTAATATAGTCTCAGTGTGTGGAAATAATGAGTGATGCCAACCAGGAGGTAGAGAGGGACTAGATGTTACAGAGTCAATCTTGTCCTTTATAAGTTTACATCCTGTGGCCCTGACATTCAATGTGACTGTGTTTGGAGATAAGGCATTTAAAGAGTACATTTTGATAGTTGAGATTGTAAGGCTGGATCCCTAACTTAAACCATAACTGTGATTATGATAATGGGGAAGTTTATATGTGAACATAGCAAGAAGATGGCCATCTGAATGTCAAAAAGAGATTGCTCAGGCAAAATGAACACCCGTGTCTTGGGTTTCCAGTGTCCAAAGATACGAGAAAATAATGTTTTGTTAATGAAGACAACTAATCTTTGATATTTTGTTATGAGATATCTGGCATAGAAATATACCAGCTGATGAAAGGAAGCAGTCAGTTTTGTCCTTGTGACTGGGGGTAGCCACTGATGGGCTTTAAGGAGGAGTGTGGCATGGTCATATTTGGGTTTAAGATGGATCTTATTGGCTACTGTTATGACAATGTGGGAGGCAGAGGTGAGATAAGGTAGCCAGAGGAGGCTTCTGCAGTAGGCTAGGTAAGGGAGTTTCATACATAAACTAGGGTGGCCATGTAAGGTATCAAGAATATGAGGATTTGAGATATGTTAGAGAGGAACAAAACAATGGCTGTTCGTGGGTGATGCATGTGTGTGTGTGTGTATGTGTGTGTGTATGAGTGTGTGTGTGTATGAGTGTGTGTGTGTGTTTGAGTGTGTGTGTATGTGTGTGTGTATGAGTGTGTGTGTATGAGTGTGTGTGTATGTGTATGTGTATGAGTGTATGAATGTGTGTGTATGTGTATGTGTATGAGTGTATGAGTGTGTGTATGAGTGGGTGTATGAGTGTGTGTGTATGAGTGTGTATATGAGTGTGTGTGTATGTGTGT